>JAJEJO010004429.1:300832-328511 GCA_020662805.1 Glaucomys volans
GGTGAGAGAGGAGTGTTAAAGTCTCCGAGTATTATTGTGTTTTGGTCTATTTGATTCCTGAAATTGAGAAGGATCTGATTGACATACATGGATGCGCCATTGTTTGGTGCATAAATATTTATGATTGTTATGTCCTGTTGATTTATGCTACCTTTAAGCAATATGAAATGTCCTTCTTTATCCCTTCTGACTATCTTTGGTTTGAAGTCTGCTTTGTCTGAAATGAGGATGGAAACCCCAGCTTTTTTACTCAGTCCGTGTGCATGGTATGCTTTTTCCCAACCTTTCACCTTTAGTCTGTGGGCATGTTTTTCTATGAGATGAGTCTCTTGAAGGCAGCATATTGTTGGGTCTTTCTTTTTAATCCAGTCTGCCAGTCTATGTCTTTTGATTGATGAGTTTAGGCCATTTACATTCAGGGTTATTATTGAGATATGACTTGTATTTCCTGTCATTTTAGCTTTTTTAGGGTTTTTAGCTTAACTTTGTTTCTCCTTTGATGGACTCTTTCTTTAGGGTAGTTCCTCCCCATGATGACTGAGATTGTTATTTTTCGTCTCTTCCTCTTCGAATACCTTGTTGAGAATGTTCTGTAGGGCAGGCTTTCTCTTTGTGAATTCTTTAAGCTTTTGTTTATCATGGAAGGATTTTATTTCATCATCAAATCTGAAGGTAAGTTTTGCTGGGTACAAGATTCTTGGTTGGCATCCGTTTTCTTTCAGAGCTTGAAATATGTTGTTCCAGGCCCTTCTTGCTTTTAGGGTCTGGGCTGATAAATCTGCTGATATACGTATCGGTTTCCCCCTGTAGGTAATCTGATTCTTTTCTCTCGCCGCCTTTAAAATTCTATCTTTGTTTTGTATGTTAGGCATTTTCATTATAATGTGCCTTGGTGTGGATCTGTTGTAATTCTGTGCATTTGGTGTCCGGTAAGCTTCTTGTAATTGATTTTCCATCTCATTCATCATATTAGGGAAATTTTCTGATAATATTTCCTTGAATAGATTATTCATACCCTTGGTTTGTATCTCTGCGCCTTCCTCAATCCCGATTACTCTTAAGTTTGGTCTTTTCATGATGTCCCATATTTCTTGGAGGGTTCGTTCATGATTCCTGACCATCTTCTCTGTTTGTTCGACTTTGTTTTCAAGATTAAATATTTTGTCTTCATTGTCTGAGGTTCTATCCTCCAAGTGATCTATTCTGTTAGTTATGCTTTCTATTGAGTTTTTAACTTGGTTTATTGTTTCCTTCATTTCCTTGTTTCCTTCAAGAATTTCTGTTTGTTTTTTTCTCAGAATTTCTATCTCTTTATTGAAGTAATTTTTTGCTTCCTGCAATTGCTCTATTAACTGATTATTCATAGCCTGAATCTGCTCTCTCATCACATCATTCTCTTCTCGGATCACTTTAATTATGAACATTCTGAACTCCATTTCTGTCATTCCTTCTACCATGCTGTCTTTGGATTCTCTTGATATATCATCTAGGTTTAATTGGGACACTTCCTTCCCGTGTTTTCTCACGGTGCTCGTGTATCTTCCCCTCTGTTGCTTGAGTGGTGTTTGATCAAGCGGTGACCCAAGAAAGGTGCTGTCCCACTACCTCCAGGTTGGGAATGATCAATGTTTCTGGGCAGAGGCAGCCTAGTGTTGATAGACAATTAGATACAGCAAGGTGGTAGACTCCGGGCCTGGGTGTGGGCCTGGGCACTAGTTCAAGTTGGGGTGGTGTCACAGAACTGTGCTCAGTGAGGGAGACACTGGGCTTGAGAGCCCAGGCTGACCTGAACTCCTAGCTGGGGGTTCAGGCAGTGGCAGGTGGTTGCTCTCTCCTGGGGACACTGTAAGCTATTGCCAAAGGCCCAAAGCTCCCTGCTGGATCACTCCAGACACTGCTGACACTGCTGGCGGCCCCAGGAAGCTGGAAATGGACCCCCTCTGTCAGGGAAGCCGCCAAACTCAGAGCAGTTCCGCCTCCCTGCCGGAGTCAGCGATCCCAGGGGCTTCAGGCCAACCTCTCCAGGTGTGGCTGGAGGGTCTGGGAAGCCCGAGATGGGCACTCTCTGCCAGGGAAGCTGCGGAAGTGGGGCCGAATAGTTCCCAGTCCCAGCCAGAGACTGCGTTCCCAGAGTTTCCCGGCTGGAGCTCCCCTGACACAGCTGGAGGCCCCAGGAAGCTGGTAATGGGCCTTCTCCGCCAGTTAAGCCGCCAAAATGGCGTGGGGTAGTTCCATCTCCCTGCCAGTGTCCGCGTTCCCAGAGTTTCCCAGAGGCCTCTGAATGCCCCAGGTAGCCTGAGATGCTCGGTCTCTGCCTGGGAGGCCGCCGGCTGGTGCTGGAGCCACGGCCAGTGACTCCAAAGCGCTACTGGGGACCCGCACTCACTTGTTGGCTGGCGCAGACCCAGGTCGGTGGCGGAGCCGCGGCCAGTGACTCCAAAGCGCTACTGGGGACCCGCACTCACTTGTTGGCTGGCGCAGACCCAGGTCGGTGGCTCCGAAGCAGCTGCAGGGTCTGGCGCTTCTGGATGGTAGCAGCCCGCGGCGGGCCGAGCCCAGCCCGGCTGAGTTGATTCTGGAGCGGCACCTGGGGACCCCTTATATGTGCTTTGAATATAAAGTCTCGTTGAGAGTCATATTCCTGCTGTTTGAATCCTGAGCAAGTAGGAATCCACGGAGCAAGTAGGAATGCAGCCTTCCTCTAATCCGCCATCTTGGATCCCAATTTAGCATTCTTTAATCCATTTCTTCTAGCCCTTATTTTTTACACATTTCTGTTGTCTTTCCTAAATCTTCTCAGTCTTCTCCAGCTATTATGGGTGGAGATGAAATCTAAACCTACAAATCTAAATTGAGCTGTTATAGGTAATGCTAAGCCATTGATGCCCTTTCTTAAGTGACCTGTCATCAGGACAGGGTTACCCTAACATCAAAACCATCTGGGTAGCTGATTTTCAAATTGTATCACTTAGATTGACACAATTCCTTGGGATAAGAAGTAATAAGGCAAATGTACATATTTGATTTGAATCTGTTATTGTAGTTCTAGCTCTTTGCTCAGTGCTTACTGTAAAGTAGGGTTCTAGGATGTCACGAAATGTTCCTAAAAGATCAGTATTTTAATTTTAAGTGGAGTTCCTTTTTAAATAAAATCTCATAAATATACTTCAAACAGATTCTAACACAATTGTATTCTCTGTGTGGGGGGTGTGTAGGGTGGAGTTGTTTGCAAATGAATGGTCTACAGAATCGATTAGGAGGAGGTGAGTGTTATTGATTGTGAAAGGGTTGGCAAACACTTCAGTAATTCCAGCTATGTATCAGGGTCTGGTCACCTAACAACTCAACCCAAATAAAGACAAACTCTGCCAGTATTTCCCCCAAGAATCTGCAACTAAAAGAAGCAGAGTTAATGATTGAAAGTCAAGAAACCAATCTGCAGATTTATAAATAAAACATAAATGAGCAAACTGCCATCAGGCCTTGAACATGTTGGGAACCCTGAGGGTGAGTGGGCAGAACTGGCAATAAGATGAGATCACTGGGTCTGCTTCCAGGTCAAGTCATACGTGGGTTTGATTTCCCAACCACTGCCTTTCTGGGCCCCCACACAGCATTACCTTTCCTCTTCACTTTTGATATTGTCTTTGCATTTTACCTTCTCTTTCCTGACTTTCCCCTCAGTTCCTGTTTTAGAAATAGTCTTTACTGTGTTTTGTCAAAAATCCCATTCTTATTTACACCTCAATGTACCTCTTCTTTTTATGTATCTGCTACAAGGGTTCTAAATGAGGGCAATGCTGTCCCAGGAGACATCTGGCAATGTCCGGAGATATTTCTGATTATCCCAGCTGGCTGGGGGTAATGCTCCTGGGATCTAGTGGGTACAGACCAGGGATGCTCTATCCAGCCTGTATGAATGTCTTATGATGTCTATGGTCAGCTCCTGATGACAAAAATTTATCTGGCCCTAGATATCAATAGTTCCAAGGTTGGCAAACTCTGATCTAATACATGTATTCCCAACAAGGATAGTAACTTAAATACTAAACTGGTCTATGGCTGATAAAATCTAATTCCTTTGTTCCTTAGTGTTTAATTTCCTGGGGAAGAGTAGTCGCAATTAGAAAAGAAAATGTCTAAAAGGTCTTCTTATTGGAGCAATAATGGAAAAAAAAAAAATGGTTGAGAAGCACTGGTCTGATGTTGGAAACCTTTTAGAGTGAACGGTCAGTTTATTAAACTCTTGTAAAGTAGACATTTGCAATTCAGCAAAAGTTGGTTCCTGGCATTGATGAAAAACCAAGCACTAGAATTAAACATGAGTTTAAAATAGTTTAATCCTGATTTTCCTGGGGAGAAGGGCAGACAGGCCAACCATTATTCAGCGATCTGGTCCTTCTTTGAGAAAAGTGGGCCCTCCTTCATGCCCCGAAGGTACTTTAAAATGTTTTGGGCCAATAACTTAATGATACACAGTGACTTAGAAGAATTAATGTCCCTTTAAATGATGAGTTTTTATGTTTTCCCCAAAGGCCCTAATTTGTTTGGTAGTTGAGCACTGTAATGTTTGAAACAAAGGCAACGTTTTGAAAGCATCCCATCTCACCACTGGAAAAAAAAGTTTTCTTTCTCAACTTGGCATGCTTCTTTTTATTTAAGAATATGTCTCCTGTTAAAAAGCCTTAAAATCACGTATCTTTCTGGGACATTTTATTCTACTCTGGGTATTAGAAAACTCAGGTTATAAAATGTGCGTATATATAATACACACACACACACACACACATTCACAGCTCCAGACTCTAGACCAATAACTTCTGTTTACTCTCACCAGTTAACATGTTTTTATTATTGATACAATTTTTTATCAAACCTGGTTGGAATCCCTTGAGATATTAAATTTTTACTAAGGGAACATGGTGGACAGCAAGAATGTGCAAAACTTGGCAGACTTTCAGTTCGATATTCTTTCTTGGAGGCTGTTTGGTTTTACCAAGCTCTCCCACCCTGTGCCTGGGAACAGTCTCAGGGGACAGTTTACTCCAGGAGAGGAAACTTTAAGACTCTGCAGGAGGTGGAGCCCACAACCATGCTGGCCTCTAATCAGTGAGAGGTCAAAACTTAAAATCAGAAAATACTTTTGCATCACTGAGGACAAAGTGTGGGGCCTTGTTGGTCAGAGTAATTAAGTGGAGGTCGTTCCAGGAATGTGGCTCCCTGGATCCACACAGCTGCAGAAGGCTCTGGGAAGAGAAGCGCTTCACTTCCTGTAACTGTGGGCTGCTCCATTGGGACTTCCTGTCACAGTCTGTCCTGAAGGAGCCAACAATTTTGTCCACCCCCGCTAATTTTTCCTCTTACCAGTTTGCATTATCTTTAAACAAAAGAATAAGGGGAGAGTGAGCTCATTGAAATTGATGCCAAAAAGATACTACAGAACTACTTTCTAAATGAATTCACATGTCTCAGAAAATTTTATTAAGTAACTTTGGTTATAGCTTAAAAAATAAAATGAGGCAGGAATAGGAACAAGAGAAAGACCTTTAAGAAGCCAAAATAGAAGTTTTATTGGATTCAGTTCCTAAAATAGAATTCCTAGATGCAGTTCTATGGATATGGTTCAATGTATTGTGATAATGTAGCTTGTTTTTAAGAGCATACAGTATTTTCATTTTAAACCTGTTCTGGTGCTCTGACAGAGAAAATTATTTTGATATTGTGAAAGCTGGAATTTCTGAGTCCTTTGAGAACAACAGATAATTTGAGATAATTTGAGATAATTTTTTAAACTTTAATGTCACAAACACAAATGTTCATTTAATAGTACATGGAATATGTATAGTCTTTCCTGAACAAACAAATACATGATCTAAAGGCCTAGAATGGCAATCTTATAAGCCAATTATAATGGCATAAATAAAGTGAATGTGTAATTTTGCAGTCCTATCTCTTCTTGTTTCCAAGTTAAAGTGCAACAGAAAATTTTCATATTTTATATTGATAATGTGAATCATACACAAAAAGAAGTTTTCTGGCCCCAAAGCTCAAAGGTAATTATAATGCCTTAAATGTATGGCATATTACAAGTTTTCAAACACTTTCTTTACATACATCGTCTCACTGATTTTCTCAGCAATCCTTCACATAGGCCTGACAAACATTCTGTAGTAGATCTGGATCTCATGTGTGGTTTTGGGTGGAAGAACAAAACTTGCCTATAATTTTCATTAATTTTTGATTCTGGGTTGGTGGAAGTAGTTAACTTTCAGACATCTGCTAGCACATAATTTTCAAAAAGCATCTCTTCTAGGTAGTAGAATCACAGAACATACATTGGGTAAGAAGATTACACAAAGTCTCTTCCTCTAGGTGTAAGACTTGGGGTGCAAAGGAATCAATGGATTTCACCCATCCTGCACCCATCTCCCTGCCCAGCCATTTTTGTGTAGGTCACAACTAACAAGGCTGTTTGTAGTCCTTTCGGCAACCTGGCCATCTCCCTCATCCTGCAAGAGTAGGTGCCAGGTTACTTGGATACTATGAAGTTCTAAGGCCTCATGAAGGGTGGGTGAGCAGGGCCACAGCTTTCTGTATCTCTGCCATGGTGAGGTCTTTCATTCTCATCTGTGTATCTCCTGCAAGCCTGGTGGCTTTTTGCTACTTCCATGACATCCTAGGGGAGCAGGTATGCTAGCTCAGAAACATGTGGTTCCTTCCCAGATGCACCATGCAGCTACTTTCCCTCAAAGCTTCTGGAAAGAGTTGTTTTCACATTTTCAGACTTCAACTCTATCTCTCAGCCTCACCTGCTTTCCCTCCTTTCTTTTTCTCCCCACATGCAGGACAGGAATCCTCTTCTATTGTGGGGAGGGAAATGGAGAAGGAAAAAACACCTTTCACAGACAAACCAGACCTGCTTCTGTGCCCCTTCTGTTCCAGCCCACTACAAACTTACAGCAGACCATGAGAACCGGGCTGACCACCTCCTTGAAAGGAGAGAAGAAAAATGGGAAAGAATACAATGTGGAGAAAATCAGCCACCCACAATTGCTGTTTTTTTTTTTTAATGAAAAATAAGCTGCTATAAAAGTTAGACTCAGTATGAGCCTGAGGGCAGACTCTGCTGGCTTTTTAACATCACAGCATGATAAAGCAAGTTAGGAATTAAATTACCAGAGAAAAAGGATGGCAGGCTAAGTCTGCCCAAGTTTTGAATGGACTATCAGATCAATGTGGTAAAGGAGAATGGAGTTGCTTCATTTTCCATTCTCTACTCTATTAGATAAAAGATTTTCTCTTGGGAGTGATGGAATCCAACACTTCCAATGATCCCTGACAGACTGTCAGGCAGATTGTCAGGCAGTGAGCCTCTCTGGGAAAGTGAAGCTAGATAGCTAACTTGGGCATGTGTACCTGGTTACCCCACCACGCTTTCCTCCTGAGCACACTGAAGGTCTGGCATTCTCACAAGAGCTCTTTGATGTATTCCTTTCCTAAAGGAGAGTGATGTGTGCTTTGAAATACATAGGAAGACTTTCTGTCAGGATGGGGGAGGAATAGAGCTTGTGGGAGAGGGTGGGAGGGGGCGGGGAAAGAAGTGCCACCTATGGTGACACCTGAAGGCTGAATAGCAATTAACAGGGAGAAGAGTTTGAGGGAGAAAGTAAAAGAAAGAGTATACAAAAGGCCTATTGGTGAGGACTTGGCTTGTTGACAGAATAGAAAATAGTGTGCTATTGCTGGAGCAAAAAGTGCAAGGGGGACAGGGTATGGGATGGGGAAAGAGGTTGGAAAATAAAGGCAGAGAAGTGAGCACCAGTAGTGTTGGCTGTCTGCAACAGAAAATCTCAAAACAGAACTTTAACAAGACAGGCATTAGTGTTTCTCATGTTATAAGTAAGAAGTGGGTCATAGTGACTGGGTAGCTCAATGTCAACAAGGCCAAGATCTCAGTAAGTCTCTTGGCCCTTCTTCCATGGCTTAGGCGCCCATTTTCACTTTTCAAAAAGAGCAAAACTGACATATACTTGTTGAGTTTGACTTTTAGGGAGTTTTCCTGGAAGTTTCACTCTAAAACTTCAATTTATATTTCATGACCCAGCATGCTATTACTAAGGAGAACTATTTTCCCCCCAGGTGCCCAGGGGTTCACTTTGCCTGGACAGATTTTATACAAATTTCTACTTTCCTGGATCAATATCTGTGGCCAATGCACTGACTGGCACAATCTAGGCTGTTGCTAGGATTCCCCAACTACAGCAGGACTTTCTGGTGTAATTTCATCCTGCCAGGCCCTTGTTCAAGAGACTTCCAAGACTTTCCATTACTTGAAGGATAGCATTCAGGACTGTCTTCCAATGTGCCTCCAATTAAATTCAACAAAAATATATTAAATTCCTACCAAATGCAAACCAACTCAATTACTAACAACTCCCTTTTTCAAGCCCTCTGTTCAGACAGACTGGAGTAGTCAATGTTCCATGGTCATTTCCATCCCTGTTCTTGCTTCCCCTTCCACCCATTCATCCTATGCACCTTATTTTCTTGATTTTAGTATACCCTCAGGACCCTGCTCAATTCCTCACTTTCCCTGGGTGTTGTAATGCTCATTAACTTATGAGGACACCTTCCTCCTTTAAATTTGAAACACTTTTTCAACAACTCTCAACTAACAACTAGAAATGAGCAGCCTTATTGTTACTTGTTAATGTCATTGAACTCTTGTTCTAAGTTTCCATATGAGGATTTTCTATCTCATCTTTACATCTTCTCCCTAAAACCTTCAGATATGTTTGATGTTATAGGAAGAAAACCAACAAATGAATGAAAGATCACAGCTTAATTGCTTTGGAAAGATTCAGTTGCAAATTTAAGATCATTGAGAAGCTTCCTTGGGTTGGACTTGTTGCTTGTCTGCAGAACTATGTGGTCAAATTTCCATTTAGGTGAATATCTAAATACTTTGGAAAGACTCAGACTATCCTTCAGATCTTCGGTATATTTGTTACAATTACTTTCCTCTGAAGATGAAGAAATTTTCATAGACCCTTAAATATTATTCAGGCTGCTAAATAGGTGTTAATAACAAGAGAGTCTCAGCAGGTTGCATCTGTCCAGGCAAATGGAGCATATGCAATTGCTAAATTGCTTATTGAAACAGAAGAAATTCAAATTCCACAGTTACCGTTTAATTATGATGCATAGCAATGGATGTCTTCAGAAAAATAATGGCTGATTGCCAAGTATAATTACACCTAAGTAGTAGATAAATTGTCTAAGCAAATAAACCTCATAAAAGTCTGAAGAATTAATCTTGAATATAGAAAATATTCAAGTTAGACTTCTGTTGTACAAGTCCTCAATCTAGTTTTAGGGCATAATTCTCAAAATACATAAAGTAGGCCTTTGACTTTTAATAAAAAGTAATGAGGATCCAAAGCCAGTGATAGTATTTGATTTAGGACACAACTATTAAAGCAAGGTGGATGTGCAAGATTTGCTTTTGGGGTGTTGTATTTGAAGAGAAATTAAAATGCTTTTCTAGGCTTGCTGGCATTTAATATATATGGACTTGTTTTTAAGTACAGAAAAATTTCTGTCATGAATCATGCCTGGAATAATGTTTTGAAAATAGAGAATATTTTGCTTTCTTCAAATAATTTTGTTCAGTAAGACTAGCCCACATGCTACAAATTCAAGTCAAAGAGGGATGGGGGTATGAAAAATGGTGGAATAAGACAGACATCATGTACCCTATGTACATGATTATATGAATGGTATGAATCCATATCATGTACAACAATAGAAATGAAAAGTTGTACCCCATTTGGGTACAATGAATCAAAATGCAGTCTGTAAAAATAAAAAAAAAAAAAATAAAAAAAACTTTCACAATGTGAATTAACCTCAGCATCTCGAGCTCTTTCTGGAACTGGGTCAAAATTCACCTTGAGGCTTTTTACACCCTCTGCCTCTGGATAGCAGCTGGAGCCCCAAAGTTATCCAAACCCTATTGGCAGCACAAAATGGGGTTGATGGCAAAAAATGTCTCCTCTGGGATCAGTGGTCACCTTCCCTGCTGCTTTCTGTTTGCTTGACTCAGGAATCCTAACTCTGGATTGCTCTTCCTGTTCCACCTCCCATGACTACCTACTATCTCTGGAAATACCTGTCCTCCTGCTCCAACTAAACTCCCTCAAACTGTTCTCTTTCCTGTTTTGATCTACAGGGGCATCAAGGAACACCCTCATTACCAGTGTAGGCTGGACTTCTGGCTGATCTTGACCCAAGTCTCTCCTCCCCATACAACATATGCCCTTGTGTGACATTTAGTTAATGAACTCTCCAATGTTCACCTTTGCCTCCTGGTGAATTTGGAACTCACAACTATTAAACACAGCTATGGAATCATATATATCCTACAGGATCAGGTTTGGGAGTTGGTAGGTAAACTTAAAAGTTAATTAAAGCATAAAATCATAAAAATCATATGTATACATCCTAAGCCTTGTATTTTAACTAAAAGGACTTTAGTGTGTGTGTGTGTGTGTGTGTGTATTTTAACCAGTCTTTTCAGGAAGGGCCAAGTTCTCTCTGATTAGACTTCTGAGTGTGTTTATAGTGTGTTATATATAATGTCTAGGTTTGGTTTGTTTATAGTGGAGGGAGAATTTGCAGATGCTTTTAAATCTAAATTTTCATGATGTTTTCAATCTTTTTAAATATTCTTTCCCACACTTAAATTGATTACAACTTGAATCTGTGCAATATTTTTGCTTTTATCAAGTTTTTCCAAAGCATTTGACTTGGTTTTCATAGGCACAGTTCTTTTTGCACACTTATACATCATCAATTTATATAGCATACTTAATGGTATACAATTATAGTAAATAACAAAACTATAAACAAGTTTAGGAAAAAATGCAATTGATTCTTGGTAAGTGCATAACTCAACTGGTAGGAGTCAAGATAAGAAAACGAGAGAGTCCCCTAGAATGAGTGAGCATTCTAAGAGCTATGTGCTTCATTAGGGATGTTCTAAAGAAGAAATGGAGAGCACCAGTTGAGGATTTATCAAAAATTAGTTGAAAGCATCTGCTGATCAGTGTTACAGAGCATTTCCATTATAGGCAACCTAAGAGCAAGAAAACTCTCTCCCTAGTCTAGGGAAAGAATCTTGATAGAGCCTTGTTACTGGGGACAGAGGATGTTTTGAACACTCAACTTGGGACACACTGAATGTGAATGGCAGTACCAGAGTAGTTTTCAGTACAACCTGCAGAGCCTCTACAGAAGCCCCAGAGACAGCGGCTACATCAGTGAACACACCCCAAGGTAGTTAAGAGCAGGGGCTCGTGGTGAGAAATGGTATTGGAAAATTCTTGTAAAAAGTTGTATTCACTCGGCATTAAATATCCCTTTCCCTTTTCAAAGATTGCTCAAAATTTCTTAAGAGTTAAAAGTATGACATAATAATAATAATTATAATAAATGGCTACCACGGATTGAAATATTAGGATGCGACAGGCACTATTCCAAGTACTTTATATGTTAGTCAGCTTTTTGTTATTGTAACAAATGCCTACCAATGATCAATGTATAAAGAGAAGAGGTTTATTTTGGCTCAGTTCTGGAGGTTTCAGTCTATGATCTATTGGGTGCATTGCTTTGGGGCCTGTGGTGAAGGAGCACACCATGGTGGGGCACACCTGGTGCAGCAAAGCCATTCACATCATAGCCAAGAAGCCAAAGGAGAAAGCAGAAGAGACCAGGTCCTTTGAGGATATGCCCCAAGTGGCCTAAAGCCTCCTACAAGGCCCCACCTCCTAAGATACCACCACTTCCCAATAGCTCAGGACTGGAGAACAAACCTCGAACACATGTGCCTTTGGGGGACATTCCAGATGTGAATTACAGGATTTGGTATGATTATCACCTTGTGTATCTCCTTATGAATATTAATATGAATATGAATTCATATGAATATGAATATTAATATTAATATGAATTAATATGAATATGAATATGAATTAATATTAATATTAATATGATTATTAATCAGGCCCCTTACTACTTACTGCTGCCTAGCCATTTGACAGCATTTTCCCAGTTTATTCACATTTCCTAGAAAACTGTTCCACACCTTCACACCTCTCTTCAATCCCCCTACTCCATGAATCTCAATTTGCTTATTTCACTAAGATAAAAGAAGCTGTGAGAAAGGCTCTTACCACCTGAGTACACACCTACCTGTACCTGTACCTCTCTTCTCTGCCCTCCCTCTTGTCACTATGAATCAACCATCCACACTCCTGTCTGTGGCGAACCCCCACTGGGATCCTGAATCCCATCTATTCTTCTCATATGCAGAAAGATGGGGCAACAGCCATTATTTCCTTTCCTTGGGATATTATCAATTTTTCCCTTTCCCCCTACCATTTCCATCAGCATTCAAGACTCCTGGACTTTCTCCTGCCTTAAGGAAACAAATCTCTTTTGGTGCCATACCCCATAAGAGCAAATTCCCCAAGTTTCCATTTCTTTTGATGAAGTTATCTGTGATTGTTGTCTCTGATTTCTTTCTTGAACCTACTGCAATCAAGTTTTTGCTCCTATATTCCACCAAAACTTTTATTTTCAAGGTGACCAATGACCTCCGAATGACTATTATTCTTGTTCTCATCTTGTTTGATTTATCAGCATCATTTAACAAAGCTGATCCTGCTTTTCTCCTGGAAACACATTAATCGCTTTGTCTCTAGAACAATCTTTAGTTTACTGCCATATCAAAGACTGATCCTTCTTAGGCTCCTTTGCTAATTGCTCCTTACCTCTTTGACCCCTACATGTTGGGATGCCATACTGTGAGGTATCTATACTCAATCCTGGGATGATTCCATGGATTTAAATATATATATATATATAAACTGATGGCTTCTCAGTTTGTATCTCTAGCTTTGAGTCTCTTCCTTGTATTCTAGAAAAGTGCCCCTTTGGTATTTTCATTTATACAATGGGCATCTCAAGCTCAATATAGTCAGTTCTGCTACAACACTTTTTTTGAAATTGTGAATTTGTTCCAACATGATCAATACATCAGTGAATACTTTAGGCATTGTACAAACTTCACTTTTGCTCTGAGCCATTTCACCTGTGAGAGACATTAGGTGAATGCAGAAGACTGCACCCAACTGAGCCATAAAGGAACACACAAAATTCTTACAAGCACACATCTACCAATTATCTCAGTTTATGTTGGGTGTTATCCTACAAAGCCATGTGATTCTGGGATTCTGGCTCTCTCCTGAGCATGATCTTCTAAAGATTAAACAATTTCTGTTCCCTCAACTGTTCCTCATATTGGATGTTTGCCAAGACCCTTAACCACATACTTGCCTTGTTTTACATGGATTCTGTTTTGTCAAAGCCCATTTTAAAGTGTAATATAGTGGATTTCAACATCAAGAATGAAGGTAACACTCCAATATGGTGCTTTCAGAGAGGAGATTCTGAGGCAGGGCCTCCTTTTACTTCCACACTGTATTCAAATAGTGCAGCTTCATGAGCTATTTTCCGGTCACAGCGTTGGTTCAAGGCTTTTTCATGTGAATGTCTAATTAATTCATCCATGAATGATGCATCCTGAGTTACACAATTGATTAAACCTAAATATAAGATTTGACATTCTTTCAAGTTCAATTTATCTTAGCATTCCCAAAAGCATCTAGCGCAGTCGATAAATATTATTGAATTGAATAGATTTTCATTTTGTTTTAGGCTATCAACAAAACTTAACAAAAGCTTTTTGACTTTTCACTAATTTTACATTCTATAATAACTTGAACCATTCTTTAAGAAGTGATTTGAGATGAGAATCTTGATTCTACATTTCCTCTCACCTGTGTGCTTTCTATAAATCAGGTAGATATCCTAGTTTTATATCCAGGAAATGATATTAGCCTGGTATTTGCCACTAGCTTTCTCCACGAGTAGGTAAAATGTGCCCTGTTAACAACAGTGCTAGCCACATAAAGATCACAGAGCACACTAAAAACAAAAACAGGGTCCTCAATGTGTAGTTTCTTAAACCATTACAGATAATAACATGGTCCTTCCATGGAAAGATTACTGCTGCAAATCCTACCTGGAGCAGGAGATGCCAAATTCCTGCAGTACTCTATCAATTATTATCTGGTCTAGGACTCTATTGATTTAAAGTGCAGAGTTGAAGTCTCAAGTTTCAATTAGGGCTATCTTGCTTTTTTAAAAAGAATTTAAAAGTGTATTCAAAATTCAGTTGTTCAAGGCTGTTTCCACGAACCCACAAGGGAAAGACCCTTGGCTGAAGGAACACTGCAAGAGCCAGAGGCCTATCTGCTTCCTTGACACTGATTGTCCTTTTCAGCCCGGAAGCCCAAAGCCAGTGCCAGCCCTGGGAGGCAGGGGCAAGACTTTCACAGGTGACTCAGTACCTCCCCTCCCCCTCGGCAGATGGAGGGTGAGGAAGGAGGTGGAGCCAGGAGGGAAAAGGGGATCCAATGATTGTATTTTCCAGCAATTTTTTTTTCCTTTGGATTCTGTGCTTTTCAGAAACTGCAGGAGTGGCTGCATGTAAATAGACCTCTCTAATAGATGTCTGGTTGCCATTGACTGCAGATTTAATCCATTAAGTGCCTTCTATAGAAAAAGGAAACAAAGCCCCACAATGCAGAGGGTCCACCTTAACAAATAAAATACAACCTGAATGGGACAGTGCAAGAGGAGAAATCAGAACCGCTTCAGATGGCAAAAGGCTTTTTGTTGTTTGTTTGTTTATTTATTTATTTTCCATAAGGGAAGCTAAATCAGCAGGCCAATGCTTGTGTTAATCTTTTTCTTTCCTTTTTTTCCCCCTCCTCCCTCAGGAAGGAAGCCATTCAGGCAACAAGCAGGCTCTTATCCAGGGCTTCTTATCAACCAGAGGAGCCTGGGCTGGAAATGAGATTCAGAGCCACAACCAGAAAAGGCTGCTTCCTTAATTGAGCATCTCCCTTTTGAAGTCCTGTCTCCCCATGGAGCCTGGAGCTGGCTGGGTCCCCCTGGCCAACATCACTGGTGTGTAATCTCTCACACACCAGAAACAGATGCTCAATGGCATGGAGCTTTTTCAAAAGGCCTTTAAAAGGATTTCTCAATCTTCCACATGTCGCTCAGGCAGAAGGAGGGACAGTTTTCAGAAAAGCCACTGATCAAAGGGTTCAGGATTTTAGCACTCCAGGGGTTGCCTGCCAGATTCACCTCAGTCAGGATTCTGCAGTTTGGGGGGACTCTCAACATCCTAAGGACATGCTGTCCCTTCCCCTGCCAACACCCTGCCTGGCCCACGACTATTAGGACTATTTCTCTTTCCAGTTCCTCCAGCTCATGGAAATTAAAACTACTATTCTTTTTTTTCCTTGACGACTTTGGGTTGAGACATATGATTTAGGAACTCTGATTGAATGTTTAAAAGATGAAGCAAACATCTCCTTTGAAGTTGATATTGGGGAAGGGGCTATTTTTAAAAAAACAGTCAATCTCATATGCTATCTCTTTGCCAAATATCCTCTATAAATAAGGGTAATATCAAACATAAAAACAAGACTGTCTTGGGAATTAAATGATATAAAACATGAGAAGCCCCTGGAATAAGTATCCTGAAGAACTCAGAAATGTTTATTATTTAGTTGTTCAATTCAGTCTACCCCTGAGGATGCTTCAGTACTTAAGTCCTTATGTGGCCAACTGCAACCTGGCTTCCTACATAGACTAAGAGGAAGGTGAACTTAGGGGTGTGATCTTGTGGTAAGTAGCTGAGTCTTAGTTGATCATAGCAGCTCAATGTCTGTCAGTCACTGGCAACCAGCCGATTCAAAGAAAAACTGCTGGAATGAATGTAGTTGTCTCTGCACTTCACTTCTATTTTCTGTCCATAAATGTGGTCTGATCATGTTGTACCACTGAAGTTCTTTGAACTTCTGGTTCTGAGGCTGGCTGAGTCTAGAATTTTGAGTCCAGTTAAGATCTTTACTCTAAATTTGTCGCAATTTTTTTTTGATGCGCTTATTATTTACTTATTACCCATGTGAGCTGGAGAGCTCTTAGTTATCTGCAACTAAGTCTGATAAAAAGAATAACAACACTAAAATATGAAGCAAGTAAAGGCTTTGTGGGCTGCAGTATTGTAAGTGTACCTGGGAGATGGAACTCTGCTGTGGTTTGGATGTGGTTCATGTTCCCCAAGGATTCTTGGGTTGGAAGTTTGGTCCACAGTACAGCAATGTTGAGAGGTGATGGGTCCTTTAAGTGGTGGGGCCTAGTGGGTATCATTAGGTCATTGGGGGTGTGTCCTTCAAAGGGATTAGGAATAGTTCTGTTTTACTATCTTGCTTGCACTCTTGTCTTTCGTGATGCCTTCTGCCATGAAGTCCTCACCAGAGCCAAGCTGAGGTCAGTGCCATGAGCCTCTATAACTGTGATCTAAATAAGCATCTTTTCTTTATAAAGTACCCAGCCTCAGGTATTTCATGATTGTACCAGAAAATAGACTACTACTCTCTAGATTACTTTCATCACATAAGTTCTATACCACTGTTAAGTCATATGTGGCCTTCATACCTCCTCCCCCATTTCCTACTCTATTTTTTCCATGTCTACCAGCACTTTCCTACCTTCTTTCTCCTTCTCCTTGAACATATTGTCTCCTCACATTCAGTAAAACCTCCCAAACCGTATCAATATAATTATGCAAATTTTTTCTCTTCTGTCCTGGCTACTGAGCTGTACAGAGAAAACCCCTGCCCAGACTTACATCACCAAAATGTCAATTCCAACATAAACAAGGAACACCTCTGTACATCCCTCGTCCACATAGGAAAAGGGACATGCTCCTCAAGTCCTACACACCTCCTCCCCACTTTGTCTCTGCAGACGATATTGTCTGTCTGGTGGTAGAGAAAATGGAGGCCTCTCAGCAAGATCGTGTGATATGCTACTGCTGTCTACACACTTAGGACCCAGACTCGTTTCTGCTTCCTTCAATTACATAACAGTAAAGCAAGCTGCCTTCTTTCTGTTTAGGACTCTGAATATATCCTTTTCTCTTGTCCTCAGAGTTGCATCTCTTGAGTCTTACGCTTTACTTGGGTTCCCAAATGTCTCTGTCTCTCATACACCCATACCCACACCCACACATATGCAGGCACACCTGCCTCCATATTCCTTTCTTTCCAGCTTCTACCCTTACCCTCTCATCTTCCCTTAATGGTGAATTTCCTGAGAGGCCTCACCCATTGCCTCCTGAAGTCTGGCTTCTTCCTCTGCCCTCCACTGAATTTACATTGTTTCTGGGTCACATACGCTCTTTCCAGGCCTTGTACTGTCAGATCTATCTATGTCACATATCCTGTTAACTCCTCAGCAGTTCTTCCATCTCTTTGGTCACTCCTCAGGCTCCTTTGTGGGTGACTCTTCTGTAATTTACCTCTCCTTTATATATCCAGTCCTGTCTGGATTCTGGCTTCACCTTTCTTCTCATTTGACACATTTTCCCTGGCTATTGTAGCTTGTTTGCCTTGTTCTGTCCAAGATCATTCTGCTAGGCTTTAAGCACACATAACAACTGCCTACGCCTCTACCCTGACATGCCACAGCAGCTCAAAATCATGATCTTATTAGCTAATCCTTACATTCTCTTAATGAAACCTGCTCTCATCTCCCATATCAAACCAATCACCAAAGTCAATTTACTTTAGCTCTTAATTTCTTGAAATCCCTCTTCAGCTCTCTGTCCCTGCCATATTTGAATATTGAATGCCCCCTAAAGACCCATGTGTTAAAGGCTTGGCTTCCAGAATTGTACTAGTGGACCAGGGGTTGGAGTCTTATTTAAGAGGTGAGGCCTAGTGAGAGGTCTTTAGGTCACTGGGGGAGTGCCCTTGAAGGGGATTTCAGGATATTGTCCCCTTCTCTTGCTCTTTTGCTCCTGGCCACTAGGTGAACAGGTTTGCTATCCTCATGCTAATGTTCCATTGTGCAGCTTCCACACAGGCCCAAAAGCAAAGAGAACAATCAGTCATGGACTGGAACTGCTTCAACTGTGAGCCAAGATAAACCTTTTATCTTTATAAGTTAATTATCTCAAATGCTTTGTTATTGTAATGAAAGGCTTACAGTCCCCAGTCTTTAACTAGATCAGGACCCTGTCTCTTCTTGCCTAGATCACTGTAACAGCCCCCAGTTCATTGCTGCCTGTAGTACCATTGCAACAGAATTGGTCTCCCACACTCAACTTGAGAGAATATTCAAAACTAGATTTAATAGACACAGCTGGGTCCTTGATGACCTCCTTATCTGAAAATCCAAAGGAGTGGCTTCCTGCAACTATGATATCACTGTATGATCTCAACTCTCCCTGGCTACAGGTAACTGGATTGAAAGACACCCATGATCCAAACTAGAACAATCAGACTCTTTCTTCTGAGAATTTACAATGAGAACTTAGAAGATTTTAGGCAGTCTTAGTAGCAGTTAAGCTAAATGAGTGTTCTCTAGGAGATTTTTATTTTCAATACCTTTTCTGTTTTTCTTTTCTTCTTTCTTTTTCTGGCATGCTTATTTTATATATTTGGTGCACTTAAAGATATCTCACATTTTTCTGAGGCTCTATTCATTTTTTTTCCACTCAATTTTCTCTCTGTTCTTTGGATGACATAATCTCTATCCATCTATCTTCAAGTTTGCTAATTTACCGGCTCAAATCTGCTGGACCCTTCCAGGGAATTTTTCATTTCAGTTATTCTACTTTTATTGAAGTGTTCCATTTAGTTCTTTTTCATAACTTCTATCTCCTTATTAATATTTCCTATGTGATGAGATGTTGACACCATACCTTCCTTAACTTCTTTAGACATGATTTCCTTTAGTTCTTTGAACATCTCTATAATGGCCACTTTGAAGTTTGCCTATTAAATCCAACATCTGGGCTCTGTCACAGGAAGTTCCTATTGCCTGTCTCCCCACTCCCATGGATTGGCCCCACTTTCCTCTTTCTTTGCCTGACTTGTAATTTTTCTTCTTGTTCTTGAAGATGATTTTAGGCAATGTACTATAGCCAACTCTGAATATTGATTCCTTTCCCTTATCTCTGGAGCTTGCTTGGAGTGTTTGCTCATTTGTTCAGTAACTTGGGTAGACTACTTTATGAAGTCTATTTTCTCCAACAATGTGAAGTCCTTGGTGTTGCTCCTTGGAAGGCCCAATCTTGGGCGTGAACACAGTCACCCTGGGATGGCAGCAGGTAGAGAAGAATTCTATGTGACTCCCCTTCCTTGATCTATCAGTTAAGTTTTCTGCCTCAAACTCTGCTGTTAAACTCAATTATTGACTGGTTGTGCTATTATTCTATGAAAATGCTCTGGTGCATAAATTGCTCAGCAGTCAGATCTAATTAAATTCAAAGTCATATTCAATGGTAGTTTTTGATGTTCTTTATTATGCCCCCATGTGAGGTCTTCTTAATTGTCTCTTTGCTAGTCCTCTCTGGTAAATGAGGTGGTCTATGGTTTAGTTTATTATTTTTAATTAAAAGAGCTGTTGTTATCAAGAGCTATTCTATTCAAATGTCCCTATACTTTGCTACGAAATAAGTCCCTTTTCTTTGGAGGAGAGCATTAGAGCTCCCTTTTCTTATGGGTTCCTCTCTTCATGGTCAAAAATCTCTAAGCAATTAATCTGGGTGCTGGGTGGGGCCATTGCCTCTGGTCTCTTTTTTCTTTTGACAGTACTAAGGATTGAACACAAGAATCTGTAAAAGTGTTCTACCACTGAGCTACGTCCCCAGTCTTTTTTCAATTTGAGTTTTTTTAAAAAAATATTTTTTAGTTGTAGGTAGACACAATACCTTTATTTTATTATTTATTTTTATGTGGAGCTGAGGATTGAACCCAGGGCCTCACATGGGCTAGGCAAGCGCTCTCCCACTGAACCACAACTCCAACCCCTTCAATTTGATTTTGAGACAGTCTCACTAAAGTTGCCCAAGCTGGCCTTTAACCTGTGATCCTCCTGATGCAGACTTCTAGTTGCTCAGATTACAGGTATGCACCAAGGTACCTGGCGTACCTCTGTTCTTCTTGGTATCACTCCTCCTAAGTAGAACCTCTGCCCTATCAGAAGAGCTAGGCAAAGGTGATCAGGTCTCAATATTCTTGGTCTTCCATGCTGGGATCTCTGACCTATGAGTGGTGACTGGGTAACAGGAGAAAGCCCCTAACCTCTCATTTCACTAACAGGGGATTTGGGCTCTTAACTTAGAATTGCCCTGATAAGAAACCCTAGTAGGCTGCCCCTAGTTCTGGTGCAGTATGGAAATACTTGACTGGTCATTGAGTGGAGAGGGACTGCACACCTAACCAGAGTAGAATTTTCATTAAGCTGAGCTGGTAAGAAGAAGGAGAAGGTAAGAAGAAACTGATCATGGCCCAAATGTTATAGAATTGTTGTGTTTTTGAAATCAAATTTTAGTAGATACTCTTAAGATTTTTCCTCATTTGCTAGAACTTTTAGGACAATTTCTATACTTTTAAATGTTGTTGTTTATAGCAATACTTCTTATGCTGCCATCCTAAAGTCATGGGCCTCATTCACATCGTAGCTGTAGTGGATTTCTATCTTGACAATAAAAAACACTTTCTGGTGTAGGGTTGTAAGATGTCTTATTCAAACATACTCACTATGTTCCAATAATTTTCCATCAGATAAAAGTGAAGAGTCTTTTCAGGCATGCTGACATGCATATAATCCCGGCAACTCAGGAGGCTGAGTCAGGATGATTGCCAGTTCGAGGACACAGCTGAGGCAACTTAGTGAGGCTCTGTCTACAAATAAAAATTAAAAAGATCTGGGGGTGTAGCTCAGAGGTACAGTGCCTGTGGGTTTGAAGTCAAGTGTCTTGAGAAAGGGATGCCTTTTTCTAATTTGCATAAACTTTCCTTTGAGTCAGGCATCTGGCTATGGTGATGCAGGTCAGGGGGATGGAGTGTGATGGTGATTGGAGATAGAGGTGACCATGATTAGAGTTTGGTGGCAGGGCTGCTGGATTTGGCTGTATGTGTTGTTCATCGTGCAGATGTGGGGTCATCATAGGTTTATATTTATTACTCTAATTATAATTATGCTGAGTGTTTCCTGTTTAGTCCTCCTAACCCACTCCTTTTGCTTGTCTCCCTTTCTGTGTGGCAGGAAGTTGCCTGAATGAACTATCTCAAGGAGCTGCCTTGCAGTCTGGCTTCAGGCTGAATTCAGAGAAGATCAGAGGGCAAAAGGTACATGAGGAGGGAATATTTCTTACCCTAATTCTGTCTTTGCTGGTTTACCACGGGCTAGCAACATCCCTCTACTAAAGGTCATAGTTCCTGTCAAACAGCCTTTTGCATTCAACCCCCATTCTCTGGTTTGTGGTGTTACACCCTGCCCTTGAACCCTCAAGCCCAGCGGGTGATAATGGCTTCCAACTGTTAGGAGTCCTGAGGTACTACTATTTGTTTCCCTAAATCCTGCCCATAACTTTGTAAATAGTTCTTTCATTAAGCTGTCCTTAAATTACCCAATTTGAACACACCATCTGTTTCCTGATGGGACCCAGGCTGATAGCAACGATTTCCCTGCAGGTGGCAGTCAAATATCATGAGGACTGGGTGCCTTTTCTGCCTTGCACCTGAGTTGGCCACCCTGAGTTATGGAATATTGGTGGTGATGATTGGGGTAGACAGAGATAATGAGGTAATTTCGAATGACAGAATAAAACTAAGATGTGCAGTTGAAAATTCAGATTCATGAACTCGTGGACAATGCTGTATGAGAATGATCGTTCTAGCACTTTGTGAGAAACAGACTGGGATCAGGGACAGTTTGAGAAAGATGGGTCAATTTGGAAGCTACCCTTCTATCCTTGGAACAAAGAGTGAGGGCCTAGAGTAGAAAAAGAGGCCTAAGAAAGAAGAGAAGTGTTGGGAAGACCCAATGCAAGGAAGCGGTAGAGCTTTCTGGAAACTCAGGGATAGAAGGAAAGACAAAGAGCAAGAATAAAACATTACAAAGGCACATATGCATAGACTAGAGAGTTGAGGAAGATTCTAGAAATAGCATTAAGGAGGAGGAATAATTGCATCTTAGACTTATCCAATGCTTCCTGAGTTATGACAGAAGGATTCTAAGAATCTAACTAAAGTATTAACTCACTTAATCCTTCCATCGATTTTGTGAAGTAGATCTTGTTATTTCCATTTTGCAAATGAGCAAACAGAGGCACAGAGAGCTCCACTTAAGCAAGTTGGTGAGCAACTGAGTGGAACTAACTCCAGAGCCTGAACCCTGATGCCTCTCAAGATATGTAGGAAATGACTCAGTGGTCAGTTCAACTGTCTGACCTCATCTCTACCGGAGGTGTCCACCAAGATGGCGAGAGTTAGCTTCTTGCTATTTCTGTGCTTACTAAATTCTTTCCTTCTTCTGACTGGAAGGCCTTCCCCCGTCTTGCCCACCTGGTAATAATAAGCTGCATCTGTTGAGCATTTCTTATGTGCTGTCATTGTTTGGTGTGTTTGACATGTATTCACCCCTTAATCTTCATGATGAGATGGATATTGCTATTATCATCAGTTAGATGGTAAGTTTCAGAGAGAGGGATTTCTCTTGGTTTCATTCACCATAATGCTACCTTGTACAGTGTAACACTTCACAAACATTTGCTGGATGAATGATATTTATACCGACGAGGAAACTGAGGCACAGCTAGGCCTAATATGACATTAAGCAGTGGGGCCGTGCTTGGGCCTCAGAATCTGGCTTCACAGCCTATGTATGTGGTTTCATAAACTCACTGCAGGTCAGCCTTTAAGATCAGCTCAAATGTCACCTCCCATGGGAAGTTAGAAGGGAAATGGTTCTTCTGAAAAAAAAAACCTTCCCATTCCTTCTTGCTTCCCATGGGAGGTCTTAGAAGAAACAGTATGTCCCAGGCTTCAAGCAAGAGCATCACACAGCATCCTGCTTAATCTTTGATTTTGATGCTGTTTCCTGTGGTCCTCCTCCCAGCTCTTTTTTCTCCTCTCTTGTTCTTTTCTGTGGTCCTGTCCTTTGCTATACTCATTTTGGATTCCCATGATCATACTCCCACCCTTGGCCTCAACCTTTTCTCCTTTGGTCAAACTCTGATAGTGACACTGTCCATGCAGCCACTCCCTCCCAGTAGTTCCCTGGGGCCCATCGTGTTCACTCTTCAGAAGACCACACTCGGGTTTCCATTTCTATCCAACCTTTGATCCCCCTAAAGCCCTTTTTATCATTTGCAGATTGCAGCTCCTGCTTCCTCTCCAGCTTTGAAATTAGGCAGTGTGGGCCAACCTGGATGTAGTGCTCTGTCTAAAGTAGAGTTGGGCTCCCCTCCTCCCTGACTGCTCATTGTCGAAGCAGAGAGAGGATTAGCAATGAGTATTGATTAGACACCTAGTAGAAGCCCAGCAGGGAGCTAAGATGAGTATGCCTGTGGGGTGAAGCATGGCCCTTAGAGTGTGCTAAAATTGCAAGGACTTGTTTTGAAACCTTGCCAAATGGACAAGTAGCCTCATCAGACTTCCCAGATAGGAGCAGATTGTATCCGTGATTGGATTCTGTTCAGCACTGCATTTGTTGTGACCTCATGCTCTGTGAAGGAGCTGCGGACCTGACAACTGATAATGATAACTAAAGCTAAACATCTAGAATTTTCCAATTAGAGGATTAGGAATTTGTTTCTAAAGCTATGAGTTTATGAGGAAATACTATGTGATATTTCATAAACCACAAACACTATTTTCTCTTTTGGGAAGAACCCAGTTCTTAGGAAGCCAGTTATGGAAGGCAAATTGCCTGTCGTGGTCTCGTTTCAATTCCTGGCTCTCAGAGTTTGTGACTCATAACCACAGAGACTTCAGCCTAAGCCGGGCTGCAGCTTGGAGCTGGGAAAGGAGGTTAATGCTGGAGGTGACTAAACAGCATCCAGCTGAGGTAGCGGAATCTGGTGCTGCTAATGAGAAAAGATGACTACTGCCTCTTCTTTTCCACACTCGGGGGGTTTTCTTTGGCAGATTTTCATTCTCTGCATGAAATGGCTGACTTGTCTTTCCAGACGTAAGTTTCCACAGATATAGAGCTGTGGAATGGTCCAACTAGGAAGTTTCTCATGGATCATCTTTTCAGTTTGCTCAAGTTAGATACAGGGAAACCAAGACAGAGTGACCAAGTAATTTACTTGGTGATACAATATGCTAAGCAAGTCCTGCACTGATGTCTCTGAGTCCAGGGTTTTTGCTGTGGGTGCTACAAGGCTGCCTCTGCAGGCCATTTGGTAGTCTGGGAGCAGAGTCATCTGGAACATGGGAGCACAAAGACAACTGGGCAGGGAGGAGCTTGTGCCGCTATAGAGCTGAGCTGGTCTGGCCATGTTGGCCAGAGGGGCTTCTTGCACATGGCATGTTTTCAGCCTGCCAAGTACACATACTCTGTGTGGTGGATTGTGCTGTGTCAACTTATTAAAGCTGAGAATGTTGTTTTTCAAAATCTCCTTCCTTATAAGGTTAGAGTTCCTATTAGGTTAGAGTTGACAAGAAGTGTGAGGTTTGAAAGGTAGAAGAAAGACAGTGATTATTAATTTCCTTCTGAAGTTCTTTTCAGGGCCATGTGTGGTGATGGGGGAACGAAGCCTACTCTCACCCTGTTCTGCATCTGTGACCAATAGCAGCTCCAGGCCCCTGGCTAGACACCAGGCTACAGATCCACAGAGGCAGCAGAGGCAAGAGGTTCTCACAGCCCTCTCCAGGAATCACCACCTAATGCCTCACTTCAGTCACTGGAATGTGAGTAACCCCTCCGTGTGACTGGCTGGTGACTCCTTTTCTCATCCTCCAACTTGCCCTGTACGCATTCACTAGCTCAGCTCCTCTCACACCTGTGGAAGATCTTACTCCTACCAGAAGTCCTTCCTGCTATTGCACACAGCGTGACTGTGCTCCCCTGATGGAACCTAAGTGATTCACACTCAGTCTTCAGTTTGCTCGCTCTCCCTGTGTTTGGCTATCATGGTGGCATGAAACTGAAGTGGCAGGGAGGAACCAGGAAGTTCTCTCACCAAGTGCAGGCAAATACATTCTTTCAGCACCTCTCTGTAAAACTCCTAAGGTAAAGGAAGAATGTTCCTCTGAAAATTAATCAAAATGGAGTCATTTGTGTCAAGCGCTAATAAAAAATAAAACTGAGAGACTAGGAAGGAGGGGATCTCGTGCATCTGTGCCTTTTAACAAGAACTGTCACGAAAGACTGCCGGAACCACAGTTTTGCACAAAGGCCATTGCAACCTTACACCAAAAAGTACTTCTGCAAGGACATTGGCCCAGCAACTGTCTATTCAACCTTGGACAGATGCTATCCTTTTTATTTATCTTTGTAGCCAAGAATTATTATATCAAAATAAATTATGTAATTCTCATTTTACCTTTAAAAACTTCCTCTTGGCCAACTTTGAATATGTACACACTTTACTATGGCATGCATCTTCCCATTGCAGTGCTACTCCTTATCTGTGGAGAATTTGTTTCTTAAAAAAAAAAATTATTAGTGTATTATAATGATATATAATAGTGGCATTCATTGTGATATATTCACACCTTCAAACAAGATAATTTGTTCAATTTCATTCCCCAGTACCTCCCGTCTTTCCTCCCCTGATCCCCTTCCTCTATTTTACTGGTCTCCTTTCTATTTTTATGAGGATCCCATACCCCTTGATTTTTGCTTTCTAGCTTCCACATATGAGAGAAAACATATGTCCTTTGACTTTCTGACTGATTTCACTTAATATGATCCTCTCCAATTTTCATGCAAATAACATAATTTTGTTCTTCTTTAAGTGTGAGTTAAACTCCACCATATATATATATCACACTTTCTTTATCAATTAATCTGTTGTTGGGTGCCTGGGCTGGTTTCAAAACTTGACTATTGTGAACTATGCTTCTATAAACATTGGTGTGCACTTATCACTCTTGTATTCTGACTGGTTCTTTTGGATAAATACGAGGAATGGTATTGGTGGGTCATATGGTGGTTCCATTCCTAGTTTTGAGGAAGTTTCATATTGATTTCTATAGGATTTGGACTCATTTACAATCCCAACAGTGTACATGCTGGCAAGGATGCAGTGCATGCAGCATCCTCACTAGCTCTTCTTATTATTTGTATTCTTGATGATTGACATTCTGACTGAGGTTAGCTCAAATGTCAGTGTAGCTTTGATTTGTACCTCCCTGATTGCTAAAGATATTTTCTATACGTTGTTGTCCATTTGTATCTCCTCTCTTGAGTAATGTCTGTTTAACTCATTGCCTATTTATTTATTGAGTTGTTGGGGGGGTTGTTCTTAAGTTTTTTGAGTTTTGTATGTATTATAGATATTAATCCCCTGTGGTGAAGATTTTCTCCCATTCCATAGGCTCTCACCTCACACTATTAATTTTTTCCTTTGTAGAAGCATTTAAATTTGATTCTTGATTTAATTTCCTGAACCTCAGAAGTCCTTTTGAGAAAGTTATTGCCTGTGCCGATATGATGGAATATTGACCTTACATTTTCTTCTAGCAGTTGTAAAATTTCTGGTCTAATTTCTAGGTCTTTGATCCACTTTACTTTGAATTTTGTGCAGGGTGAGAGATAGGGATCTAATTTCATTCTTTTATGTATTGATATCCAGTTTTCCCAGCACTAATTGTTTAAAAGTCTGTCTTTTCTCCAACAGGTTTTTGGCACCTTGGTTAAGGATCAGATGGTTGCATCTGTGTGGGTTTGTCTGTGTGTCTTCTATTCTATTCCACTAGTCTGCTTCTAATGTCAGCACTTTGCTGTTTTGTTATTATAGTTCTATAGTATAATTTGAAGTCAGGTATTGTGATACCTCCTGCATTGCTCTTAATTGCTTTGGCTATTCTGGGTCTTTATTCTTCCAAGTGAATTTTAGGATTGTTTTCTTCTAGTTCTGTGAAGATTGTCATTGGCATTTTGATGGGAATTGCATTGAATCTTTAGATCACTTTTGGTAATATGATCATTTTAGCAATATTAGTTGGAGAATCTCTGTTTCTTTTGTAGGTTGACATTTCTGAGAGCAAAAGACAGTCACAGGGGATATGGAAGGTTGGAAGCCACATATCCTACTGGCATGCTCACCAGAACAGTGCATCCATCATTCACAAGTGATTTTAAAATCTTTACAATCTTTCCAATGCTCTTCTTCTCCTCCCCACCCCCAAAAGAACTAAGCTATACTGTGGGACTTTTGATGTCCTTGTCTAATTGATTCACAGAGATGAAGATGAGCCTCCTTAATCTATTTTTACAATTTCTGTTCTGGGAGCAGATAAGTTGTGAAAAATCAATCTTCTTTTTTTCTAATTTTTTTTGGGGGGAGGGGACTGAAGATTGAATCCAGGGGCATTCTATACTGAATTACATCCCCAGTCCTTTTTATTTTTTTAACTGTTTTTTAAAAATGTATTTAGTTGTAGATGGACATAAACCCTTTTAAATTTTATTTATTTATTTATTTATTTATTTATTTATTTATTTATTT
>JAJEJO010004430.1:0-90965 GCA_020662805.1 Glaucomys volans
GCACCTCTCAGCTACATTATGCTGCAGTAACTACCACTGGATTCTTTCTTCCTACCCATCACACAAGCCCTTCCTATAGCAGCACATCAACACACATATTACCCAGCGTAATTTCTTGTAAAGGAACAAAAGCTTCAACATTCAATTATATGAGAATACCCCCAATTACCAATTACCAGCTGACAAATAAAACTCGGAATTTTTATTTCAATGAACCAGCTTTTGTTTTTCTAGAAGATAATCAGCGTATGTATAAATATGATATACTTGGGGAAATTGCAGTTTCTTAACAAGAAGTTCACAGGATCTATTTCAGGCTCGAATTTCTCTAAATGGTGTCCTTTGTAAATTGGATGCAACTTTCTAAGACAGGGAGTAGAGCTCATCAGCTTTTCTCAATACAAAACATCTGGTTTCCATAGGAAGATTCTAACAACACAACAGAGAAGAGGACAGTTTCTGACACCAGCCCACTTCCTTGATCACTCCATCCTTCCGTAGAGACCCAAGTGCACTTCAGGCCACCTTAATCCAACAAACCTCCCTACAGATGCCAAAAGGCATGTGTCAACACTGAACTCTTGGAAATTATTCTCAGTTATCTCAACCCTATCAGATCTGTGGAGCTGGCTCTAGAGATGAAGTGGATTTTCCAGGAATAATCTGCAGAAAGCCAACCCATTTGCCTTTTGGGACTTTATGAATGCTAAGAAAGTACTACAGAAATTCTGGAAAAGGGCATCAAATTCAGGTCACAGCAAAAACCACTGCTGGAGAGCAGACAGTGAAGGACAGTGAGTGGTCCCCTTGTCTAAGCAACTCTGAAAAGATCGTGCCATTCAAAAGGAGAAGCAAAGTTTATATTAATAGCAGCAACAACTGATTCTATTATTTAAAATATGACTGTTAAGACTCAGGCTCAAAGATTAGAATCTTGAGTGAACTGAAAAAATCTACATCCCTTAATAGTTGACAGACCTACTAGTACTCCTTACTCCAGATTATATTCTTCAAATCTCACGTAAGGCGCGCGCACACACTCACCACACAATAAGTTGGATGACCAGTCTATCCAGTTCCAATAAATATCTGTCACAGAAGCACTTTAAAAACGAGTGCTTCCATGAGGTACAATATTGTATGCCTGTAATTCAGTGGCTCAGGAGGCTGAGACAGGAGGATCACAAGTTCAAGACCAGTCTTGGCAGTTTAGCGAGATCCCATCTTAAAATAAAAAAAAGGGCTGGGAATGTGACTTAGAGGTAGAGAACCCCTGGGTTCAATCTCAGGAACCAAAAAAAAAATAAAGATAATTGCTTCTAATTACTAACTAGCCCTATGAGAGGCATGCCCTGGAAGGGGATTATTCCCTTACCTCTGAAATCACTGAATTATTTGTTGACTGTTTTTTTCCTCAAGTGCATTATTTTTCTACACTGAGAGTCACTGATTATAAAATTCACACCAGTTTGGTGGTGGTGTTGATGGGGCGAGAAGTAAAACTTAGTGTGACAGAGTTGAAACTCTATTAGGTTCTGGCTTTAGACATTCAAACCACACAACTGCACTATCTCAGCAATCACTGTTGTTGGTGCTGGATTTACTACAGCAAGTTTTAACTTTAATATCTTGACGATTTAATATTCAACAAAGCATGACTTGGCCTGGTTAATGGCAGATTAGTCAGAAGCACATTTAGAATGGAAAGTTATTGCAAAACTCTCTAGTGAAAGACTACTTGGCTGAAGTTTCAAACCGTCTATTAACATTATATAACAGAGAACATACAACTTGGGTATTTCTTTTAAAAGCCTTTCAGAAAAACCTTGAATAGAAATATCCATTTCTGTAAAGTCCAACATGAAGTTCAAGCTTAGCTAAGTTCATTTGTATACTTCTTCCAGCCAAATGTAAGGACAGAGGGGAAAAATCAATATCAATATGGGTGTTAGTCATATTGGATTTAACTTCAGGATACAGAATTTTGAACTAATCACATTAGTTAATTAGATATTCTATTTTTTTTTTTAGATACTTCAAACTTTTAATCAATCACATCCAATCCATATGAAAATCCTGTGGATTTACCTTTGGGGTATGTCCACAGTCAAATCACTTCCCAACACCTCCAGTTACTACTCAGCTTTCAAAACATTTAATGATACACATGAAATGTGTATTGCCAGGCTGGGGCTGTAGCTCAGAAGTAGAGCACTTGCCTAGCACATGTGAGGCACTGGGTTTGATCCTTAGCACAGCATATAAATAAGTAAAATAAAATGTCCATTGACAACTAAAAAAAAAATTTTTTTTAAAAATGTGTGTTGCCACCAGTGTGTCTTGACTGGATTTGGAGGACAGTGTCCTCACTGGATTTCGGCTTTCATCCTTGCGTCTCATCCTTCAATTCCCCAGTTCTTTCTTATTGGTAGCCAGCTCTTATCCTAGAATCAGGTCATGCTCTCTTTGGCTCAGAAAACTCCAATGGCTCCCCATTTCCCTTAGAATAAAAGGCAAAGTCCTTGAGGTAACTTCCAGGGTCTTATAATATCTGCCCCACTCTATTCAACGTTCTCTCTTACCCAGTCTCACCTCTACCCCAGCTATAGTTTCGACCTAGAATGTCCCCCACAGACCCACGTATTAAAGTTTTGGCCCCAGGGTAGCACTAGTGAGAGGTGGTGGAAACTCTAAGAGGTGAGGCCTAGTGGGAGGTCTTCTAATCATTGAGGAGTGGGCCCTAGAAGGTGAATGGACTTCCTCTGCCATGCAATCCCACCATGATGTTCTGCTTCATCACAAGCCCAAAAGCAATGAGGTCAAAGGACCATGGACTAAAACCTTCAAAACCATAAGCCTTTCCTCTTTAGAAGGTAGTTGTATCAGATATTTTGTAACAGTAACAAAAAATTGACTAACACAATCCTCTTACCTAGGAATGCCAGGCACACCTCTGCCTCAGGGCTTTTTCCACTGGCTGCCCCATCTTCCTGGAAAGGTTCTTCCCTCAAATATCTACATTGCTTGCTTCCTCACCTTGTTTTTGCTCAAAAATCTCTTTCTTATTGAAGTTAACCCAACTATTGGATTTAAAATTTCAACGCTCCCTTCCCACTGATCATTCCCATATTCTACTATATATATATTTGATCTGTAGTACTTATCTTTATTACAAATTGCATTATTATTTTTTATGCTCATTGTCTGGGCTTCTATACTAGAGTATTAGCTTTTTTTTTGCTTCTGTTACTGATGTATCCCTGGAACATTAGAAGAGTGTCCAAAACAGGGTGGTGGACACTCCTGTGGAATAAATAAATGAAGTTTCAGGTGATTGAATGTGTTACATGGCAGCCTTACTAATAGAAGTGTAAGAAGGATGGATGCCAAGTTCTCAGAGCTGTGAAGTGTGAGGTCATAGAATTCCTCGGTAATTTCTAAGCTACAAATAGGAAATGCTTGATTGTGCAATAACTTACGGAAGATATAGGTGAAGAATAAGTATGGAATGATCACGGTCTTAATCTTCTCCTTATAAAGTTTTCAACTTTATTTTCTTTATGTCCAGGAATGCAATTGCTACTTTATAATAAAATCTGTGGAGAAAATGGGGTCTTCCCTGCAGCACTTTTGCTCACCTGTTTGCAGTTCACAGTAAACCTGGTTCAATAACTCCCCTAGTGAGTTCTAACATTTATAGTCAATAATAATAATAATAATAAATGCTGCCTTTATTTCCTCCACATTAAGATTATAGTGACTATATTATGCAGACAGAATTCAGTCCTTACCCAAGATTTTGTTTTGTTGTTTTGTAAATTTCTTTCTGAGGGAGTACAGGCAGCTGTTTTACTGAGGAACAGCTGGTCTACACAAGATTTGTCCACTCCAATAGCTATGACAGCCACACAAAGCTTCACTGCCTGCAAATGCCACTGCCAGAGAAGTTGGGACACTGGGTTCAGGAAAGATCTTGTGTCACTCACCTTTCCCCAATGGAGTAACTCCCAAGGGATCCCACAGTCTCTTCTCACCTGAATCCTCCTCCCTCAACCTCAGCAACACTAAACAGGAGCTGCTCTGGAGACACAAACTTCACAGAAACTTTCCTGTGCCTACTACTAGAGCCCATCTCTATCTCTCCAAAAGCCCCCTCTCCTCCTCTGCAGGAACTCTCTGAGCTCCTGTCAGCTCCCAGTCCAATAAACACACAGAGCAAGAGAGGAGATTTCGGCCAAGACAGCGCGTTTTCTTCATGGGTTATACAGTTACTTGCAGGTGATCCAGGAATCAGATTACACTTTGAAACATACTCTCTCTGACCAAACCACACACACATTTCCAAAAAAGCAGTTACAATAGACCTTTTGGGTGTGTTGGAGAATGTACTTCTGATACATATAAATAAAAGGTCAAATCAATTCTTGAAAAGAATATTGTACAATTTCGCTGGGCACAAATAGGTGGGCCAACTGAATCCTTCCAGGAATCTGAGAATCTGGGAGGAGAGACTCAAACTTGTATGTTAATTGGTGACAAAGACTGCTCAGGTAAGCAGATCAGGCCTTGTGCCCAGGAGAAAGTAGAAGAAGTCAAGAAAAGAGGGGAGGAAGGAGAAGGAACTGGAGAAGTGGGGGACTTCTCAAGGAAACAGGAGGAGAAGACAGGAGGGTCCTGAAGGAGGATTCAGGTGAGAAGAGAAGGTGGGATCTCTTGGGAGTTACTCCACTGGGGAAAGGTGAGTGACACAAGATCTTTCCTGAACACAGGGGGAAGGCAAGGAGAAGAGGTGCCTTCTCCCCTACCAACTTCTAGTTCTAGTTTACAGAGCTTATAGCTTGGAGGCCTGGCCCTAGATTTCCCTCCCTACCCACTTCACCTTACCTGGTTGGTTGGCTGGTTGGTTTTTTAACCTGAACTGATTTCAGCTTCTTCCAACCAAAGAGTCGTACTTACTAAACCAGTGCCTTTAATTCCTTTGGCAATAAGAATGAGAAATACAATTTTTTCAAATTCATCCATGCTTGTCACAGTCTCGCACAACATCTTTAAATTTTCAGAACATATTAGAAGCAGATTTTAAGTAAAAAATGAATATTGGTTGCTGAGGATTTTTCTTTCAGTATGCATTTCATTTAAAATACAATTTATGATTCCTCTGGGCAGTAAACAGCAAGCAAAATTAAAAACTAAAGTTGAAAACTGATGAATTCACATTTTAGCTTGGACTGTGCTGTTAATTCACAATTATTTTACTAGCTGAACAGATGACTAAATAAAATCTGTTAATAAATGCAGCTCGAGTGAATTCAAGAAATTAGGCAACACATATTAGAATAAATTTGTATATCTGTTCATCATAAAAGTAATTCTCTATAATAAAGGTCTTAATGGTGTATAAAAGAGTAGGTGGGAATATGAGCGGGACGTATCTCCTAATTCAATGCTAAGACTTTACATAAGAAGAGAGATGATTCAAAAGAACTGGGCTCACCCATGAAAAATGAGTATAGGAAGACCTTTTGATAAAGACGTGTGCTCTAGGGCTGGGGATGTAGCTCAGTGGGAGAGCACGTGCTTAGCATGCACAAGGCCCAGGGTTTGATCCATAGTACTGTAAAAAAAAAAAAAAAGAAAAAAGAAAAGAAGTTGTGCTCCAGGGAACCCTGCCTTTCTGTCTGTGGACTTTGAGCTGCTAAGCTAGCCCTAATAAATATACAAGAGTGAGAGTGTGAGAGTGTGAGTGTGTGTGTGTGTGTGTGTGTGTGTACACACAAATGAGTTAACATAACATATACACACACACATCTCTGGGTGATTCTGCTCCTTTGTTAGGACCCTGACTGATACAATACAAAACTTGGAATCAAGCATTTATTTATTTCCTCTCTCTCCCCCTGTGTTCTAGATACTACTCAGAAGCTCAAAACAAATTTTGCTCAGTTTTGTAACCCAGGTACCCAATCTATTTATACCCAACACATACTGAGTGTTTCATAAATGTTTGCTTAATTAAGGGAAGGTAATACGGCAATGGGGCCAGTAAGAGCCAAGAGAAAGATCTGTAAAATCAGGTCAGAAGTGATTGCTATTGCATATTCACAATACTTTAAATATAGAGAGGGCAAAAAGATAACAATAGTAGTAATAACAATAGCTATAGTTACTAAGGCCTTACCAAATATAAGATACTGCATTTGCTTCATATGTATTGTTTCATTCCTATCCCAGAAAATCATGGGAAAAAGATCTTACTATCCAAATATTGTAGATAATGAGACCAAGGCACAAAGAAGTTTCATAACAAAGTCTAAGTCTCACAAATCTGTCTCATCATCTGCTCTCTCCCGCATCTTCCTACTGAATATTTCCCATTGGCAGTCAACTAGGTCCAATATCTATCTATCTATATCTCCCTCCCTCCCTCTCCCCCCCTCCCTCTCCCTCTCTCTCAATCTCTCTTTCTCTCTCTCGGTACAGGGAATTGAAGGCAGGAGCCCTTAACCACTAAGCCACATCCTCAACCCTTTAAAATTTTTTAAAAATTTTAAGTCAAGGTCTCACTAGGTTGCTTAGGGCCTCGCTAACTTGCTGAGGCTGGTCTTACAGGGGTGTGCCACCATGCCTGGCTCCAATATCACTTATATTAGAAACAAAAAACCTTCTTTTGACCTTTGATTCTACTCAAGTACTATCCACCTGCTCTATTCCCTTGTCACTGTCAAGTTACCAATAGACTTGTCTTCTTAAGCTACCTGTACTTCACTACTTTCTTTTTACTCTTCAACTTACTGTAATTGAGTACTATTTCCACCAAAATAATAACAATAATAAAGACATATTTTTGCTAGGATCACAAGTAGACTATATGTTACTAATTTAATAAGCACTTTTCAATCTCCCTTTTCAACAATACTGAACACAACTTGCTTCCATGAAGCATCATTTTTCCTTGACTCCATAATTGCAGTAACCTGTACTAATTCTTACTTGCAGACAACAGAATTCCCTAGTTAATATAAGCATAAGATTATTGGTAATGTTTGAATCTACTGGAAAGCTGGAGAGTCAGACTGGAATGTTCAACAGGACAATTGCACAGTGAGGCAAAAAGTCCATCCGTATCCCAAGTCTGAAATAGCAAAATCTATTGGAACATTGTCTTCCACCACTTGAATCCCATGACATCAGGGACTGAAAGCCAGCACCTCCATCACAGATGTCCCGGCTGCACCAGGAACCTTTGACACTGGGTTTGCCTGAAGATCTCTTCTCCTGCTGACCACCCCTCATTGTCTCACTTGTGCCTCCTGGTGTGCTCACCATGTGGGCGCGTCATCTTGGCAGAACCTAAGATGCACACAGAAATCTAGCTGCAAGGTATCCTGGGAAATTCCAGCTACAGCAACAGAGGGAAATAATACAGAAGAGGATGATGGAGGTGTTGAATAAGCTATCTACGGTATCTGCCACACCACCATATGTTTCTGGATTTCTTTTCTATCTCTACTGCTTCTACCAACACAAAGTTTCAATCTATGCACTTCTGTTTCTACTGCGACCATTTTTTTCTACTTGGACTATTGCAATAACTTCTGATTAGCTGGCAGGCTGATCTGGAGTTTTTTAACCTCTGGACTTCAAGGTCTGGTCCCCATCCATTAAACAGGGATGACAGATTGATTCAAAGGATCAAATGGAACTACCTAGTAAAATAACTAACTTCATTCATGGTAAACAGGCAATAACTTACAGCCTTCTCTCTCCGGTGATATCTTACTAGGAATTAGTTTGTGACCATGGTTAATATCCAGTGTGACAGTTAAAGAAAAATGAAATATGGTGACAATCTGACATGGGCTCAGTGTATACAAGGGATAACATACACATACAAAAAGGAGGATAAAGCTGTGTTCAGAGAGATCAGCATGGGTCACCAGGAGCTGACAGAGAGAGGTGAGACCTCTGGGAGCCTTGAGTTGGAAGTGGGTCATAAGAAAAATATAAATCGTGATAAAACCAGGAAGTGACAATGAAACCCACCTCACCTCTTAAGAGTTTCTGCCTCACCTGAGCCTAAGGAGTGCCATCGGTGTCTCCATCCTCTGTTCCTATCATCCCACTTCCTGAGTTCTAACCACACTCAGGAAACCATGGGAAATAGGAGGTGCAGGCTGGTGGGCGGAAGCAAGATGGGAAGTATCCTGCAAGACACACCACTGTTGCTTGCCTTGCTGTACCTCCCTGAGCGAGTGTGCAGCAGCTGCAGCAGCAACCTTCCTCAAATCATCCTCACATAGTAAGGACAAACTCATGAGCTAGAACGCAAACCCAACAGATATTTACCTCCTCACCTGCTCACATCCCGTCTTCAACTTCAAGAAATGAGCCAAGAAACAAACTCTCCTTTGGCTATCACTAAAATACACCTGGGGCTGGTTACTACTTCAGATAATGTGAAGAAATTATTTTACACCACTATTCTTTATATATTTGGCCTATGATATGACTCAATGTATAGTTTTGTTTCGTTTTATTTTTAAGAACAGAATTTTAAACTGGGTGCAGTGGTGCATGCCTGTAATCCCAGCAGCTTAGGAAGCTGAAACAGGAGGATTGTGAGCTCAAAACCAGCCTCAGCAATGGTGAGGTGCTAAGCAACTCAGTGAGACTCTGTCTCTAAATAAAATACAAAATAGGGCTGGGGATGTGGCTCAGTGGTTGAGTGCCCCTGACTTCAATCCCCAGTACACCCCCCCCCAAAAAAACCCCAGAACTTGATATTATTAGTTTGTATATACCACTATTTGAATGTCCCTCCAAAACACATGTTGAAATTTAATTGCCACAGTAATGGGAGATGGGACCTTTAAAAGGTGCTTAGGTCCTGAGGGCTCCACCCTTTTTGAATGGAAGAAGGTCTTTATCTTGGTAGCAGGCTAGTTATCTTATCTTGAGAGTGGCTTTGTTATAAAAGAGCCTTTGCATTCACACTACCCTCTACCACCTTAGGGGAGGGCACGAAGGCTCTCTCATCAGATGTGGCCCCTCAATCTTCTACTTCCCAGACTCCAAAACTGTAAGAAATAAAGTTCTTGCAATTTTAAAATTGCCCAGTCTATGGTATTCTGTTATAGCAGCAGAAAATGGAATCTAAGAATATATTCTAGGATGGTATCATTTAATTTAGTATTTTCAAAGATAGAATTTGTTGGACGTGGGATTTTACAAGTAGTAGAGACTTCTTATAATAGCATTCTCCTTACAAACCCAACCATGTGGTACTGATGATAGTCTTCCTATAGGAAATAAGACTTGGCAGACAGACAAACAACACTTATCACAAGATCCTAAGCAGAGCAAATGATTAATGTGTTTATGAATGTCAAAGGTCACATATTCAGTCACACATTGATGTCTTTTGTTTGTGTGCAAGCTATCTGAAGGATATCCTACCAAAAGAAGGTAAAATATGCATAAGCCACAACTTACTTTCTAGCTTCAAAAGGCAAATAAGCTGTTTACAACAAAAAACATGTACATTCTTCCAGGAAATCAGCAGACAAGTGATAGACACTATATAAACACCTTCTGTATCTCCATATAACAATTTTCAGTATATGTTAATACATTAATTCCCAGCTAAAACACCTCTTTAATTTTCTTATTTAAAGATCATTTTCAAGGAACTCTTTATAAAAGATGTTGTATAAAAGATTTCAAAGAAGATAAAATTTCTAAAGCTTGAATATTTATTCCAACCCACACATACACTAGTCTCCTTTTTTTTCCTGGAAATAATAAGGAATAGAGAAATTTTAGTAGACCTTTGAAAAGAGTGTTTGCCAGAAAAGTAGTCATTCATTCAACAAATATTTACTCAGTACTGTAGGCATCAGGGATTATAGTGACACACAGGTGAGTGTTTGTGTCACCCAAAATCCCTACACTCATGGAGCTTGAAGAACAATGGAAAGGGACATAAATAGAAGAATTATGCAATCATATGTATTATTACAGTTGCAACAAGCACACCAATAGAGAGGTACATGGAGAGGCTAAGGGCATACAATACAGGGGAAATCAAAGGGGTCTGAGAAGAAAAGTCTGAAGAAGTTACCTTCGTCAGTTCAGGTCTCTAAAACAGAATATCATAGACTAATATTCTGGTGCCTCTAAACAACAGAAATTTATTTATTAGTTCTGAAGGTCAAAAGACCAAGATCAAGGTACCAGTAGATTCAGGAACTGATGGGAGCCCATTTCCTGCTTCAGAGATGGCTGTGGTCTCACGGAGTACTCACATGGTAGAAGGGGTTAGGGAGCTCTGAAGTCTCAGCGCGCTAATGTCATTCACCAGGGTTCCACACTCATGTCCTAATGATCCCTCAACAGCCACCCTGTCCTGATGCCTCCTCACAGTGGTGGTTGTTTCCACGTATGAATTCTGAGGGACACAAACATTTAGCAATTCCCAACCAGATGTGCAGAGAAGGAGATGTACCAACCCACTTTGGGTGTCAGGGATCTGGCTGATGTTTCAAAATTTAAGGCAGGAAGCAAAAGCTGTTTTTCTCATTTTACTTCATCTTGTTGTTGTTCTTTTAATGTTAAAAATATGCTTCCAAACTCAATATGCTATTACAATTTTATGTGGAGAAAATCAAAAGTCTTAGTTGAAAGTCTGAGCACTTGAAGTGCTTACCATGAAAAGCTCTGAACGGAAGCTGCGGAGGAGCGAGTCTGTTCTACCTGCTTAGTGTATATTTCTGCTCTCCTCCACAAAATTTGAGCCTCTTATATAAGACCATCAAAAACTAACATACACAGACTAACACATATTATGAAGTAACACACAGCCCTGTAGTGCCCAGGTCACGCTCTTCCTTGCTTTTGCATTGATCCTGACACCACAGAGGTCTGTGCAAATACTGAGAGCCAATGCCAAGTCTGGTCCAGACCATTTCCTGCACTTGCACTTCTGTTTCCTCACAGTGGAAGCTGACCTTGCTGATAAGAAGGGTCTTGGCTACATTTAAGAAGTTCCAGAATTTGAGTTAACTTGTGCTATTCACCTTTCTCTCCCTATTTGCCCGACTTAGGTCATATCAAAAAGAAGCAGCGTGCTCTAGCACTCTCTACTCCTCTTTTAAGGGTAGAAGTACTCCACTTGTTTAGACACTAACTCCTATGAACACTGCTGAGAATCTGAAAGGTCTTTCAGCTTTGATGAAGTAACTACTGTCAATCATAAAGATTGTGGACTTTCAGTAAAATGGTAAGGAGCTATCCTTAGAATCATGAATTTAGACTTACTAATAAAAAAAGATTTTGAAAAAGAGGGATGATCCAATACCCCCCCCCAACAGGGAAAAAAATAACACAAAAATGGGAAAAAAACAAAAATTGGTGGAACCTGGGGCAATTTCATTCAGGTGTAAATGGCTCAGAATTTCATAAAAATGTCCATATTAAAATGTAGCCCAGACTCTTGATGCTAACTTACCATGTTCATTATCCTTAGGGGGCCTGGAAGTATGTACTTCCATTTCAAAGATTTGAATAAAAATTTTAAAGGTAAAATGGTTAGGCCCATAACTTCTGCTATATCCAAAACTATTTGACACTATTAATCTCTAGCAATAATAAATAAAATAATGTATTTTATTTTCTATGCTGTTGAGTGTTATGTAATACTGTCAGGATTTTGAAGGACAGACCACCCAGCTATTCTGTACTCTGCTCTTGTGGTGTGGGGTTGGAACCCTGGTCTTTACTCATGTTAGGCAAGTGCTCTGCCATCCCCAACCCACTGTCTCGGATTCTTATCAGGAAACATTGCTCAAGAATCATTCATGACTACGTGAGTCTCTTGGATTTGCAGAGATCTACATGTCTCCCTAGATAGTCCAGGGCCATACTGATACCACAGATGTCCCCGATTAGTTAACTAAGGGCTTGCAGACTCTTCTGTGATGTTTTCTAGTAGGTGCTCTTCAGTGAATATTGCATATAATTTTCAGCAGCAATCACTCATTCCTAAGCAGACACTTTAAAATATAAATTAATGTTTTATATTAGAAGATAAGAACTAAGTGACATTCAGATTTAAAAACTCAGCTTTAAATATACAGAGTTTACACACACACACACACACACACACACACACACACAAAATCTTAATTCTATTTTGAGGGCACTGTTATGTAATTTTAAAATTAATCATGAAATTTAGAGGGTTTATAGGTAGAAGTCAAGTGTTATTTTCCATAGCAAGATAAATAAAATCTAACTCAAGCAGTGAATTTTAGTCTTGCCAGAACTCTCGGAGAAGACATTTTCTAGGTAGACAGTTGCAGTGATCCTGTTTTTAGTTAATAAACTCTTCTTCAGCTTGAACAAACCTCTCCAGAAAAACTTAACCCCATTTCCACTCATTTCAACCTCACTTGGGGATAAGGAACAATTGGACAATATCCTTTTAGAATTTCAGACAACTAAAGAATTCCTAAAGATAACCAGCTCAGTAAGGTTGCAGTGTAAACAACAAGAGCAATATCTTTAAAAGGAAGAAAAAAAGTCTCTACTTTTATACAACAAACTCATGTACATTGAAATTTTAAACACAATACCACTTACAATCACTACAAAGAAAATAAATACTTAGCTATGAATCTAACAAAAACATATACCATATCTGTATCCTGAAAATGACAAAAAAAAACAGATAAAAAAATAAAGACCTAAATAAATAGAGAGACATATTGTGGTAATGTATTGGAAGACTTAACACAGCATAGAAGTCAATTCTTCCCAAATTGATCTATAGGTTTAGCACAATTTCTATCAAAAGCTCAGCAAGATTTTTGTAACATAGACATATTTATTCCAAAATGTAAATGGAAAGCCACAGGACCTCGAGTAACCAGAACAACTCTGTTAAAAAAGAATAGAGTGATAGGAGTCACTCTAATTAAGGCATAGTATATAGCTACCACACTCAATCCCATGTGGCATTACACACAGAGGCCAAGGGAACAGAAACCAGAAACAGACCTGCACAAATACACCCAAGTGATTTCTATCAAAGGTGGGAAAGCAGTTCAATGGAGGAAAGGTAGCTGTTTAAGGAATGACACTGAAGCACTGAATATCCACAGACAGAAACCTGAATGGAAGCCTCACACATTCTACAAAAAAAAACTCAAAATACATTGCTAGTGTGAATGTAAAACACACAACTACTATGGAACCAACCATGGCAATTTCTTACAAAACGAAACATACTGACCCGTAAGACTCAACAATCACATTCCTGGGCATTTATTCAAGAGAAAAGAAAAATTCACACAAAAATGTATACACAACTGCTAGAGCAGCCTTATTCATAACACACCAAATGAGGAAACAATCCAAATGTCCTTCAGTGGTTGAATGGTTAAACAAACTGGCATATCCATCGTATCTCTATTGCAGAATACGATTCAGTACAAAAACAGGTGAACTACCGATGCACACAACAACCTAGAAGGTTCTCAAAGCAACTATGCTGAGTGAAACAAAAAAAAACTGTCTTGAACAGTTACTATATTATTCTATTTCTCTAACATTCTCAAAATGACAAAATTATATAAATGGTGAACAGATTAGGAATCATTAGGGCTTAGGGACATCAAGGTAGGAAGGTGGTGGTTGTGGATGTTAAAGGCAATCTGAGGGATCCCTGTGATGGAATTGTTCTGCATCTACACCAGTGTGGTTGTGTGAATCTAACGCGATAATATTACACACACACACACACACACACACACAGGTTCATGTAAAACTGGTGAATTCTGAATGAGTCAGTGGATTGTATCCATGTGGAATTTCTTGGTTGTGATATTGTATTATATTTATGTAGGATGCTGCCATTGGAGAAACTAAATGAAGAATACACTGGGACCTCCCTGTGTTATTTCTTACCATTGTAGGTGAATCAACTATCTTTTGAAGTGTTTTTAAAGGCTTAAAAAAATACCAACCATCATTACCTTCATTTTTTACAAGTGAATAAATAAAGGCACAAATAGTAAAGGAATTAGATCAAGACTACATTTTTAGTTGAGAGAGTTCATAAATGGGACTCAGGCCTCTGAATTTTCCACTATGCCATAATCTTTAAAACAAATAAGAAGCAATCCCTACTAAGGGATTAAAAATATAAAGATATATTCCCATGCTTGTATAATTATATCAGAATGGATTCTACTGTCATGTATAACTAAAAAGAACCAATTAAAAAAAAACAGGAAAAAAATAATAAAGATATGTTCAAGGGTTGTAGCTCAATGGTAGAGCTCTTGCCCAGCACATGTAAGGCACTGAGTTTGATCCTCAGCACCACATAAAAAATAAATAAATAAAGGCATTGTGTCCATCTACAACTAAAAAAATATTTTTTTTAAAAAAAAGATACTTTCAAGAGGCTAAAAATATATTTCTCAGCAAAGGAAACAATAACAATTAGAAGAAAGAGCCTACAGAGTGGAAGAAAACCTCTGCCACACACACTTCAGATACAGCACTAATCTCCAGAATCTATAAAGAACTCAGAAAATTTTTCACCAAGAATACAAATAACCCAATCAATAAATGGGCTAAGGAAATGACCAGACACTTCACAGAAGATCTACAAGCAATCAACAGATATATGAAAAAATGTTTTACATCTCTAGTAATAAGAGAAATGCAAATCAAAACTACCCTAAGATTTCATCTCAGCCCAATTAGAATGTCTATTATCAAGAATACAAGCAACAAGCCGGGTGTGGTGGCGCATACCTGTAATCCAAGTGACTTGGGAGGCTGAGTCAGGAGGATCACGAGTTCAAAGCCAGCCTCAGCAATGTAGCGAGGCCCTAAGCAACTCAGTGAGGCCCTGTCTCTAAACAAAATACAAAATAGGGCTGGGGATGGGGATGTGGCTCAGTGGCCAAGTGTCCCTGAGTTCAATCCCTGGTTCAAAAAAAAGAATACAAGCAACAATAGGTGTTGGCAAGGATGTGGGGAAAAAGGTACACTTATGTATTGCTGTGGGGTTGCAAATTGTTGCAGCCACTCTGGATAGCAACGTGGAGATTCCTTAGAAAACTTGGAATGGAGCCACCATTTGACCCAGCTATCCCACTCCTTGGCCTAGACTCAAAGGACTTAAAATCAGCATACTACAGTGATGCAGCTACATCAGTGTTTACAGCAGCTCAATTCACAATAACTAGATTGTGGAAACCAACCTAGATGCCCTTCAATAGATAAATGGAAAAAGAAACTGGTATATATGCACAATGGAGTATTACTCAGCTATAAAGAAGAATAAAATTATGGCATTTGCAGGTAAATGGATGGAGTTGGAGAATATCATACTGACATAAGGCAATACCAAAAAACCAAAGGCCAAATAATTTCTCTGATAAGTGGATGATGATACATAACGGCGGGTGGGAGGGAAGCAAGAATGGAGGAAGGATGGATTGTACAGAGGAAAAAGAGGGGTAGGGGGGTGGGGGGGAAGGAAAGATAATAGAATGAGACAAACGTCATTACCCTATGTACATGTATGATTATGCAAATGGTGCAACTCTACTTCGTGTACAACCAGAGAAACGATAGTTGTACTGCATTTGTGTACAATGAATCAAAATTAAAAAATAAAAATAAAAAATAAATAAATAGGCTAAAAATATAGATGAGGAGACATGGAATAATATTAAGGGACTAAGTACTAAATTTAAATATCATATAGTTCTATTCAATTTAATAAGAACTCATGGGGAGAGGAATGTGTTTCTCATACAAGTCTACTACAATATCAGAACAAAACTCAGGCAAATGACATCATTTATGTGGAAGGAACCAATAAGAAACAAACCACTTATCCAGCTGCCCAGACTTATCCCCAAATAAGAGTCTATGCGTACGTAGGATCCTCTATGGTGTGCAGTAGGCTGACCACAACAGGAGATAGATGGTGCTATGGTTTGGATCTGGACTGGACCCCAAAGGCTCCCATGTTATAGGCTTAGATCCCAGCTTGGCACTACTGTGAGGGGGTAGAAACTGTAAAAGGCCCCAGCAATTGGGGGCATGCCCTCAAAGGAAACAGTAGGACCCCAGCCCCTTCCTCTTCTACTCTTTTTCATTCCTGGCCATGAGGTGAGCAGTTTTGCTCCCTCTGTGGCATGCTGCCTCATCACAGGCCAATCAACCATGGACTGACACCAAAGTCATGAGCCTAAACAAATCTTGTCTCCAGGTTGATTTATCTCGGGTATTTGTTACAGTGATGCAAAGCTGACACAGTTAACGGGTACCAGACACTGCCATGCTACCCCGCCTCCACACCATCCCTGGAGCAAACCAGAAGCACAAAACATCCCAGAAATACAGGTCCTTTTCTTCACAGAAATAAACCACACTCAAATCTAGCCCCTCTGAGGTGAAATTGACTTCCTTTAGACTCTAAATTTATTACCACTATAACCTGTGGCTCGAAAGTGACAAAGACATTGACATAACACTCAGTCCCAGCTCAGCAGTATAAACTTGGCAGCCACACGCTCTAAAGGACTAGAACGCCCTGTTCTACACATGGGGTGGACTCGATCTGCACTGCAGTGAGTTCCAGGAATAAAGAACAGCACCTGGATTCCAGCAAGGATGGTGGATTTTTCAGGCTATTTGCCTGTTTTTGAAAAAACAGGCTCTTGAGACTTAAATTCAATTTTTCTGTTGCTCCCAGTAAAATATTTGTTTGAACCATACTATGTGCATAACATTGATATTCCATTAAGTTCATTATGTTTTGTATCACTTTTTCCTGAAATATTTTATTGCATTCATATGCTACAGTACCTGTTTTTAGGATTCCACATGAATTAATTATCCTCTTGCTACTTTTGTACCTTTATGTATATTCTTTTTCTATATGTACCAACAGAAATTCCTAATCATTATGACTTGCTTTTTTTTATTACAGCCCTGTTGGTTGCTTTAAATTCCTCACAAACTTGTTTTTTTTGTTGTCTGCAATTATTTTTCTCTAATATCATGATCTTTCCAGAGCTCTTTGATTATTTATTTATATAAACTCCACTTTAAAATCTTTCATAATACATGTATCCCCAAATAAAACTTCCCTATAAAACTGAAGTGCATATTACAGGATGCATGACATTGGCATAGTGTGTCCCTGGCAAACATGGTAGGGCTGACACAGATCTGAAGCTAACCCTGCTTCCGCCCCACCACAACCTGTACTTCTGCCAGATTCCTTCCCACTCCTGGGTCTCTGCACTCTCTGGGGGCCCTTTTCTTGCTTTGTTTTGCTTTTTGCTAGGATGCTCAAGTGTTGTTCACCTCATTCTCTACTACCTCTTTTTCAGCCTTTAATTCTCACATCATTGACTCCAAAGACCTTGGATTCCCCTATATAGTTAACTTTCCCTTTTCTATATTTTCAGAATACTTCTGAGCTCCTTACAACAGAACTCATCTATGTTTTCTTTCCCTACTTGAGCAGAAGGCATCGGGTAGGGGGGTGGGGGGGATGCTAGGGAAGTGCCTGAGGTACAGCAGGTTGAAGTGGAAGAGGCAAAATTCCTGGTGATTCCTCATCAACCCCAGCCATCGGCCTCCTGCACTGGTCTATTTTGTGTTTGGAATTCAAAGATAAGTCTATTTCCATGGCATAGGAAAAAGGGCCAAGCCAACAACAAAGGCTAAAGCTTTATTTATTTATTTATTTTTTAAATTTTTTCAGCTCAGCCAGGCATGGGCCTCTACCTTTAGAAAGCGAGGCCTAAGAGAGAATAAGCAAGCTCATTCAGGATACCACCGTGTTAGTAGCCACACGAGCAACATGACCTGCTTCCCCCTGGGTGAATCAAGTGGGCAATCCCATTGAGAGAACAACAGCTAAGAAGGGGATCTAGTGCTCTCAGTCATTAGAGATCTTTGAAAAACACACTCTAGGTTAAATGTCCAGCGTGCTTTGGACACTATGGCTAGAATATTATCTCTTGGATCTTTAAGACCTGTATCTGGAAAGGAAAGACAGGAAGACAAAAGGGGCCTTTTCTGACAAGAACCCTGAGATGACTATGAGAAGCAATGAAATTATCTGGCAGTGTGCTTCTGTATTGTCAAACTTACAGTACAAACAGTAGTACAGTAATCCCATCAACATCAGTGCATAAATTCCATGTCGATCATTAATTCAAGACGTTTCTAACCCTTTTGACTGATGACGTGTAATAAGCATTGCTGTGATTTTCTCTGAAATGATTCTTAGCCTTTTCATTGAGCACAGTGAACTCTTCTTAGTGGCATGAGGTCACCATTGTGGAAATGTTACTGAACTGTAACCCAGTGATCTGTCCTCAGAAGTTACTTGTCATCACCCTAAATGGACTCAAAGGTGTTATCAATACATATGCATATTTGTAAAATTTTAATGATATATACTCTATTTCATCAACATCAGTTTCATTCTTGCTGCTCTTAGACACTGAATGTTAGTAGAGGGATGTATGCTCTTCCCGCCAATTCCCAACTTTTAGTTTGTGCTGAGGTAAGAAAACACATAACCATACATGCTGGGACTGAGTCCTAGGTAAGAGTGAAAGGGCATTGGGTTTGGGTTTCCCACTGAACTGAGAACTCCTAAGAATTAATAATCATTTCTATTTTTGAGTCTTCAAAGTGTCTAGCATGGAGTTTTACATACCATAGCACCAAAGAAAGGTTTTCTGACCTAAGTATGCAAGTTGTATTTTAGCATTTGTTTTGGTTACTTGAGCATTATTAGCTTGTTGTCTTTGTTTTAAGGAATGTCACCAAGAACAGAACCAAATAAGTGCTCTGCCTGTAAGTGATACTACCATGGTGGTCTGGAAGAATACACACAGCAAGAATCTGAATGAAATTCCAGATGATTATTAGTTCCTTCTTTTTTCTTACCAGGTCTTTAAAATGTTCTACAAATATTGCTTCTATAATAAGAAAAAGTTACATAAAACCCAAGATTATTTTAGTAGTTCTGTGGAAAATAGGCTTAAATTAGGAGGGAATAGAGGCAAAAAGGAAGCAATGAGGAAACTACAGGAATCAAGAGTGTAATTCCAGGGAAAGAAAAACACATGGTGGGAAAAATAAGCAGGACTTGGTAACAGATGAAATACAGGGAAGAAAGGAAATAGAGGACAGTCATCAGAGTTTATATAATAAAGTGTTTATTCTTTCCTTTTCCATTCATTCAAACATTTACTGAGCACCCTCTTTGATACAAGTATTTTTATTGGGTACTAGTACCACAATGATGACACAGAGAATGGGATCAACAGGTGATTCCTGGGGGAAGAAGAGATGATGATGATGGCCTGGAAGTCACTGGAAAGCAAGATGAATGTCACAAGTTTGACCTGGGTAAACAGAAGACTAAGCATGAGGAGTAACAGTAGAAGACTTCAGGGCCTGGGAAGTAGCTCAGTGGTAGAACACTTGCCTAGAAGTGCATTCAAACCCCAGTACTGCCCCATCCCCCCAGAAAGGCTCTACATGATGGAAGATATCAACATGAAGCTCTACAAATACATGGCAGATCAGATAAGAATGAAGATAAATAAAGAAGATAAAAATGAAGATGAGATAGAGGGAAAATTTTAGAAAGATTCTTTTTGAATAGCCATTTATTAAATTATCTTGAACTAGTCATTTAAACTCTAGGGCTATGGTTGCCTCACGATTAACTTGAAATCATAATGACTATGAGGATTATAAGAACCCTACTCCTTATGGATGTGAAATGATGCTAATGAATGCAAAGCACTGTAAAAACACACAGCACAATCAATGCTTTGCTGTCATGAATCCAAGGGTAAAAAGAAGGACAAAAGCATTCATTTCCTGTTCTGTGTTTACCTTAAAGAGTAAAGCTCCTCTCCCTAGTGATATGCTATGAGTCCTAAGTTTTTCTCTGCTTCTACTCCCTAGTGGCTTCCTGTCAACTTTACAAACTTAAAAAGACACTGAAAATACTTAGCAAAGCAAAGATGAGAAGAACTGCCTGAACAGGGCTCTCAACTCACTGGGCTCCGCTCTGCAAGAAAACATAATTAGAGAAACTTGCCTAACTTTGACATTGATATCACTGTTTGAAAAACTACCTTTCAAACAGGAATTGTAAGACAGCAAACTTAAAGTGGAATTTCTTTAAATAGCTACAATTCCACTTCTCTTCACACAGTAAACTACAATCAGAATTTAAGTTACTATCTAATCCTAGCCACTAAGCTTAATTTTAAAATTCCAGTCACAGAAACAAAAGGAAGACAAGAAGGCAGAAATTTTGAGTTGAGACCGGCTTTGCAAGTTAGTAAATCATTAACCACTGCCAGGTTTTCACATTTGTAAATGAAAACTACACTATGTGTCCTATACTTTGTCTATTTGTGAGTTCTCATTTCACATTTATAATTGCTTATTGGACTATTTCTCCCGCTAAATTGATATTCCAAGAAGACTATTACTTTCTTGTTCAAAAGCATATTCTCTGCACCCAGTATTGTGGCTAGTACAAGAGAAAACACTGATGTTTTGATATCCCCAGATGAAATAGATGGCAGAGGAAATTTAATCTATTAATTTATTTAATCTACTATTTATTTAATCTGCTTTCTCAGTTGTATCTCTTGAGGAAAACCTTTTAATTTTGATAGTATCTAATTTACCAACTTCCTTCTTTTATAATTAATGTTATCTGGTGCTTGTCTAAAACCTCTTACCCTAAGGATGCAAAGACAGTCTCCTCTGTTTTCTTAGAGCTTTGAAAGTTATCTTTTACACTTACATCTATGATATAGTTTGAAATAATTGTTGTACATGGTGCAAATTATGGGTAAGTGAGGTTCATTTTTTTCCCCTCCGTATGAATGGAAACCCCATTCATATGGAAAGCTAGTTGAAAAGACTTCACTCAATTTCTTTGGCAAATCATTTCTATGTGGGTCTATTTTGGGATTTCTATTTTGTTACACGAATCTACTTGCTTATCTTGTAGCACCAGTTTCACATTGATTAGATTACTAGGTCCTGATATTAAGTAGAGTAAGTCCTCAAATTTCATTCTCTGTCTTGTTTTTGTTACTTTTTTTGTAAGACAGGGTCTAAGTTGCTCAGGTTGATCTCAAACTCATAATCATCCTGCCTCAGCCTCCTTAGTCGCTGGGATTACAGGCAAGTGCCACCATGCCCATCAAATTGTTATTTTTCAAAATTATTTCAAAGATTATGGTTATTTTACATTTCCATATACATTTAAGATTAGATTATTTCTACAAAAAATCTGAGATTTTGACTGTGATTGTCTAATCTATAAGTCAATTTGAACAGAACTAACAGTGAGTCTCCTATTTGAACATGGCATATCAATTCATTTATTTAGATCATCTTACTCATTACAATTTTCAATGTGTCATAGAATTCACATATTCATTAATTTTATCCAGAAGTGTTTACTTTTTAATGCCATTGTAAATGGTACTTTTAAAATGTCACTTTAGTTGTTTTCTAGTGATTCCTTAGGATTTTCTCTGCATATTATGTTATCTCAAAAAAAATTACTTACATTTTTTCTAGTATTTATGACTTTATTTTCCTTGCCTTATCACATGGATCAAAACCTCTGGGACATTAGAGCAGACCTCCTTGCCTTCTTGATATTGATAGAGAAAATGACATCTTGCTATTAAGTATGTTGACTGGAGGGTATATATACATATCTATGTATTATCTCATTTTAAGGAATTTACATCTTATTTGTAATTTGCCATTGGGAGGGGGATGGGTACTGGGGATTGAACCCAGTGGCAGTCTACCACTGAGCTAGATCCCAGCTCCTTTTTATTATTTCAAGATAGTGTCTCACTAAATTGCTGAGAGTCTAATTTGCTGAAGCTGGCCTCAAATTTGTGATCCTCCTGCCTCAGCCTTCTGAGTAGCCACATTACAGGCTTGTACCTCTCTTCATCAGGAATGAGTATTGAACTTTGTTGAATGCTTTATCTACACCTATTGGGATAATCACATGGTTTTTCCTTTTCAAACTAGTAATACCATGAATTGCACCAACTGATTACTAAGTATTTAACCAACTTTATATTTCTGGAAGAAAACAAAATTGGTCATATCAAATTATTTTCATATAACTACAATCAATTTGGTAGTATTTTTAGTAAGTTTTATCTATGCTCATGGAAGTTTATAATGTTGTCACTGTATAATTTTAGTATCAAGGTTATGTTGGACCCATAAAATGTTCTGGAAGGTTATCATCTTATTCTTTTTTGTGAAGTTTTAAGATTTGCATTATTTCTCCCTTAAATACAGTCATGCATAACTTAACATGCATGGTAATATGTTCTAGGTAATACGTCATTAGGCGATTTTTGTAGTTGTGCAAACATCCTAGAGTATACTTACACAAACAGCTACAATGTCACTAACTGATATAATCTTATGGGACTATTATTATATATGTGGTCCATGTTGACTAAAACACCATTATGTGGTACATGACTGTATATGATAGATTGCACTGGGGAAGCCATCGGGCCTATGTGCAAAGGTACTTAATTATAAATTCCATTTGTTTAACAGATGGTGGGTTATTGAGATAGCCTTTAATTCTCATGATCAGTTCTGTTAATTTGTGTTTTCCAAAGAATTTGCTGGTTTCATCCATTTGTCAAGTTTATTACAATGGAGTTCCCTAACAAAAAGTGATAAATCCTAATTATCCTTTTAAAGTCTGCGCGATCTCTAGGATGTCCTTTCTTTCATTGTTGATACTGGCAATTTGTGAGTTCTCTTGCCTTTTAAAGTCAGTATAGCTATAGATTTATCTATTTTATTGATCTCTGAAAAGAATCAGGTTTTGGTTTCATGGGTTTTCACTGTTGTTTGTCTGGTTTATGTTACATTGATTTTCCACCATATCATTTTTATTTCCTTCACCTTGGTCGAGCTTCTTTGGAAGATTAGATAACTGACTCAAAGCGATATATTTCCCTCTAAGCACTAATTTAACTTCTACAACTTCTGCATTTTCAGGTATCAGATAAAGCTTTTTCCTAAACACCCTATGATTTCTTCATTATCCACTAAGTTATTAAGAAAAACACTGGTTTTCAAATGTTAGAGGATTTTTCAGTACATGTTTGATACTTATTTCTAATTTCTAATTGAATTCCATCATGGTCAAAGCCTTTAGTAAGGCTTGATTTGCCCCGCCCCTTTTGTATTTTGTGTACCTTTGCAAATATTCATTGTACAATTAAAAGGAATGTTTATTTTTAAATTGTTCAGAGTAGTGCTCCACAAATATTAATTAGATGAGTTGGTGACAGTCGTTCAAATATTCTATAGTATTACTATTTTTTTTGGTACCAGGTATTGAACCTGGGGGCGCTTAACCACTGAGTCACATCCCCAGCCCTTTTTGTATTTTGTTTGGAGAGAGGGTCTCTCGGAGTTGCTTAGAACCTTGCTAAATTGATAAGGCTGGCTTTGAATTCAAGATCTTCCTACCTCAGCCTCCTGAGCCACTGGGATTATAGGCGTGCACCACAGTGCCCAGCTTATGGTATTACTTTTTACAACTACTGGTTCCATCAATAATTAAAGATCCAACTATAATTAAAATTAAAACATTCAACTATAATTGTGGATTTGTCTATTTCTCTCTTTGGTTATGTGGACTTTTAATATGTTTTGAAACTCTGTTATTAGATGTATAAATATTTAGGATTTTTTTTAATTTATAAAAACAAAACAAAACAAAACCCTTATAGTTTATTTATCTTTTAGTTCTTTCTAAATTTAAAATATCAAGTCCTACTGCTAAGGAGAAAAAACAAACGTAAACTCCCACGTCTTCTCTTAGTCACAGAATACAGAAGGCAGTACAGTAGACAGGTGGGTACAGAAAACCAGGAGGGAGGGATGGCAAGATAAGCTCCCCCAATATTTAAAAAGCTGTTCTTCAACAGGAACTGTGATAAATACAGGATACATGTCTTCTTGGTCAGTATAGACCAAAATGGATTCTTTTTACATTATGAGATACCTCTCTCTGACCATGGGTTTAAGGTTCTAGGGAAAAAAAGTAGCCTCTGTTTCTTCCTTTTTTTTTTTTTTTTTTTTTTTTAAAGAGGTGAGTTCTCACTGCATTGCCCAGACTGACCTCAGGTTCCTAGAGTCAAGCAGTCCTCCTGCCTCAGCTTCCCAAGTAACTGGGACTACAGGCACACATCAGCCTGCAGGGCTTATCTTCCTATTGAAGAGGGAATCTATCAGCAGCAGGACAGGGGTTTTCCCTGTCTTGACTCCATCACAACCCATCACCAATACAGGATTCTAGGAACTATCCTAAGTAATGGCTTGTAATAGCAGGAAAAGGGGAACAGCTGCAGGCCTGCTCTCCCTGGGGTTGACTCCCATGCCATTCTGGCCTGCTTCCCCCAGGATGCAAACAACACTAACTATGCACAAATGATGTTTGTACTGTAGTTTAAGTTCTTCTTTATTTTCTTAATATAAACTTTTGATTTTGTAGTTTTCAGTTCATTAGTCTGAGAGGCTCTCATTCCTGTACTATGCTCTCAGCCTCATGAGCATCTCAAGGATAAGTCAGTAGCAGCACCACATCTGCACAACAGGAATACTATCACCCCACACCACTGTGGTTGGTAAAAGAGTGACAGGAAAACAAGGAGAGTGAGGTACACATGTACATAGTTAAGGACTTCCAACCCAAACCTCTAATTCCAGGACACTGGCTCACTTTTCACATAAAACCACTCTTCTTTGGATCATGCTAAGCCTACCCTACACACAGGTCTGTCTCTCTCTCCCTCTCCCTCTCTCTCTCTCTCTCTGTATGTGTGTGTATACATGCACTTGCATATGTGAGTACATTAACACACTTGTTTGTATGAAAATCTCCAGATAGTGTTGGATAAGCAAGATTTTAAGAATACAACTTCTATACTCCTCTCATGCTGTTTGGGACGTATGTCCAAAGCAAAACCTTGAATTCTTACTTTTCAAACCTTTCACTTCTGCACGGCTTACTAATGCAACTCTAAACAAGAGCTTCCTCTGGGCACCAGGACCACTGTTCAGGTCGCTAATGGAGAAGGGAGGGTTTTGTTGACAATGTTTTTGATCAGGGCAAACCTACCTCGCTGACCGTTGTCAATGTTGAAATAGGGCAAATGTAATAGAACACAGCAAGGGATGTGTTCTGATTCTAGGTCCAGTCTTCTGCAGTTTTTGGATCTGAGTTTTGTCAAACACCACAAGTTACTGATTTGGTGATTAATATGTGGTCTAGTTTGTGTGAAAATAATATGCTAGTCTTTCTCGTGTTGTTGTTATAGGGTATTTGTGGTTTGCAAACTTGTTTTTTATTGAAAGAAAGGTAATGAAAGAATTTTTGTCCAGATTCTGTACATGGCAAAGGATCTATATACAATTGTGGGCACCTTCTTACAGGTGAGGATCTTGATCTTTACTCTCAGGATGTTCCTTCCCTTGTTTCCGATTTGGACCAAGATCTTGTCCTGAAAACTGGAATCCTGGTCTATTCTTAGCCAAAACATCAGGACATACATACTTAACTCTTGAGGTACTCGAAATCCTAAAAACCTGACTAAATTAAGAACTCTCTAGCCCTCATTTTCAGTCCTTACCTGATTGAGGACATTTCATATTATATTTATGTTAAACATTTGCACTGCTAGCTGTGTATGGACCAACTCTGTACACTAATCTCAATCCTGAAGTAGAGGGAAATAAGGGTGGGTGGTAGGAAAAGGGGCTTCTACACAGAAACTAGAAGTGGAAGACAGAAAGGAAGGAGACTATTTACCTAATTCATTCAACAACTCATCTACTGATGCTAGAAGCTGATGTCAAAATAGCCACAAGATTATCTAATAGGATGTAGACTATATGTAATTCAATTCCGCATTTTTTGCTAGGAACCAAAGCTTTATCCTGAATTTACAAGAAGGAAGATTAGAGGAAGGAAATAAGTACCAACTTTTGTCCCCTCTCTGATTCCTGAACTGCAGAAGACAGAACCCCCTGGGCTGTGGCGACTCCATCACTGCAGCATGCTTATTGGATGGCTGATCTTGCTGTACTGGATTCATCCTTTTCCTCATTTCCCCTAGTCCACACATGTTGAACCTCTAATCTCTGTTTTCTCTTCCTGAAAAAACACAATGAATAAACAAAGATTTCTTGGCAGTAAAAAACTAAGAAAAACACTAGTGCAGCTGTGAATATGTAGTGGTAACTCAGAATGAGAATGTAGCAGTAACTGCCAATCGGCACTGGGCTTCTTCTAGGGGTGAAAGAAATGTTCTAATATTAGATTCCGGTGATGACTGCACAACTGTGACTGTAATAACGAGTGTTGAATTGAGCACCTTAAAGGAGAGAGTGAGGATAAGTGAATCATATCACAATACTGCTGCTGTGAGAGAGACGGAGACAGATGAAGGAGCATCACATTTGAAGCGTTCCAGGGCCCACGTCTGGTCACCTTCCCTTCTCTAACAACACGATCTCCCTACGCATTCTCACCCAATCCCAACATTCAAAATACTGTCTGTGAGCAGTGACTTCTGAAGTTCTGTCTCCAGCTTTGTCCTCACACATTCCAGCCGACCTGACATCTCCACTTGAAGGTGGAACAGCATCTCAAACTTGACACAGTTAAGACAGAACTCTTGACTCCTCTTTCCAACCTGAATCTTTTCTGTCCATAACACACCACCGTGCACAAAATTTACTGTCTACCCAACTAGAATGTGAGCAGGGGCCCTCCTCAAGACTGGGTCTGTGGAGGACACATCTTGTCTGTGTCCTAGATGCACAGATCAGGAGTTCAGTGGATATTTCTTGTCCAATGAAACGGACATGTAATTGAATGAAACAGTAAAAGAAAGAATGAAAGAGAAAAGAGGGGAGGGAAGGAAAAGAAAAAATAAAACAAGCCATCAATTTATCACTGAACTAAGATCTTTGAGGCATCTTAATTTAGCACAGAGATGGGCATAGTTTACAAATAATGAAAATTATATCATTTCTATTATAATTCCTAGAGCAAAAATAATTTCCCCAAATACCCTCTGTGCTAGATTGAAAAAAAAATCAATTACAGAAATCAATATGGGGAAATGGAGAGAAAAACATACTGGAATAGAGATCTCTGTTAGAATAAGAATAAAGAGCGAAAAGGATTGCTGTCACTCTCTGGACGACCAAAAGCACATTTTCAGAACCTATTAACACCCACCAAGCACTCAGGTATCAAAAAATGCAAACAGAAACCCCCACTCTTGGGTCATTTAAAATCTTCCCTTTCCCATAACCACCTCTTTCCTACCCCTAAGAAACTGTTCAGGCTTTACACAGTTCAGGAGTCCATTTTTTCCCCTTTTCTGGAACTTTTACTACAATTATTAAATGATGAAACAAGACTACTTTACTTTCAAATAGACATTCTTCACATATTTGTTTCTGTAAGTTCTAAGATCCTATTCTAATAGTTACATTACTTTTCTAATATTTTGTGAGATCAGTTTTGAGTAGGAAGTATACAAACGTGCTAGTTGCAAACATTTTCAAAAGCTTGCATTTTAAAAATTGTTCTTTAAACTTTGGATCCTAACCCAAATTAATAGAAATTACTGGAATCTGGTCTTCAGTAGGTACTTGTGGCTGATTTGCAATGCATGCACAAGCTACCGGAAAGCATTTATGACAACCTATGAAAACTGTATTTCACATTGTTTTAATTTATAATTGATTCCAAAATAAAGTCTCCTCTCTCCTTAAAATTCCATTGTTGCTTAGGTACCGATTCCAATTATTTTTTAAATCTGTTGGTCCCAACTGTTTTCTGAAATGTTTGACAAATATCTATGTCATTTGATATAAAATTACCTCATATATATTTCTCTTTGCAGAAACTGTTCCATTTGTCTCTGAGGCTTATTTCCCACATCTATGAAATAAAAATAATGATATCCTCCTTTGAAGAGATTATCAAGAGGGTCAAATGAGGTGAGCTATGAGAACCTTCTATAAATTGTAATGCATTAGATGCTGGGGAATATGGAAATAAAGTTTAACCCCACCCAATAAAGAGACCTTGCACATGGAGCTGGGGAGGCCTCTGCAGTGGTACTCAGTGTTCACAAATGTTAACCCCTTTATCTGTAATAGTCAAGTGGTATTGACCAGCTTTGTATCAATCTTAATATAGTAAATTTCAATATTCTTTTCATTTAGACTGTCCTAGTATTTTCAATCATTTTTCTCTTAGAATGTGAAAACCTGATTAATAAACACACTTTCCTGGGTATAAACACCTCATGGATCTCAGCTCCCTTGACACTCCATAATCCTGTTATGATCACACTTCTCCCACTTTCTGTCTCGACCACAAGACCCACGGTGGAGGCTCATCTTTAGAGAAGGGAAAGCAGCACTCTCCACTAGTTTCTCAACTTCACATGTGAGAACGGTGTTCGCAGCTCAACCAGTGAAAATTTACCACAGGAAATACTCCTTGTTCCAGAAACTCGATACTGAAGAAGCTACCAACTTTATGAGGAAAAATATTTCAAAGCTTGTATGACCTGCTAACAACACTTCTCTGCAACATTTGCTTGACACCTTTTGTTTATTAGAGAGCGTCTCACTATGTTGCCAGGGCTGGTCTCAGCCCTCGGCTCAGGCTTAAGTGACCATCCCATCTCAGGCTTCCCAGTAGTAGAGACTACAGGTGCATGCCATTACACCTGGGAACAATTTATTTCTTTAATAATGCAATTTTAGTTATTTATCTCAAGCTAGGAGACACTTTCCCATTGAGAAAAGGAATTACAAAGCCAAAATGTTTCCCAAAGGAAAAGTGCTCTGGAGGAGCTGGGGAGGCTCTGCAGCCCAGAAAATATGGAAATGCCACAACCTACGTTCACCATCCTAGAAACTCAAAATAGCCCTTAGCATATATGGTAACTTCTCTATAGTACAAGGGTGTTACATTACTTTTCTAATTTTCTCTTTGAAATACTTTATAACTAAAAAAAAAAAATCTGTATCTCTCTCTCTTTTTTTTTTTTTTTTTTGGTACTGGGATTGAACTCAGGGGCACCCGACCACTGAACCACATCCCCAGCCCTATTTCGTATTTTATTTAGAGACAGGGTCTCACTGAGTTCTGTAGCACCCTGCTTTTGCTGAAGCTGGCTTTGAACTCTCGGTTCTCCTGCCTCAGCCTCCCAAGCTGCTGGGATTACAGGCATGCACCACAGTGCCCAACTTGTATCTCTGTTTTTAACTGGAATTTCCCAAAGATCATTAGCCACAGAGTCCTCCTTGCTCCCCTTGGACATCTCCATTAATAGTGGAAATACACACATGACTTTATAGAGGTCACTTAGGGCTACCTATCTTCTTCTACCCCAAAATGCCTCTTTCTCCAAACAAAAGATCAAGCCCCAGACACCAGGGCAAAGGAGGACGGAAAAGTCAAGCCCACACCCCAGAAAGCCTGTCACATGTGAGGCAGAGGTGGAAAGGGACATCACTTTATTTCCACAGCAACTTTCAGCAGCAATATTCGGTGTGTGGGGGAAGAGTTTTCCTACCCTTTTGGATGGTAGCCAGGTTTTCTCCAATACAAGAGCTATACGTCTGAACAGACTGACGAACATAGGAGATGGAATGTCTCTGTCCTCTTTGCACAAGTAGATAAATGACTCAGAGCCTCCTGAGCTGAAAGAGAAGATTAAAGCTCACTGCATATTACGATGGAACACCACAGAGTTCAGATGAATGGAGTCACTTCAGGAGCAGTTTTCTGAAATACCTCGAGAGCATGAAAAAGGGAGGAGGCTGGAACAGCCAAAATAACTTTTTAAAAGTTTAAAGGGCTTGAGATTCTTCAACAAAATTTTCAAATGAATCCTTTCCAAAACCATAAAGGAAATAAACTGCCATCCAAGTCTAATTTGGGTAGATCTCTGGGCTATACTTAGTAACAATTGCCAATGGGGGAATAATATTATCTTCACTTGTGAAATAACACTGAAGCACAGAGGTATTAAGTGACTTGATAAGGCCACAGAACTAGCAGGTAGAGAAGCCAGAATTTGAACCCAGAGCTTGGGCTACATTGCTGCTTGATCTTCAAAGAGGTAAGAGTATGTGGTGGGATCACCTCCCTTAACTCAAGCCTGTTCTACAGACTAAAATTATTCTGACTACAGGTTTTATCAAATGATATTTCAGGGTACACAGCCTTTTAAAAGAGTGGATCTAATTTGAAATGTTGGAGCATTTTTGACATTCACTTATTTCAACTAGCCACCCAATTAGTCTCAATCACAGAGATACGACTTTCATTTTACCTTCAAGAACATAAGGAAAGCAAGTGTGCTCCTTGTAACCTCTGGGTGAAGTAGATAGACAATGCTAAGTCAGCCCTCAGGGCAATGCCAGGATGGCACCTTCAACTTCTTTACATTTCAAGGCCCCCCATGGTATCCTGCAACATGAGTGAACCCCTCTTATATGCTTCTGCAAAGTTCTAATCCCCTGAATACATACTCTCCTTCAAAATTTTGGAGTCAAACCTGTTTCTCCTTCACATAAGTTCTAGACTTCCAAAACAGTATCTTCAATGAAGTGTGTGAATTTAATCACTTTAATTCCACTACCACATATTTCAGTGTTATACTCTGTTCCATTTCACAGTAAATAGATTTTGCCAATTCAGTAATTTAAGATTATCCTTCGGTGACCCAGGAGTTACCTACGTCCTGATCATGTCATATCATTTTCATGATCATGTCATATCATTTTCCTTATACAGATTGTTTGGCTACAATTGTTATAAGGTATATGTCAAAGTTACATCCCAAATTGTGGTAGTCCAGTGAGTTGTCTGGGAAGATCTCATCATGATCTTATTAGAGACAAAGAGGACAAGGGACTTGGAACATTTCTATAATTTGGCAAGAACATTAGACTTAGGGCCCCCTGAGGATGAAAGTAAGCCTTTATTCTCTGTTGCTTCCCATGTGTGTATCAGAAACATTGTTACAAAGTGCCCTTCAATAAATATCTCCTAACCAAGGGAGTCAATAGAAACAGGGACAACAAACCCCTTATTTCAATAACATGTGTTTGGCTAAGCTGGAGGTTAGTTATGGAAGTTTTCAAATATTCTCAAATATTTCAGAAAGTCTAATGGAAACCAAGCATGTACCTGAACACGAGATTGTACAGGGCAACTAAAAGGTCAAGTCTCTTTGACTTTGGCATGCATTACATCAAGTCATTGGGACAAGACTGACTATTTCATACAGATCACAAGTTCTGATACTCCACATTGGAGGAGGGAAGAAAAGGTTCCCATTCCTTTCCCTCCAAGCCGCTCCTAAGGTAGAACACATTAATCTGACAGATAGATACTAATGAATAAGTCCCCAGATTTTTAAAAATCCAGTCAAAGGGCTCTGGCTCTCTCTGGCTCCTAAGAGGCCACTGTAAGCAGATTCAGGATAGAGTTTGACTTCCTGTTTTTTGGGGGGTTTTTTTTGTTTTTTTGTTTTTTGCTAATGCCTGTGTTAATGTGACACTCCATGAAACTAGTAGTATAATGTTGAAAGACAAGAGACCTTAGTTAATGCTTGACTATTAATTATGTTTTCTAGGCAAATTTGCCAGAAGCACCACGAGAGGGATCATGGGTGCGTGGCTCACAAGGAAGTGCAGCTCTTTTCCCATTTGTTACCATTCTCTACATGTCCCTTGCAACCCTCACAGGGAGAGGAGACAGGCCTAATAGGTAGGATTCATAGAAGGCCCCACCTATCATACCATAGCTACATGTAAGGTAGCCTCCACCTTAAAAACTTTTTGAAGAAGCATTCCAGAAATGGAAGTTCATAAGAAGTTAACTGTGGGGAACATTTCAGAAATTTGTGATTTTCTGTCTACAACTCTCAGGGAGTGAACTGCAGATTGTTACTAGACACAAGGAACCAACCCAGAAAAGTGGGTGGTATCTCAGGGCTAGTAGAGCGGAGCACTAATCCTGGCCCCACCTAATCTGCTAGCATCCCATCCCTAGCTAGACAAGGCATTCTACCCTGCATAGCCTGGGTGCCCACAGTGGTCAAGCAAGGGGCTTGCGTTCCCAGATAACCTGTTTCCTTTCCAATCCCAGCAGCCTACAATTCAATGAATGACAACTCTGTCTGGTATCTTACACAGATGCCTTTTGCATGAGCCAAGAAAGAGACAAGACAGACCATTTGCAAGACACATACTTGTTAGCAAATTGGAATGCAGTGTTTGCTGCAGAGTCCCTGCCAAAGGCTCCTTAAAGTCATCTGATATTGAAGAGATAATCTAATAGATGTGTTAACCACCCCTGAAGACCTGACATAAAGGAGGCAGATTCCATTTAATATTTATTGAGCACGGAAAGTAGGAACTCTGATACATTATCACCTCATTTTAAAGCCATTCTTCCTCAGTTTTTCAAATCTTATGTGGGGGGGTGGGCAGTGGCTGGGGCTCAAACCCAGGGCCTTACCATGATAGGCAAATGGTCCCCCACTGAGCTACAATCCCCAGACTGATAGATGAAATCTTGACAGAATTTTTGGCAGTCTTTTGTCTAGGTTTTTCCTAAATTTATTATACCAGCCAATTATCAGTCTCTGTAGATTCTTGGGTTCTGATTCCTAAACTGTTAATGCGGCGCTGAAGAGCACAGTTCTAGGCCTTGTTATCTTAGCCCCCTACTGTTTTGCCTTCACTGCATAGCAACTTATTATTGTATCTACCCCTATTTGACAGTGTTTTTGTATTTTTTAAATTAAACTGTAGTTGAAGATAGTGTTTACTGTGCTACTTAATATTTCTCATACAAGGGTCCAAGAGCCAAGGGGGTATGTGGGGAGGAAGGTATATGTCCATCAGGAATCTTACCTAGGCAGATAAATGTATAATCTTCCTTTGCTCAGAAATTGAAAACCATGTAATACAAAGTTGCTCTTCTTGTTTCATTTAAGGCCTAAATTAGTATCTGTTATTTTAATCAATCAATAAATTGCAGATACTTGGTTGATCCTATTCAACTCCTCTATTCCCTCAACCATGGGCAACGAATGGGCAATACAAATGCCAAATACATATAGGGAAGTTCTAGGGCTGTATTTAAAATCCCCAGCTATGGATGCAAACCTATGCTTCCCACTGTGGCCATCTGTCCTGGAATGTGATATTTCACCTCTAAATCAGTATTCTCAGTTGGGGAACAGAGCCATACTGATTCTCAAGTCATAGTTTTCCTAAGATCCTCCTTCACGTAAAGTATTAAGTATAGTTCCTGTCTCATAAGGTTCTGCAAATACTCATTTGTTTTAATGCTATTTTGGAACCTACTGCCATGGATTTCACTCCTATGTTTTATTGATTTTATTGGATTACCCTTTGTTTCCTTCAGTTCAGTTACCCAGGAGGTTTTCACCATGCCACACCCCACACCCTCCTGTCCCCACCATTCATAGATCCCATATCCCATCAACATATCATTTCCTTGAAGACTTCCTCAGCAATAAGCCCCTCTCCTCCTCTCCACTGCTTACTCGCCTGGTAAAACCCTGCCCCTGCTGAACCCAGCTCTCTGTTTTCTCTACAGGAGGCAACGCAGTGTAATGCACAAGGATGCTAGCCCCGCAATTAGACTGCCTAGGGCTCAAACTCCTGCCCTGCCGCCTATCAGCTGCGCATCTTCAAGTTACTTATGCCTTCTGTAAAATAAGACTGATAACAATAATACCTGATGGCTATGTCACAGATATCCATGGATATATAATGAGGTTTAAACAAGTTTACACCCTTAACTGGCCATGGTAAGCACTCAATAAAAATTAGTTGGGATTATTTTTATGATTATTACTCTACGCTTGAGGCAACAGAATGAGGTTGGGAAAAGTCACACACCCAGACAAACTGCTTACGCTACAAATGCAGAATCACACATCTTGGACGAGTTCTTGATACTGTCTGGCAACTCTTTTCATACCCCTAGTATAGTTACTCCCATACTCTGCCATGCACTATTTCATGCCTTCAACTCTTACTTCAAATCTCCCTCACCCTCAGTTCCCTACCCTTCTCCCACATGGGAAAAACAGAGGCCACTGACCAAGTACTTCATTTCACCATCATCTAATGTAGAAAATAAACCCACATCTCAACTCATCTTCTCTACCTTCTCTCCAATTCAATGGAATAGGGTCCAAAGGCCAACCCTCTACTTAGGCTGTAGATCATTCCCCTAAGTACTAAGAACTTTCCTCCGCAATTACCCCTCTTCTCTCTGCATATCTGGTTTCTCCCTAAGGTAATCCCCCATGACCCTCATCTTCAGATATTCAGGATCTTGTATGATCCCTCCTCTTAAGTGTGAGTGGAATCTGTGACTCACTTCTAACCAACGAAATATGCCAAAGATGATGGAATATACCCCTGCAATTACACTGTATTACAGAAGACTCCATCTTGCTAGCTAAGGCTCTCCTTGCTGACTAGATGAAATAAGAGGCCATGCTAAGGAAGACAGGACAAATAATTGCAGGAAGGAAGGATGGGGTGAGGTTGAGAGGCTCCAGGAGCTAAGGACAGCTTCCAGGTAACAACCAGCAAGAAGCTAGGACCCTCAGTACTACAGATGCAGGAGAATGAATTCTGCCAACAACCTGAGAAAGTTTGAAAGTGAAATCTTCCCTGGTGAAGCCTCCAGATGAGAACTCAACCCACCTAACTCCTTAAATTCAGCCTTGTGAGACTCAGGGCAGTAGGGCCCATTAAGCTGAGACCAGGCTCCCTCCTCATGGAAACTGAGAACTGTTTTAAGGCAAACACTTTATGGCAATTTGTTAGATAGCAACAGAAAACTAACACACTCACCTTCTTCTAGCTAGTTTCCCATCATGCTGTAGTCACTAGAGTCTACAGAATCTCATTTTTAAAACACAACTAGACACAGGCCCTCTAGCTTTCCTCTGTTCTCCTTTCCAAGAAAACCTGTCAAAAGTTTTTTTCATAAAGCCCCCACATCCTCACCTCCCATTTGCTGCTAGCCCTTGTAGTCATATCACAAACTTCATCTATTGAGGATAATTCTAAGTGCCATATCATCACACCTAAATGAACAAGTCTCAATCTCCCTGCAGTATTGAACAGGTTCATCACACCCCACTTTTTGAAATTACTTCTTCTCTTGGCATAGTGGACTTCATATTTTCTTATTTGGATGCTGCCTTTCAACCATCTTCACTGGCTTCTCCTACACCCAAACTTACACCATCCTGTGCCCCAGCACCTGTACAAGCTTCGGTTCTCTGGCCCTACAGGGATTCCTTTGTAATGTCTGGGCTTTAAATGACATCAACTGCTGATGACTCCCAAAATCCTCTTTCTAGCCCTGACCTCCTCCTGGCTCCACATCCTACAGCCACCAGCCTAACTGCAACCTTCACTCCTAGGAGGAAAGAATCTTATCTCACACTTAAGATGTCAAAAACAGAAGGCTTGATTGTTGCTCTCCCAGTTTTCCCAGTCTCAGTTAATGGCTCAGCTAATCACCCTTTACATCAGGATTCCTCCCTTCCCATCACCCAATCCATCAGTAAGTTCTGGCAAGCTGCTCTTCACAATGAACCCAAAATTCACCTCTCCACTCTTGCCATCCTCTGACTCCAAGCCACTATCACCTCTCAGAGGACTATAGTAGCCATTGCCACGAAACAGGTCTCCCGGCGCTGTTCTCTATTCACACAGCATGATCTGAGAAATGCAAACCACCTGGCATGCCTTCACTGCTGAAGACTTTCCAGAGACTTCACACTCTACCTCAAAAAGGCCCACCTTTTCTATGTTGCTGACCCAGACCTGACTCTGTCACATACATATTTCCTTCCTACCAAGTTCTTGGCACAATTGTGTGTTGTTGTTTTTTTTTCCTTCCTACCTCAGGACTTGCAATTGCTATTCCCTGTACCTGGAAAGATCTTTTTTCCCAGGCAAAAATCTTAGATCTCAGATCAAATGTCCCTTAAGAGAGATGTTCCCCATAGCAGTGTTCTCTTTTCAGCCTAGACTCTTAAGACATCATTTCCCTCAGAGCATTCATCAAAATCTCAAGTGTCATGCATATATGTGTATGTGTGTGTGTATCACTTATTTAATTATATCTTTGTTGTCATGATACCTCATTAGATGTGAGCATCAGGAAGATACACTGCTGTTTTTGAGAACAGCACTTGGTACACAGTAGTCACTCAATATTTGTTGGACAAATGAATGCACAAATAAATACGAGATACTGGCATTCTAATATGCATTATAACAAATTCTTTGATATTCCAGTACAAAATCTCTTCAGATGCAGTGTAAAGGTGTCCTTAAAGCAGTTATTTAAAAAGAGAAATCAGAAAGATAGTTATATCTCAACATATTTATAAGTTTTTGAAAAGCTGTGAGCCAAGCAATGTTATAAATTTGAAAGAATTTTTAAAAATTAGAGGTGTGAAAAAAATCTTTTTTGATAACGTCAACTATCACACTCTAGATATTCTGTTTTTATACTGTTGATTCTTTTCCTACATTGAGTTTGCTTTGATCACAGAGCATAAAGTATTGTTAATTTTTCTATCATAAACTGTGTAATCACCATCCAAATCACAAGACACATTTTTAGTAGGCTTGAAAAAAAAATGTCAGAGTCACTACTCTTATTATTCAGTGTCAGTGATACCATGTGACTTAATTCAAATCCAGCTATATCCTGTGGCCATACAATGCAGGCTTTTTAGCAGACCATGGTAATGAGTGTGGTCACAGTTAGGATTCCAACAAGCAGCTGTCAAAAACTATCATCCCAAATGACTATTTGCTGAACATTTCTCACTCTCAGGGCTCGAACTTCCAGGGTGGTCTGGGAAAGAAATTTGTGCCCACTCTATTGGCCTTCAAATTGCTAATGTTTAACACTTCTTTGGAAATGCAATTCATGCTTGAGCAACTGACTTTCATTTGGGGTGGGGGGCAAGAACCAAAGATTTTTTAAAAATTAGTCCCCATTAAGCTCACTGGTTTGTCTTTTTTCCTCCAGAAATAACAATACCTTCTGAAAACTCCAAGAAATAGTTATTCAGCTGATTTTAAGAACCACTCTCGAGAAAAATCACTCACTCCATCGCTTACCACTTGCTGCCCTCAAAACTTCTTAGCAACATACACGGTGCATGAACCTCAACGTGGTTTGCTTTGTCCAATCGCATGCCTGAAAGCCCAGCCAGTCAGTTGTGTAATAATAAACCCCTTATCTCCAGAAGATACACAAACGGAAAGAGCTCTTGGTGCTTCAGCGCAGCGCATAGGGGACTTCGCTAGCATTCTCAGCAGAAACTCACATCCATTTTAAATGCCAAATCCCTCTCCTCCTACCCTGGTCACCTACCCTTCCGATTCCCTTTTTCCTCCTTTGCAATTTTGAGGAGTGAAAAAAAATGCTAACCGATGTCGAGTTTAAACACGGGAGGGCGAGGGGCAATGCCAAAAGCTGCCAGCAAAATGCATGCGGAAATCAAAGGCTTGTTTTTTTGCTGCACTGGGCTTACCGGTTCCTCACAAGTGCCTGTGATGGAAACTCATCAACAATTGTTCTCGGGTGAAGGAAGGGGTTGCGAGATTGACAAGAAAAGCTGCTCCATAGTTTCAATAAGCTAGAATAGCCCTCAAAATACGACGGGTTCACTCTTGCCTCCTTAGGAAAGGAAAAAAATCTCACCCCCGCCCCCTCGCCTGTCCTCATCAGGCGCAAATCGGCGCCCACCTCGTCGGATCTCCAAGTTCCCCTGCCTACCCAGGAGAAGTGTCCTTTCCTCGCACCCACACGAGACAAGAAACCCGACCCGGCCTGTAAGCCAAGCGGGAGAGGCCGCGTCGGAGAGGTGCAGGGGGCCCGAGGCACAAGCAAATCAACAGTTCCCTCGCTCTGCCCCGCGCTGCCGCCGGCGCCGCCTGACACACCCCTCCGGGCCGGGTCTCTAGTCCTCGGCCTCCGCCAGGCGCCTCGCCCCGGGGTTCGGAGCCCAAGCCAGTCCCCCTCCCCGTGCCTACAGGTCCCACGCGCGCTACCGCGCCCAGCACGCACCTTCAACGCGCCCCGGGCCGGGCCCTTGGGGACCGCACGACCGGGTCCGAGGGGCACGAAACGCTCCTCTGCATCCTCCTCGTCATCGTCGCCGTCCACCACCTCGACGACCACCTCCTCGTCCTCGTCTTCCTCATCGTCATCTTCCTCCTCCGCGCCCCCTCGGGGCTTCTCCTCCACCTTACCGAGCCCCCTCCGCCGCCTGCTCCCGCCTTCCTCGTCCTCGTCTTCCTCCCCGAGAAGCAGCAGCACCGGCGACGAGGCGGCAGCTCCGGCGGCCCGAGGGGGGCCGGTCCCGGCACTGCGCGGCGGCGGCAGCGGCGGCCTCCAGCTCTCCGGGACCGGGCCCGGGCCCGGGGCAGGGGGCGGGAGTCCGTGCAAGGCTGCTTCCTGGGCGGGCGCGGACGCCGGCCCGGCCGGCTGCAGCGCGGCGCCCCCGCGGCGGCTGCCCAGGCTGGAGCGCTTGGCTAGACGCCGCGCCTGCATGCCTGAGCGCGGAGCTGCGGGCCGCGGCGCAGAGCCGGAGAGTTTGTCACCTCCTCCTCCTCCTCTTCCTCCCCAGGCGGCAGCTTTGGCTGCAGGCGCCCGGGTCGCGGGGCGGCGAGGGGCTGCAGGAGCCGCCTCCCTGGGCTTTGCAGCTGCCACTGGCCGCAGAGACGCGGGCGCCGCCTTCGCTGGACCGGCCCGCGGGGACGCCGGCGGCCGGCGGCTACGGCGGGGCGGCGCGGCGGCCGCGGGCGGGGGTGGGTGTGAGCGAGCGGCGCGCTGCCGCCTCCGCCGCCGCCGCCGCCCGGGAGCCGCGGGCCGCGCTGCGCTCCATGCGGCCAGCGGCCGGGCCGGCGCGCGCCTCTCCCGGCCCGCTGCGCCCGCGCGCTCCGGGCCTACCGCTGCCGTCCCTGAGCGCGAGCTGTTTGTGTGGTGTGTTTTCCACCACCGCCCCCCTCTTCTCGAGCCATTCCTCACAGCCCTCCGGTCCCCCTGTTCAGACAAAACCCGGACTGGATTCAGTTCTCCTACCCACAGTCTCCGAAAATCTGGCCCTTCGAAGCCGCTTGCCTGGGCGCCCGCGCTACCCCTTAACCCCTGACTCTGCACGAAGGATAGTGAGGTAGTCAGTCAGAGTTAGACTTTGAATGAAGAGATTTGCTGAAAGTCGTTTTAATGGTCACTAATGTGCATTGGCAACTACACCTGAGCTTATGTAAAGTCCCTGGAAAGTGTACCAATCTGAGGTTTGGGGTCAATTGCCAGCATGAATCTTCAGTCATTTTGAATTTTTGAAACACTGTTCTGACAATGTCTACAGATCTCTCAATGGTGAGCGCACTATTCTAGGCTTTGCCTATTGAGCGCTTGTGGACACTGCTGAGTCTAAGACTTTCAGCTTTGACTTCACATTTCTAGCCTGGGTAACTGATTAAAACAGCTAACTCCCAGAAAACCTGCTCTCACCATTCAATCTGTAGGCATTGTCCAGGCCTTTGAAGAAACACACCGGGGAGAGTTCAAGATGTTTTGAGTTTGTTATTTAAAAAAAATTGATATGAAGTAAGACCAAGCCTGAAAATCAAGAGCATAACCAGCTTGTCATGAAACAATGTTCCCAAATTCTGAAGATTTTTAGGTGTGACAATGAAGAGTTTTACTATTTAGTATTGTTTGGAGTTAGGCCATATAGTAAACCCACTCTTTACATTCAAATCATACCCCAAATTCCACCCGGTTAAGGAAGCCTAAGAATGATCTAATTGATCAAATACACTCGCAGTCAGCTCTGTGAGGTTAGTGTAAAAGGTGTCCTCATGCTATGCTAATTATTGTTGGAGATTTAACATTAACATCATGTGCCCTATTTGATCCTTGACGGGACTCATTAAATGCTCTCTTATGGTGTCTTCTAGCTGTTGAAGAGAAATGATGATGAAATTCTAAAATGAACTTTTTGTCTTCCCTGAATCAGAGTAGCTTCCTGATACACCTATTTCAGGTAATGACTCTCTCATTATAATCATTCAAGCCCAAAAATAGCGGTATCATTTTAACTCCCTTCTCTACCTTATCCCTAGAAGCAGTTACCCACAAGTCCAATCTATTTTTCTTTCTGAAATGCCTTTTGAACCCACCCCTTCCTTTCTAAACCCAAAGCTCTTACAGCATTTCATGACATCAAAAGTGAAAGTTTCTAAATTACAAAAACCCAGTTTCTCACCCACACATCTTCCCCTGCCCCACTTCAGAACCCACCACGGGATTCATATTCTCCAAACACCATGCAGGTCATGGCATTTTCGGGTTGAATTTTCCACTTGTAAATATTCCATTCAGGAATTTAGAAGGAGAAAAGGGTTGGAGCATTTTAAGAGATGTGTGTGTCTTTGATCGAAGCATGGAATAGCAGGGGCCAGTAAAGAAGTGAATAAATCGATAGCAGTGAGTGTGTTTGTAAAGAATTCACAATGATCCGAAAGTGATCTTATCCTAATTGGAAGAAACTTAGCTTGGTTGATTTGGGAGACAACTTGGAAGAGAGGCAGCTAGGTCTACTGTGATCACAAAGAGTAAAGGTTGGGTGTGTGGGGGAGCAGATAGGCACAAGGAAGGTGGTAGGAGAGAACAAAAATGTGAGGCAAATAGGCTGGTAGTTAGGCTTATGGTGTCAGGAGCCAGAGAGACTGAGTCAGAATCTCAGCTCATAACTGACTGGCTGCATGCCCTTAGTCACCCTCTCTCTATGCCTCATCCGTAAAATGGGGATAGGAATAGAACCTATATAATAGTAAAGTTGTTTTGGAAGATAATGAATTAATGCATGCAGTTTAAAAGAGTGCCTGGCACAAGGTGAAATCTACGCAAGGACTTACACTAAGTATACTGGCAGTGTGTGCAAACAAGGTGGCACCAGATACTCTTGGAAAATAGCAGAAAACTCTCTTTTAAATAAGCTCAGAAATGTCAAGAACTAGCAGAATGTGTTTTTGAGCCCAGCTCTATCTTGTCAAGAGGCCCTGGTCAGGCAAGGATAATGATTTTTGTGCCTGAAAGTGCTATAGAAGACAGAAAGCAAATGTTTTCCTGAGAACTAAAAGAAAAGGCTCAGTTAAGTGAGTCAGTGATTGGTGTTTGTGGTTTAGTGGGAGATAGTACACTGTTGTACTCTTTCAAAAATTGCCATCTATACTTTGAAATCAGCTTGTTCTTCCTCTCAGGCCACCTCGGCAGAGCCCCTACACTTCCTTCCCTAGCTCCACAGAGTCACAGAGACTGCCCCCTGAGTGAGAAAAAGAATTGACCTTGGGAGTGAGACCATTAAATGAAGGTTAATGTCACAAAAGAGGTTGGGTCCAAGCTGGGCTTTGAGGGACAAGAAAGATTTAGATGGGTAGGGAGAACAGCATTACCCAGGCAAGTGCTGGCCACAGATCCTTATCATAAAACAAATCAGGACACTGAGTGGGAAGTAAAATTCAATGACTATCAGGAATCAAGAAAATATCTCAGTATATGACACACTGAACTCATGATATGGACTCAGAAGTTAAGAACATGGTGCCAAAAAACTGAGAGGAGTCACTGTCACTTCTTTCCTCCACATTCCCTAACGGTAGTACAGTCTGTCTTTCCAAACTAGGAGCACCGGCCGCGAAGGATGAGCAGGTGTGCCTCTGCACCATGGGGTAAAGAAGACACACCTTCCAGGAAGTCACTTTAACACATTATCGTCTAAAACAGTATCTTTCATTCCACATGTATTCATTGAGTCCTGGTACATGCCAGATCTTCCTCTTGGTACTGGTGCACGGCAGTGAGCAACATAGCCCTCATGGGGACGGCAGGGGACAACAATCAATCAAAGACAAGTAAACATATAATTTCTTAGATATAATAAGCTTTGGAGAGAAAAATAGATCAGAAGGGGGGCGGGGAGTAGGGGCTGCATTCTTTATACCAAAACATCCCTAAGAAAGGTATGGAGCATAATGTGAAAATTGGATGAAGACTAGCAGCAGTGGATTCTGTCTTCTTCCTTGGGTAGAATCTATCCCTCTCTGCTGTCTGGCCTGCTTTGGCTGCACAGTTTGAAGGGCATTGATGAGGAAGAAGAGTGGGCTTTGGAATAAATGTCACCCATAACCACAGAGAACTGGCTGCCTGTTGTCTCTTGTCTTCTGATCCTCAGTGATTTACCTTTGAGTTTTAAGCCTCAAAGATACCTGAAAATCAGGCTTGATTTGACATGTTCAGTTTTTTCAAATCTAAGATTCACAAAAATAATAATCCTTAAAAAAACGCACAAGGTGTTAGCATAATCAGGGTGGAAATACAACACATTTTTACCCACCAGTGGAAACTCCTTTATGGCCTTACAGAACTCAAATAGTTGGATTTGTTGATGGTGGTGGCTCCTTGTAGAAACTATTTTAAAACTAAAAGTAAAATTTTGCCCTTTAACAAGGTTATGAAAGTAAGATTAGGTTCATTTTTCCATACTTCTGGAAAACCTACAAGTGACTTCAGATGATGACTGTCACCCCACCGTATGAAAAATAGATGAAGGTTTAGAGAATGGCCCATCTATTGCAATCCTCGAATGAAAGCCTGGCTGAGTCAAGCAGAAATTTCCATACAAATAGGTATTTCTTCCATGAGCAAATTAACTTAATAGGTTTTTAGGGCTTTTTTTGTTTATTTTTTAATTTTAAATAGTTTGGTTTTGGTTTTTTGGTTTGGGGGCTTTTTTGTGTATTTGTTGTTGTTGTTGTTGTTGTTGTTCTTTTGGGTTTGTTTTTGGGGGGGTACCAGGATTGAACCCAAGGGTGCTCTACCACTGAGCTACATCCCCAGCCCTTTTTAATTTGAGACAGTCTCATTAAATTCCTGAGATTAGACTTGAACTTTTGATCCTCCTGCCTCATCTTCTGGGTCGCTGGGATTACAGGGCTGAAGTACTTCTCTCTCTCCCTCTCTCTCTCTCTCTTGCTCTTTAAAACATATTTGCAGTTCTGGTGTAGTGTGTGTGACTTCATATTTGTGGTTTCCTTATCAGTCATTTCATATTGGCTTTTATGAGAGAAAAAAAAAATACCACATTGAGCTTCCAGAGACTTGGTCTTGAGTTCCACATATGACACTAGTTATGTCCCCTGATCACTGCAGAGTTTACAACTGTAAGATGCATGAGATGTAATCTTTAAGGTCTTTTAACTCTTGAGTTCCATATTATATCAACTTGAAGTATGTTTTCAGTTTAAGCCAATTACTCATGATTAAAATCCACAAATTGAACCTAATACGTATGCCAATGAAGATATGTATGTATGTTGAATGAATGTATGTAAGGTTTGTTTGTGAACATCTCCTCTAAGCCAACTCTGCATGCTGTCCGTGTCTTAGAACTGTCCCTGTTCCCAGGAACATCACCTTTAAATTCATGTCTCCCTTTGCTTCATTGGAAGCACAGAAATTATGAAATTATGCTTTTGCTTGCTACTATCTTATTTTGCTCATAATTTCTTCATTGATAAGGTGACTAATGGCAGAATTAATACTGTTAAAATGGCCACACCATCAAAAGCAATATATAGATTCCATGCGATCCCCATCAAAATACCAATGACATTCTTCACAGAACTAGAAAAAAATAAAAACAGTTATAAAATTCATTTGGAAGAATGAAAGACCTGGAAAAACCAAAGTAATTCTAAGCCAAAAAAAGAAATGCTGGAGGCATCACAATCCTGACTTCAAATTATACTATAGAGCTATTGTAACAAAAACTGCATGGTACTGGCATAAGTGTTTATGTGTCTGTTTAGACACAAAGACCAAGGGTACAGAATAGAAGATACAGAGACAAACCCACATATCTACAGTCATCTGATCCTTGATAAAGTGTCAAAAACATACATTGGAGAAAACATAGTCTTTTTTTTTTTTTTTTTGTGGAGCTGAGGATTGAACCCAGGGCCTTGTGCTGGCTAGGCAGGCACTCTACCAACTGAGCTATATCCCCAGGCCCAAAACATAGCATTTTTAACAAATGAAATTGGTTATTGTTATGATTTAGATAAGAGGTATCCCCCAAAAGCTCATGTGTGAGACAATGCAAGAAGGTTCAGAGAAGAAATGATTGGGTTGGAAGAGTCTTAACCCAATTAGTGAGTTAATCCCCTGATAGGAATTAACTGGATGATAACTGAAGTGGTTAGGGTGTGGCTAAAGGAGGGGGGAATTGGGGCATGGTTTTCGGTATATATTTGTACCTGGCAATTGGACTCTCTCTTTGCTTCCTGATAGCAACATTTCCCTCTGCCACACTCTTCCACAGTGATGTTCAGCCTCACCTCAGACCTGGAGGAATGAAGCCAGGCTTCTATGGACTAAGACCTCTGGAGTCCTGAACCTTCAAATAAAGTTGGTCAGATCTTTTAGTCACAGCCATGAAATAGCTGACTAAAAACAGTTATCCATATGTAGAAGAGTGAAACTAGACCCTATCTCTCACCCTGCACAAAAGTCATTCAAAATGGATCAATTCCTAGGAATTAGACAACTCCTAGAAGAAAACAAAAGGTCAACACTTGAACAAACGGACTCAAGCAATGACTTTCTCAATTGGACCCTAAAGCTCAGGAAGTAATGCCAAGAGTTAACAAATGGGCATCAAATTAAAAGGCTTCTGCACCAGGTACAGTGTGCATGCCTGTAATCCCAGTGACTCGGGAGGCTGAGTCAGGAGGATTGTGTGTTCAAAGCCAGCCTCAGTAAAAACAAGGTGCTAAGCAACTCAGTGAGACCCTGCTCTAAATACAATACAAAACAGGGCTGGCGATGTGGCTCAGTGGTACCAAAAAAAAAAAAAAAAAGGCTTCTGCAAGCAGAGAAACAAGAATGTGAAGAAAGAAGCTACAGAATGGGAGAAAATCAAAATCATTGCGAGCTACTCTTCTGACAGAAGATTAATATCCAGAATAAATGAAGAATTCAAAAGACTTAATAACAAAAAATCTCCCAATTAATAAATGGGCAAATTTATTCATACACATATGAATAAAGAAAATGATATCTACATTTATATATGTATCCATATTAATCATAAATATATAAAAAGAGGGGGGAAAATTTTTATTCAGCCATAAAGAAAACTGAAATTATGTCATTTGCAGGAAGATGGATAGAACTTGAGAACATTATGTCAAGTGTAATAAACTAAACTCAGAAAGTCAAGAGTCATGTTTCTTCTCATATGTGGAAGCTAGGGAGGAAATAGGAAAGAGGGGGAAAGCTGCGGGGGTGACATTATGAAAATCCAAGGGAGACCTATTGAGAAGAGGAAATGTACCGGGGGAGGAAGGAGAGGAGGGAGAAGGGAAATATTGGGGAATGATATTGATGAAATTACATTGTTATATTGTGTGCATGTATGAATTTATAACAATGAAACCCACCATTATGTACAACTATAATGTACCAATAAAAATATGGAAAAAAAATAAGATGCCTAATGAGTACACATCAAGTAGTTGCTAAGTTGTACTATTGTAGTAACTTTCCTTTCCACAAAATGAGGATTGCATGCTAAACTCTGCTCCATGTCAAGGATCATTTCTCAGTCAAGTGCCAACACAATCTACCTAGGCAAATGTATCTCTTACACCCAAATTTGCTTTGGTGATTCATCTCCTATTCTGCCAGCTAGATAGGCTCCCATTCTGTTGAATCCCAACTTAAAAGTCTTTAGGTTATCTTGAAAATTATAAAAACCTTTCTTAAAACAACAATAACAAAAAAAATGAGGATTGCTCAGCCCAAGATGCATAATTATCTCCCACTAATGACATTTTAATATTTCCATATTTCTAAAGCTTTTCTATCTTTCTTGACCTATTGATTTTTTTTCTTTTTCATTCAGGTCCTTTCTGATAGCAGTAACTGAAATCCTACTCATATAAAAAAAAAAAAAGTAGGTGGGGGGACTTAAAAACTCAGGTAACTCAACCACAGATGGACCTGGACCTGAGTTTAGGGAACATTACATGTGGAAGTTCAGGTAATGCTTGGTTTTCTGTCTGCCTGTGTCTCCCTCTCTCTCTTGCCAAGTGTATGTATATGTGGTTTCATTATCTGGTCAACTAAAACTACGTCCACAGGCAGTGATGGCCACATACTCTTAAGCTTTGAGGCTAGGACAGGGGAGCTCTATTACCTATAGCAGAGAAATCCCAGTGAGGGGCTGTGGATGGGCCAGTTTGGGTCATGGGCCCATCAGACTTATGGCCAAGTATGAACTGCTGTGATTAGTGGTCCTCACTAAACCATGTGAAGAGAAAAAGGATGTTCATTGTACTGGGCAGAAAAAGAATACGAAAGACTATTATGAGTTATAACCAATACTATCTCAAATCTTGAAACATACAATTATAAGGAATGAAAGTCCCAAATGATCTTCTTACCCCAAGATAACCACATAACTGTTTTGCTGTATTTATTTTCAATATATTTTTTTTTGTTTCACCTATTTTTTTCCGCCTGATTTTATAATGAGAACTTCTCTCTCACATAAATTGTCAATGAATTTTAGAGTTAGCAGGGCCAATATAAATCATGAAACTTTTAGCAGAAAATGTGCTTGGACATTTTTACAATCTCTAAGGAATGACAATCATTGAAAAATGGATACCAAATCATAGCCACAGCAAAAGGCAGATAAATTTACCCCCACCCCCCAACATCTTTACATTATCTCACAAAAAGGTTTTAAAATGAGAGCTGGGTACGGTGGTATGCACCTGTAGGCCTAGCTACTTCAGAGGTCAAGGCAGGGAGATTACTTGAACCCCAGAGTTTGGATAGCCTGGGCAATATAGAGAGATCTTGACTCTTTTTTTAAAAAAGGTAAAAGATGGTTAGAAGATATTTTCAAAATTAAGCCAAGAACTAGTATATACAGCAAAATGTAAATAATTTGGTATTATTGAATTTGGTATTATTGTAAATAATTTGGTATTATTGAAACAATTAGATATAATATTTGTCTACCAGACTGGTAGAAATGCAAAACTTTGATAATATTCAGTGTTATTGTACACAGGGAAACAGTGTACAGTTGTATTTATCTATCATTTGTATACCATAATTTTAAAATGCACTGCTATTTGAAGCTAAAAATTCCACTTCTAACTATCCATCCTGGAGTAATATTGGTAGAAAAGCCCAAAGGTAAGAGAGAGAGAAAGTACTTTTTGCAGCATTGGATATAGTGTGTGTGTGTGTGAGTGGGTATATGTGGTACTGGGGGATGAACTCAGGATCTCACACATGCTAAGCAAGTGCTCTGCAACTGGAACTATATCCCCAGTCCTTTTTGAAAATTTTATTTTGAGACAGGGTCTCACCAAGTTGCTGAGGCTGGCCTCCAACTTGTGATTCTCCTGCCTCAGCCTCCGGAGTCACTGGGATTATAGGTGTACACTATTGCTCCTGGCTTATAAGCAGAATATTGAAAGCGGTATAAAATTCATTAAAAGTGGAATTGTTTAAAAAGAAGCATTTGGCGGTGTGTGACCCACTATGCAGCCACTAAAGAGGGTGACGGCAGGAGCTTTGTGCTAAAAGGGAAAGAGTTCATTTTTAGCAATAAGGACAAGTTACAGAATACTTCTTACAACATGATTTCATTTGTGTTTAAAATAACACCCTACGAAGATACTATATACAACGACACAGTGTGATTTCAGAAGGACAGATCCACGAGAAAATGTCCACGGTCTATCTGCGAGCCTTTGGGGTAATGAATTGGCTTGAAGGAGGAGGCAAAGGATGTCTCCCCCTTCCCTCAGCTTTTTAAAAAGAATGCATTCAAACATTATGTAGTTAATTTTAAAACAAAGAGTAAAAGGTCTTCGCAGCATAATTTTGCCTCAGAGTTTTCTGTCGAACTGTGCCATGATTCCACCATGGCTTGCTATTTAAATGCAGTGCTGCCAACCTTTGTACAGAAAGCTTATCCATCTTTCCTAGACTTTCCTCAGGATCAGAACCGGGAATGGAATCAGTGTTAAAAGGTGTGTACACTTTCTTGATAGATTTTCTTAGACGGCTCTCTGAAAAAGTCACCTTTAGCCCACACCCTGAAAGCAGTGGGACAGTGGCTGGTGTCCTGCCCTGGGCCTCACTTGGATCACGTCTCACTCCATCTTTCCTTCCCTGTGCTACTTCTGTAAGTGTGCCATCAAATTCCCTTTTGTTTTTTTGTTTTTATTATGTCTTTGCTCATTAAAGAAGAAAAGAGTGCCCTGTGTGTTCAATTTCCACTTTCCCCTTCTGCAAATTATTATTTTTTTAAATTTTTCATCCACAAGACTGATAGAAGTTTTTCTTAACCACTTGTATGAGCTCTTGACAGTAAAAACTCCACGGTCATATAGTCTACAAATACTTGCTTAGCTTTGTTGTTTTTCTTTAAATTTCTTCACAAATTCTTCCCCAGATCTCTTGATTTACCTATGGTCCTTTCTTTTCCTTTCTTGTATTTACAAATCCTTATCACTATTTCCTCCAATGTTTGTATTAATGACTTGTTCTAGACTTATCCTTCATTATTTTATTTCCATTCCTGCTTCCTTTAAAAACTTTCTGACTGCAGGGGCTTCCTTTCAATCACTGTTATTTGTTTACATGCTTTATAATTTGATATTATAAATTCCTTATACTACAAAGCTGTGCTATTCTTGGGAAAGATTCTTGAATTCAGTTTTCAGATTTTATCCTCACTTGCAGAGTTATTGACTACATGCCTTCCTGTTTGTCTTTTAGTTAATAACCCTTAGTTAATTCTTTCATCCTGATGGAAGTATTTTTATGCTTGCATAATACAAATTATTATAGTAGTATCTTTAGTCAGCAATGCTTTCCAAAATGCTAAACCTAGTTCCTTTAAGGTGGGTATACAAGTGGCTGGTGTATTCTGCATGATGGAAATGGCCCATACCTGGGTTACCCAATGATAGTCACTTCTAGCCCAATGTAGTTAGGAAGTACTTGAAATGTAGCCACTGTGAATGAGCACTGAAGTTTTTATTTTATTTCATTTTCATTGTAGTTAGGTTTCCACAGCCATGTGGCTGATGGCTACTATATTTCAGTGCAGGCGTAGACCCTCCACAGATCATTTTCTACTTCACAGATCCACTTTTAGGTGAATCTGATTGAGGTAATTAAGAACATAGAGATAGCATCTATAATATTTTTCTATGAATCCAAATCCAAACTACCATAACTATGTTTTTGCTCATCTACCTTCCTAGTTTTAAAAATGTAATGCTTTTGAATTTTTTGCATATATTTAAAATTTTTCATTTGTTACCTCTATCAGACTTCCAATTAGGCAATTTTTCAAGTTTGAGGGTGGTTTAGAAATCAGAACTTTTTAACCTGTACCTTTTGCCTAAAATGCTATTTTTGTCTACACCAGTTTAGTTCCTATGTCTGTTATTTGACTCTTAAGCTATTCTAGGGGAAATAGTACCTGAATTAACCCCAGCAACCTATTATGAGAGTCTTGAAAGCTATAAACTATAATGAAACATTATAACATGCTGATATAAATGCCTCTGGGATTTTTTAAAAGCTAGTTATAAATTTCCTTTTGTTGTTGTTATGCCTGTCAATATGGAAAAAAAATGAGAGTGAGAGTTTTGTAAGGAGTATACAAATTCCTCGGAGTTCACCCTACTTACTAGGGTATAGAGTTTTCCTTAAATACATGTTGGTATAATAACTGTTATTCTGGCCTACAATATGCAAGAATGACTGTCTACAAGTCAAAGAGAGGGCATACAGAACAACTAACTGGACACAAATTGATAATGGAAGAATCTATCACTAATAGTAGAACAATATAGTAGTGTTTTTTTGTTTTTTGTTTTTTTTTAAAAAACATGCACAGGGTAGGCACAGCAGCCTCAATACTCTTCTGTTTCTTTCTCTATGAATGCAAAAGTGACTTGCAATTTCTGTCATCTCTGTAAATGCTATTGTGCAGCTGTTTGACCCACCGCCTCCTGTATATAGACTCCACTATCTGTATATCTCCAGTGGCCCCATTTATATATCCAGTTCCATGGTCTATCTTGTGGCTCCCTGATGTCTTGATGCTTCTTGGCTCATGGAGGTCAAAGCTGACTTCCAAGACCCTGATCCAACTGGAATTGCAAACAAAATCCATGTAAATGCTGTTTGTACTTGCTCTTTCCAGAATTACGAGAAGGAAAGAGAAGAATAATAAAGAGGAACAAGAAATGAAGAATGTGCAACAGAAAAATATTGCAATAGTTTCGCATCTTTGCTAACTTACTATGTTATATAAAATCATCCACAATAAACAAAAAAATTTCTTCTAGTTATCCTAAGTGGACATTTTCCCTTATTTAATTCTCAATGAAGAGAAGTAATAGCTATTTATGATATAAAAACAATGATTTTTAACTATTTTTTTTTCCAAATCTTTTCCAATAGGTTTTCAGGAAAGAGTTCCAGTCACGACACCATGATCATTCTCCCATGTTGTCTTCAGAGGTTTTTGGTGGGTGGGTTTTTGTTTTGTTTTTGAGATGTTGGGATCAAACCCCAGGGCCATTCTACCACTGAGCTATACCCCCAGATCTTAAACACACACACACACACACACACACACACACACACATACACACACACTATTTCTATATTATTCTTATATTAGTGATATGCTTAAATACCTTTCTTCCATCCTTGGTTCATGTTCAGCTTATTCTCAAACCTCTATATCCCTTTTACATGACTTACAGTCATTCCATACCTAGAGTATTTATATTTTCTGGAATCTAAAATCCAAAGTTCTACTCAAATTATAGCTCAAATACTTAAGTGGTAATCATTTGGAATAGCATTTGACTGTGTTTCTCAGGTCTGTAGATATTCATCATGAATTGGCTTCATAACTTGTGAGGCCCAAGATAAAATGAATGTAAAGGGCTCCTTGTTCCACATTATCATGAATTTCAGGGACAGGGGTGCAGCTCAGTGGTAGAATGTGTGCTTAGTGTTCATAAGGCCCCCATTCCAATGCCCAACTCCCAAATTACTATAAATTTCAAGACAGAAACAGTAGAGAATCAAGCAGGAACCCCTGGATGATTACACAGATCTCATGCCCATGACACAGACCCTGTTTCTGACTTTATTATATCACACTGTAAATGGTGGCCATGGTAGCCTTGAGGCAAAACTGTGTATTTTAGGGTCTTTTGCACTTTCTTTTCTTGATCCTTCTCTTTCCTTGAAGAAGGAGAATCCAATGTTAGGAACTGAGTGTTGGGCCTATGGGAAAGTCAGAACCTACCCATCCTAGGATGACTTAGGAACTTAAAAGAATTTTGTGCAGGTGAGGTTCATGGATGAATACACATGTTACCTTAGTCATTATGGGAACAGCATGGGAGATAGACTAGGAGGGAATGGTCACAGAACCAGGGAGGTCACAGAATCAGGGAGATTTGCCTTGGCCTGGGTGAGTGAGGAAGGTCTGAACTGAAGCTGCAGCAGAGGAGAGGGTGGTGAGCATGGGTGTGAGAAATATACAAAGCAGAGATCAACAAAATCTGGTGACCAATAGAATGTGGACAGAACAAGGAAAGAAGGAACCAAGAACAATTATGTGATTTAGTCTCATGGGAGTTGTTAGACTTTGTCATTGAGGTAGTGAAGCAGACGTAGAGGGAGACCTAGCGCCAACTGGGAATTGTTCATGAGCATCCAGGTTGAGATGTATAATCCTTTCTTAGTGTTCAAGAGGTAGATCTCAGGGCAGAGGGTATGGCTCTGTAGAGCCCTTGCTTAGCATGAGCAAACCCTGGGTTCCATCCCCAGTACTGGCCCCCGCAACACACACTGGCCCACCAACAACAGAGTGCTGGTCCTCAGCCTATTTGCTATCAGATGCATGCCTTGCTCCTCCATCCTCTGCTCTTTGTCACAGCTTGCCAACCTCTGCAGGCTGCTTCTCCCAGGCTCTCTTCTCAGGAGCTTCAAGCTGAACTTGGCCAAAGAGAGGAACTAGTGGGAGATTGGACATAGTAAAACAGAACACAGAGAATTTCTCCCCCTCTCTGTGCCCTGGAGGTGACTTCCCACTGAGCTTATCTCCTCCCAGGCTCCAGCTGGGAGGAGCCACATAGACCAGTGGCTCATTTCTGTGGGTAGAAGGAGTCAATGGCCATGATGCCCTCACCTCTTCCTTTGTCCTTCCAGACTAGAAGGGGAGCAGCCTCCTGTCCTTACTAATTTCTGGATGGCCTCAATACCCCCTATTTATTTTCCGAGCTCTTCATCACCTTCTACCCAAGCATCTTCCTGATGTGGGATCTTGTCTGAAACGGGAATCATTACCACAGAAGGACGTTTGTGAAAGTGATTGTGCCTTGAAATTGTAGTTGACGACTGAAAACTGCCAACCAATTTGGCACCAAGGTGATGATGCTAACAAGAGATTGAAAGCCTCTTTAAGCTGCTGGGAATTGAGGAAGTAACGAGAGCACATTTCAGATTTTGATTTTCTTTTCTAGAGATGTGACTATCAGAGGAAGGAGTAAAGGAGGTAGGATAAAGAGAAAAGATTTTTGAAGACAGGGAAGACTTGAATATAATTAAAAGATAGAAGAAATAGGAACTAAAGGGATAAATGAAGAAGAAAGACCTCGGAGGAAAACAGGCATATGACCCAGGGCCCAAATGGAAGACTTTTGCAGAGACAGAGGGACATTTACTTGTCTCCTATAGGAGAAAAGGGTCCCCATTGGATTAAATGCTGATATTTTTGTACATAGGGGACCAACCAGGAACTTGATTAAGTTCAAACCAAAGATCTTCTATTTGCTCTGTGAATCAGAGGGTGCACTGGTGAGTTTAAAGAGAGTGGTGGAAATCAGCACTGGCCCCTATAATGGGAATGGAATAGAAAAGTAGCAGAACAGGTTGGGACCAAATCATGGCATGATGAAAGAGCAACGGACACTGGCTCCCACAGGTGGGGGTTTCCATTGTGTGGTGATTTCCAGTGTCTCTCATGAGTGAAGAAAAACACATTGGCTAAATAGTTAGACTTCCCAAAGTATAGTCCATGGACAGTGCAGCAGCAGCACCTGGAGATCTGCTAGAAAAGCAAACTCTCAGACCTACTGGATCAGAAAACCTGTGAGTGGGGCCTAGCAATCTGGTTGAAGATCTCCAGGTGATTCTAATGAAGACCAAACTTGAGAAGGACTGCGAGACCTTTGCTATGCAAGGTGTGGTCTGCAATCAAACAGCATCAGCAGCACCACTTGGAACTTTTAAGGAGTGCAGAACCTCATCCTTTGCTCCCACTCCCACCGGAATCTAAAGTCTAACAAGATCTCCAGGTAATCCCTATTCATATTAAGTTAAGAAACATTGAACTTGATGACTTATACTTCCCAGGTTGTTTGTAGATAACCAGTGGATTCTTGAGAAATCTATATAAGAGGATAACTTTTAATGGAGTAATTTGAGATTCAAATTAGATGACAGAGGATGTATCACATTTGAAGGCTGAGAACCCTGTCTGACATCTTCAAATGACATCATATATATGGCCATTCCTGTAGTCTCCTTCAAGGAGGGAATATACTTCAGACCAAAATTTTAAAATATAACACAAAATATCTGGGTGTGGTGGTATATTCATGCAATTCCAGTGACTCAGGAGGCTGAGACAGGATAACAACTTGAAGGCTAGCCTCAGCAACTTAGCAAGATCCTGTCTCAAAATGAAAAATAAAAAGGTCTGAGGATATAGCTCAGTGGTAAAGCATTCCTGGGTTCAGTCCCCCAAATACATATTATATATTATGTGTCATAGGTCTTTGGTGGACCCCTAATGCCCAGCTCCTATGTTTAGGATCTCCCAGTTTAACAGGACTATGTTGCATGAACACATTACAAAATTCCTGTGGTATGGGCTATGATCGTTATCTGCAAAGGAATTTGGGGATCATGGAAAAGGAGATAGCCAGAAACCCAGGGTAACCCAAGGAAGTCCTGTTGGATGAGGTCCTGCCAGAGCTGAGTGGGTGGAGATCTATCAGATAGTGAACTGGCAGAAAGGGCATTCCAGGGAGGGATGACCTTAAGAGCAAAGGTATAGGAATAGTGGAGAGAGTTTGGGAACTCCACTGTTGTGGGGTGAGAATGCATAAATTGCAATGCCAAGGATTATCTCATTAAAATAACAGTTCAATTTGATGTTTTCAGTGCACACTAGTCTCATGTCTGAGCACAAATCTTGTGGTGTGGGCTGAGGTTCGGCTGCTGTAATGGCAGCATTCAACAGTGGCAGCTGCATTGACATCAGTGCACATTACAAGGGAACAACAATTCTAAGAGAGGGGAATCAAGAACCTGTTAAGTGATCTATGGAGAGACTCTCCTGTTGTCACATTTTCTCCTACTCTCATTTCTCCTACTCTCCTACTCTCTACATCTCAACCATGATGTCAGTGGCACAGAGAAAAGCAAACTCTCCAACTTCATTTATCTCTTCAACCCAATGTGCCTGAAGGCACTCTAACATACACCCAGGCAAGCAATACCAGCCCCCTTCCTGCACCTCTGGGTTATGTAATCTTAGCAGCACTCACAGTGAACTCAATGCCAGAATACACCAGAATGACTGAGAATTCCTCCCCAAGTGCCTCAGCCCTTCCCCAGTTGCAGAAGATGGGCATGAGTCGCAAGGCCCAAATGTTCAGTACTGATACAGTGGTCTTGACCCATTCATGCTGGAATACATGATGCTCTTACCTCAAAAAATCATTTTCTAAGAAAGAGGCAATTGTTTTATATTTGGATATTATAGCCTCTCTCATTTTACAAAGGTGCTCTATCAAATACTTAATTTTGAACAATAAAATGTTCAAAGGAAACAAATTAGTTGAATGCAATCTCTGTCAATGCTGTTTGAAATGTTTCTAGAGGCAACTTGACACAATCAGTAAAACTGGGAGAAAAAGAAATTTAAGTTGGATTGACCATTTTCCCAAAGGATCATCAGTGCTTGATGTTACTTGTTAGAGTTTAGATGGCAGGTGTCCCCCAAAAGCTCATGAGTGAAACAATCAATACAAAAAGGTTTAGAGGAGAAATGATGGTTTGGGTTGTGATATCCTTAACCCAATGAGTGAATTAATCCCCTGATGGGGATTAACTGAGTGGTAATTGAAGGCAGGTAGTATGTGGGTGGAAGAGGCCTGGCATTGGGGACGTGCTTTTGGGCATATATTTTGTATCTAGTGAGTGAAGTCTGTCTGCCGTATGATCATTTTGTGAACCACTTGCCTCTGCCACTCTCTTCCACCATGATGTTCTGCCTCATCTCAAGCCCTGAGGAATAAAGCTGGCTGTCTATGGCCTAAGACCTCTGAAACTCTGAGCCATCAAGTAACTTTTTTCTTTTCTAAAATTGTTCTGGTTGGTGTTTTGGTCACAGCACTGAAAAAGCTGACTAAAACATTACTGAAACAAGAATTCTACGTATCACTTTTCAAAACAAGATGGTGTGATTTGGGTGTGGAGATCACAAGCTGTAAATGGATTTCTTGTTCTTGGTACAAAGTACCCAGAGGCAACATACACAGATTCAAAAAGTGCTGCAAGTCCAACAGCTCATCTGGAAGTGAAGATGATGGGGTCTAGAGAACTGTGAGAAGACCAACGATGGGAAAGAACTGAAACAAAAGCCCTTTGCAGAAAGTTTGAATAGCAAAGACTCAGGAGGGTGAGAACAGGAAAAAACAAACTTAGATAGTTGTTTTATAAAATGCTTATGTTTTCTCCCCTATCCCAGATTTTTCTTCAAAATACATCCCAAATCCAACCAATCTCATGACCTCTTCCACTTCCATATTCATCTAGAGCTTGTCATCACTAATCTAGACTATCATGCTAACCTCCTAACTAGTCATTGATTTTGCTTTTGTCTCACACAGGCAAACTTCCATGAAGCAAATTGTCTGCAGTAAAACAAACTAGGCCCTTGCCCTGTCCAAGAGCCTCCAATAGCTTCCCATGATATTCACAAGAAATAGAAACTGCCTTCCCAGCCAGTAGGACCCTATACAATTTAGTCCCATTCCACCTCTCACTAAGCTGCTGCCCTCTCCCCCACTATATCCACACTGAGAATGGATACTGCCTTCTTGGTGTCTCTGGGTCACACCAAACTCATGTTCCTGTCAGCTGCCACACATCCAGTTCCCTTTGCCAGAATGCTTATCCTCCAGATCTTAGCATGACCTGCTAGCTCTTGAACTCAGGCAGCAGCTCAAATATCAAATCCTTAAGGAGGCCTTTCCTTACCAGCCTGCTGAAATTGCACTCCAAATCTTATGCTTTTTTTCTTTGGAGCATTTATTATTAGCACTCCAAGCAGTTGAGTTATGTCTGTCTTGTTCATCCCTCTGTCCCTAGAATAGTGCTAAGCATTTACAGGTGCTCAAATATTTCTTTCTGCAAACTTAAAGGGTACTTAACCCTCACTCTATGTTCTGATAAGAATGATTAGCCGTTTTAGTTGTTCAATGGTCTTATTTTTTAATCTTTTTGATGGAGGATTCAGTTGCTCTTAAACTTCACCATGCATTAGAGTCCTCTGGAGAATTTTAAAAACACAGGTTAATGGTACACAACCTCAAAATTTCTGATTCAGAAGGTGTGAAGTTGCAAGGTGCTGCTGGTGCTGCTGGTCCTCTTACCTCACCTTTAGAAATATCTGAGTCCAACATCTCCTCCAGCAGAGCTGCTTCTTCACACTTTTCTTTTCCCAATAAGTTTACCTTTTTTTCAATTGCCAGTATCTCCACAGAAAGTCAGTAGGATTTGTGCTTCAGATCTGCTCTTCACCAGAAAAAGATCTTATAATGAAGAAACTGAGGACCGAGACCTCTACTTTCCCACTCCCAGAATTATATGCTATAGGTATCAGACCCTGAATAAAGGTCTTTGGAGGGGTAGAGGATTCTTGGGAATATTCTGCATGTTAATTATGTCAAAATTCATAAAGGAAATGCTTTTCACTCTCATGTTCTGCCAAGCTTTCAGTCAGTGCTTTTTGCACTCTGCAGACTTATGTCAGGATCTGATGACACTAAAAAGCTGGGGTTCACCACAGGTAATCCAGTAGCACTCTGCCTCATAATTGCAAGCCAGGGCATTGCATTGACTAATGGTAAGCTTCTTCCCTGGAATATATAGAAGGAGCAGGAATGAGATCCAGTTTTTCAGGTGCAGAAAGGAGATTTCTTATTTATTCCAATGGATCATGGTTGAATAAAGGGAAGAAGTTTTTGAAAGAATTTTCATTCTGAAGGGGTGTGTTGTGTGAGTGTGTGTGTGTGTGAGAGAGAGAGAGAGAGAGAGAGAGAGAGAGAGAGAGAGGGAGAGAGGCACTTCCACTTGGATGAATCAACCTTCTTTTGGACTCCTTGTTTCTTTTCTACTCCCAACATTTTTCATGTGTGTTTAAAATTGAGTGATGATTTTTAGCCCCATTTTTCTTCACCTTGCTTCCTGATATTCTCCTATGGCTCACTCCCCAAAATGAAATCATTAAAGCTCTCTCTGAGAATTATCTTAGGGGATGACCCCTTCAATAGTTACTGTTCATCAGAATTTATTTGTGAAGGACTAAGCAAGTTCTTAGTAAGTCTTTGAACTTAGGAGGAAGATGTTTTATGGAAGATTGGTGGTGGTGGTGGGAATATATCAGTGAAAAGTATGGGGTAAAAGATATGCCAGACATGAGACCCTTGTGATAGAACTGTCCTGTATCTTGACTGAGGGGCACATAAATCTACATGTGTGATAGACTTGCATAAAATTAAATATACACACAGAGCATATAAAACTGATGAAATCTCAGTAAGGTAGCTTGTATTGAGGTCAACATCCTGCTTATAATACTGAACTATAGCTAGCAAGATGTTACCATTGGAGGAGAGTGGAGACAGTGTTATATGAGTTTTGTTACTTTTTGTAAGTGCATATGAATCTACAATGATCTCAAAATTTATAAAAGGATTGCTACAGAGAAGGCAGGTCTGATTGATGTCAGAATGCAGAGTCCTGGGTGGCAGTGAGAAGGACCTTAGAAGCACAGAGAAGAGGAGAGGACCTGTTTCCTAAAGGGAAAAACACCATCTTCCTCTAAAGGAAACAGAAGGGAAAATGAGGCAGGTTCCTAAGGAGACTGTCATTCTCTCTTCCTGTCCTTAAATTATACCATGAGAACAATATAGTCTTCCATCTAGTCATAATTTCTAGAAGTATCATCCACCAGATGCTGAAAGCATCAATAATCATAGCTGACACTTGTTAAGTGCAGCCAAGTGCCAGTTTCCTCACATGAATTGTCTCACTCCATCCTCTCAGTAGTCCTACTGGTGGTATATTGTTATTATATCCATTTCACAGATGAAGAAACTAAGGCACAGAGACTGAGATGTGTAACTAGTAACTGGCAGAGACTATGTTTGTCTTATGTTCTCAGCAGCAAAAGTAGCATCAACACTAACTGTTGCCTAACACTGTGTACTAGGTATACTGTCCTAAAAGCTTTCCTCTTCATGAGGAAATAGTTTGGTGGCTTGGCACCCTACCATAATTTCCAGAAAATTCTCTATCATATCTTGGCATCCAATAACCACATTTGTTTGTTGTATGCTTACTACTGTCAAGCATTTTACATAAATTATCACATTAAATCTTCACAGCAAGTCTGGATGGATTATCTTCACTTTATTGATTAGAAAACAGAGACTCGGATTTTTTTTTTTTTTTTTTTGTCTAAAAATCATAAAATCAACGGGCAGAACCAATGAAGGTGCTCAGGTGGGCATACTCCAGAGTTGCAATGCAAGTGCTGAGCTATATTTCCTCCAACTCAGAAACCAACACCACAGTCATTTAGGACCTCCCTCTACCCAAGGCTATTTGCCCCAGTATCCACTGACCAGGCATGAATCTGTTTTTAGTTTGCTCGGTGTATAACAGATATAGATCTTGCATATTCATTTTGCAAAGTACATCCTGGGATCTTTCCTTGCTATGTTAATCTATTAGCTACTCAAGGCATGTACACTTTCATTTTACTTCCACAGGTCAGTACACAACAGCGGCAGGTACGATTCAATGTTTTAATAAACCCTCTTTAATGATGTGCATAATGACACTTTGCTTTGAAATTTTGCAGGGAGCAATCAACATCTCTAACATTTAAACCGTCTACTCCTTTAGTGTCTCTCACCTGTGTGTCACCCCCGAGCAACTAACAAGGCATTGAGGGGGATATGCATCCCCCTGAGTGAAGGGGACACAGTCTCTGCTACTTTATCGCCCTATAATCACAGAGACCGTAATACGATTCATGAGAACTCGCTGGGGGAATTTCTTGCAGGCTGATGGAGTGAACCGAATAAATTCCCAGCGTGTCTGCGGTCGGCGGAGGTTTCCAGGCGGATTCCTCCTTGGCAGCGGGCCTCCTGCACTTTCCCTTTCCTTCTGGGGCGCACGCCCACTCCGAGCGACTCCACGTCCTGGTTTTCCCCATCGCCTCCTTCCCGCCGGCAGCAGGCTGCCTGTAAACAAGCGGGGCTCGCAGGGAGAAGCAACTGCTATTGGAGGAGCGATCCTGGCCTCCGCTATGCCTAGCTTTGGAGCTGTCAATTACTTGTACAGTGCGAGCTAGATTTTGGCGCCACAGCTGGGAGTGAGGCTTTTGTTCCATAACAAAAACAAGCGCCTGAATGGCAAGGCTGCCAGCGCCCAGCCCGGCCCAGGCAGGCGCAGAGGAGCCTGCCTCGGGAATGTTGGTGACCTGTCATTAGAGACAGCTCCCTCTGCTTCTAAAGGATCACATGGAGACAATGTGGCAAATTATATTTGTACCAGCAACCACCCTGCTCGAGTCGCGGAGGTGAAAATTACGCACCAGACTCTAAGAATAGGCCTGTGAGCTCAGGTGGAAAATCACATTGTTGCTGACCAACGGAGTCATTTTCTGTACTGTTCCTCTCCCCTGTCGGAGAACTTCTGTTTCCCCTCTGTGACTGAAAGACTGTCTTTCTGGAGCAAACAAGTTAAATGACGGATTCTTTATTCCAGGAGGAAAAGCTAGGCATTATGTCTTAACGCAGTTCACTTGACTTTCGGATCCCTGGTTATAAATCTGTGCAGACAGCTTAATTTTTGGCACGTTTTGATGCTAAGTTAAAGCACACGCAGATCCAGGTTGCTGTCTACTTTGAGAAAAATCATATATGCAAACCAAACTCAAAAAGCCAGATAGATGAAGGGCAAGTATTCTCATTACAGAAAGGATTTTTCAAGTTTCAAAGCATTCAGGAGACTTTGAAAATCACCCCCTCCAAAAGAAAACAAGCAAATAAATGAAATCAAACATCCAAATCAGTGGAACGGATATCTAAAGTGCCACAATTAAAATTTTATTCCTTCTGAGTTGATCTTGTTAGGATGAACATACCCTTGCGGGGAAAATGATATTAAAAGATATCATTTAATTGGGCTCAGTGGCACACATCTGTATTTCCAACTACTCTGGAGGCTGAAGGAAGAGGATAGGAACTTTGAGGCCAGTCTTGGCACCTTAGCAAGACCCTGCCTCAAAATAAAAAATTAAAAGGGATGTAACTCTGTGCTTAAGTTCCCTGGGTTCAATCCCCAGTACCCACCCTCCCCACACCCCCAACACACAGACACACCTTATTTATACCTTAGTCTGAATGCTTGCTTTCTTGAGAATAGGTTTTCAGGAAGGCTAGAGACTAGAAAGGACACAGAAAAGCAATATGAGTAACAATGCAGGCAGAAAAGACTCTGGGTGCTTCAGAAAACAAACGTTTGCTGCTTCACAATTCTGGGGAAAGCTTTGCTTTTTTAAGAAAAGATTTGTTTATCTGTGTATTCACTAGTTTTCTTCTTGCAATAGAATAGTCCACAATTAAATGTTCTCTATCTGCACTATCTAGTAGACCCTAGCCACCTGAGCACTTGAAATGTAGCTATGTAACTAAGAAATCAAACTTTTAATTCAATTTTAATAGCCACCATATTGAACAGTGCAGTTTTAGAGCATTTTAAAAGTTGAATTTTCCCACATATCTTCAGGAATAAAGAATCACATAAGGTCACTGTGGCGGGCAGCTTCTAAAATGGCCTCAGTACTGCCCACCTCTTGACACTTGTGCCACTGAGTGGGGTGCCATCTTTTTGAGCAAAGGTACACCTTGCCACCTGCTTCCAGCAACCTAACATGGCCAAGGTGATAGAATGTTACTTCTGAGTCTAGGTTGTGGAGAGACTCTCGCTGTCCTGAGCCTCCTCATTGTCTCTTCATTCATCAGTCCAGGGCAGCCTGCTGCTGTGTGGTCAGCTGCTCAGTGGAGAGGCCACCCCTGGTGGGGAGGAATCCCTATCTTCAGCTAACAAGATCCAAGGACCTCAGAGCAATGTCTGTCAAAGAACTAAGTGCTGCCAATGGCCAGGGACATGAACAGGGCAGTGAATTCCCCAGCAGCCCAGCCTTGAGGTGGGGGCAGCCCCAGGTGACACCTTGATTACAGTGAGCAGGAGACAGAGAAGTCATATCTGGATCCCAGACCCACAGAAAATGTGAGATAATAAGTGTGTGTTGTTTGGGGGTAATTTGTAACATAGTAATAGATTTTAGTATGGTTAGGCTCATTTAAAATTCATGGGTGATTGTTAAGGTGTGCTGTGTTTGGATACAGTTTTAATGGTGACCAAAGGTTCATGGAATGGAGGCTTGGTCCCTAGGGTATTGGGAGGCAATAGGACCTTTAGAAAGTAAGACCTAGTGAGAGGTCTCTATGTCATTGGGAGTGCTCCCTAGGAAGGGATTAAGGAATTCCAGCCTCCCTGGCTTCTTGTGTTTCAAAATGTGATCCTTGGGGCCTGGGGATCTATCTCAGTGGTAGAGCACACCCACTGAGCATGCCTAACATGTGAGGCCCTGGGGTTCAACCCTCACTTCTTGGCAGGAAGCAAGGGAAGAGAAATATGTGATCCTTTTCCCATGCTCACTTCCATCATTTATCATGGGGCCCTTATTGAGACTTTCAGTCTCCTCAAAAGAAGTTGAACTAAAGAAACTTCTTTTGAAAACAAAGTTAGAGTGACTCAGGTATTTTGGGATAGTGATGAAAAGCAGACAACTACAGGGCATCCTTAGATACAGAGAAACTACCTAACAGCAGTGTCCAATGCAATAAAAGTTCCCTTGTGTTAACAATTCAATGTGGGCATTCTTCTGAGGTCCATGTAGAATCTCAGCCCTTTTTCTACTTTGACTCTGATATGTTTAACTTATGGCTCATGCTTCCCTAGAAGTTATTTCCATTCCAGCTGGATGAAAAGAGAAAAGAATATAGTGGATCTGGTGGGGGACAGACCTAGAGATGATACACATCATTTCAGCCCATGTTCTACTACCCTCAATGAAATTATCACCCTTAACTATAAACCAGGCTTGGAAATAGAATCTGCCCAGGGTGAAGATGAAGCAGACTCAGAGATCAGCTGGCAGGTTTTGTTACAGCACAATATCCTTTTGGGTGGTGAGTTTCTTGACAAGCAAACAACAACAACAACAACAACAAAACCCCAAAACCAACCAACCAAACAAAACCCTTTTCATGTCTTGCATAACTCCAGTGTCAGAATCTCTACATAAATAATGGTGATACTGATGACAGAATTGGTAAGTGACCAACTCTGCTCCTCCCTTCAGTATGTGAATTCACCAGAGTTATCAGAATGTTCTAGTTATGTAGGTTTCCAAGACTCGACCAAAAGCTAACTAAAGCAAAATGGTTCGAGGAAAGGTATGACACAATGCTGAAAGTGACCCTGGAAAACCAGGAAGAAGTGTATGTGCATGTTCAAAGAGCTGCAGGTGGGGTTGAGGGGAGTCCTACCAGCAGAAGCATCCCTCAGATAGGATCACCAAGGAGTCTTTCAAATTGATTGCTTCTGAGGTCAACACTGATTTTCTGTTGCCCTCCATATCACTGTCACTCTTAGGATCTATAGTAAAAGGATTGAAAAGCAAAAAAATGGTTTGATTGATTTGGATTGTGTTAAATTACGGAGCTCCTGTGTCAACCCATGTTATAAATGTCACTTCTTCTTTCACGTCCCTGGGCTCCTTCTGCCCACCTTTCCACAGTTCATCCTGTGAGCTTGCTCCCATCCAGTGAAGATGGTGAATTAGTCAACTTTTTGTCACTGTGACAAAACACCTGAGATAAATAAACTTGAACAGAGATTTATTTTGGCTCATGGAGTTTCAGTCCATGGTCACTTGGCTCCATTGTTTCTGGGCCTGAGGTGAGGCCTCTACCTCATCAAGATGAAGAGGGCATGGCAGAGCAGAGCAAAGCTCTCACCTTATTGCAAACAGAAAGTGGGGGTGGGGAGGGGGGAGATGGAGGAGAGAGCAGAACAAAATATGCCCTTCAAAGACATGTCTCCTGTGACCTACCTCTTCCAACCAGGCCTCACCTCCTAGAGTTTCCACCACTTCCCAATAGCACCACCATCTGGGGATCAAGCCTTCAACACAGGATCTACTAGGGGACATTTCAGATTAATTCGACAGAGTATGTAACTGTCCATATTATTTTTAAAAAATTTATTATTTTTTTTTTGCAGTGATGGAGATTAAACCCAGGACCTCACAAACGCCAGGTAAATGCTCTACCTCTGAGCTACACCCTTAACTTGACATTACTTTTTTAAAAAAGTTTGGGAACCCTGAAATAAACCACTGAAAGAAAGAGAGAAGAGAAGGAAAGGGAAGGTAGGGTGCTTGGGGCATATCCAAAGGAATTTCCAAGGAGCTAATGGGGCTGAAACTACAGGGCCTGTCACTTGCAGAACCCCTTCCCAGGCTGCATGCCATCCTGCAGGGAGAAGGAGAAGCAGCAGCACCTCTGGCATGTCCCTGAGGCAGGATTACTGCCTGAGCTTGGGATGCCCCTCAAATGTTTCTAATTTAATGCACCTATTGAAACTCCAATTCAGTGCTTTTATTTTGGTTAGTATATTCACAGGTCGCACAACCTTCACCATAATCTAATTATAGTGCATTTTCTTCAAACCCCATCCTTCCTCCCCATAACCTGGACCCATTAACAGTCTCCCCTCATTCTTGCCTCCAGTATCTGAAATCCAGATAACCACTAGTCTACTTTCAGTTTCTATAGGGTTTCCCACTCTGGACATTTTTTGTAAATGGTGTCATATTGTGTGTGTGTTTTTGTGACTAGATTCTTTCACATAGCATAATGATTTCAAGGTTTGTCTATGTGGTAACTTGTGTCGGAATTTTATTTCTTCTTTTTCATGGTATGGATATGACATATATTTTGTTTATACAGTCATCAATTGAGGAGCATTTGGGTTGCTTATATATTCATTTTCATACAGATTTTGTATATGACCAGCTGGTGTTCCTAGTGCCCTGGGTGGAGCTGACAGGCTGTCAGCCCTACGTCCAAATCTACCTGGCCTCCTGTGACAACTTGTCTTTGGCAGTTATCCGGGAGCATTTGGACCTTATCTTTGATCCTTGGAGAAGGATGTGAAACTAAGGCTGTGCTGGACCCTTCACACAGTCCACTAGGACCAAGTTTCCAGATGTCTTGTCTTTTAACCCCAGGACCTGCCCAGTGAGGGCAGGAGTAAGGGGGCAGGTAGTGAAAGAGTCTGACCAAACCTAACTAGCTGCTGAGATCCTAGCTGCAGGTGCCATATCAACTATGATCAAACTGCTAGAGTTCTTCCAGGCTTGCTCTACCAAGAAGTTTTGCCTGAACAGGACTGGAGGAGGTTGTAAGCATGGTATTGTTCATCAGCTATTAGAAATATTTTTAAATTGTCAGTAATTTTTTTGGGGGGAGATGGGGTACTGGGGATTGAAATCAGGGGCACTTGACCACTAAGCCACATAACCAGCCCTATTTTGTTTTTAGAGACAGGGTCTCACTGAGTTGCTTAGCACCTTGTTTATGCTGAGGCTGGCTTTGAACTCACAATCCTCCTGCCTCAGCCTTCTGAGCCGCTGGGATTACAGGTGTGCACCACCGCACCTGGCTAGTTATTTCTGTCCCTGAGTTCAATCCCCAGTAACAACAACAGAAAGTCAAATATGCTGAAGGAAAATCTGGATTATCTGTCTACTTTTTAAATGGAAAATTGTATAACAGAATCATTATCATATCAAGAAGTAATCAAAAAAATACAGAGACAAATGATGTCAGTAAAATGGTGGAGCATGGGACTCCAATATTCTGCTCCTTCATAAAAACAAAGAAAAGACTGACAAAACTATCAGAATCAACTTTTTAGAACTCTGGAAAGTAATTAAAGTCTTACAGCCACCCAGGAATGTTTATTTAAAGAAACTGAACCTCAGTAATGATAACTTTGTGGCATTTTTATTTAACTCATACTTCAACTCCAAGGAAGCCCTGATGAGAATATCTGCATTCCTAGAACAAAATAGAGGAGGGGCAAAATGGACCTTATTTAAAAAATAATTATAATTATTTTCTTTTTAAAACTTATCTGGTGGCTCCATGAAGGAACAGCTCAAAAGGCTTATCTTTATTTCGCTTGATTTGGAACTGATCCAGTTTAAAAGCTACTGGGAGGGAGGGAGGCATTTGTCAAAAGCATAAGATAATGTTTTAGTTGGTACTGCCTGAAGTGATAGATAATAATTGGCACGAAACAAAAAGTTTGGGAGGAAAGTCTGGGAAATGAGATCTCCATAAAAGCTTTGAAAAGTTCACACGTGTTCCTGAGAATCTGAAATGGCATGCTTGCTTAGATATGACCTGATAAGGCCCTAAGCTCTGACCTCTGGCTGACCTTGAGGTTCTGCATGAGAAGGAAGTAAAAGCTAAGGCAGAATTGTAAATTGCCTGGCTGAGTGTAGAAGACAGCTCCCAATACACATGCAGAGTTTCCTGGTAAAGATCTGCTAGTATTTTGACTCCAAGCATTTAAGGAAATCTTCATTTGATTATTATCTGACTACTGATCTAACAGAACAGAGACTTCAGCAGCCACAAATGACAAAAAACAAAGATGCTACAGAAATTGTTCCTAAAAGTCATTAAATTAATAAATAATAATAACTAAAGTGAGCTGCAGCAACAACAAACCCTGGGGAGAAATAGAGTTTGGTTTCCAGAGATGTCACATTACAGTATTCAAAATGTCCAGTTTTCATTAAAGATTATGAGACATGTAAAGAAAGAAAAGTATGACCCAAACATTGGGGGCGGGGGAGTGGTGGAAGAAATTAGTAGAAACTATCCCTGAGGAAACTCAGACATTGAACTCACTAGAAAATGATGCTTAAATAAACTATTTGAAATAAGTTTAAAAAGCTAAAGAATCATCTAAAAACAACTAGAAGTTTCAGAATGATATCTTTCCAAGTAGAGAATATCAATAAAAAGATAAGTTTTTATTTTTAAAAGAATCAAGTAGAAATTCTGGAGCTGAAAAAGATAATAATTGAAATTTTAAAAAATTGACAGAAAGCTCAACAGGAGATTTGAACAGGTAAAAGAATCAAGGTCTTAAAGATAGGTTGATTTAAGATTATGCAGTCTTATAAGCAAAAGAAAAAAAAAGCAAAACAAAAAATTAATAGAGACTTTAGGGAACCATGGGACTTGAGTACACATAATGCTAAACCCAGAAGAGGAAAAGAAGTGAGAGAAAAGACCCCCCAATTTTTTTTTTAAATAATGGCAGAAAACTAGCATTGATGAAAAATATTATCTACACATCCAAGAATTACAATGAACTCCAAGTAGGATAAACTCAAAGCAATCCACATTATCATCAAGTTCTCCAAAGACAAAAACTTGAGAGCAAATGAAAAATGACTCATCTTCTTAATAAAAGACTCAGCAAGATTAACAGCTGATTTCTCATCAGAAACCATAGCAATCCAAAGGAAGTGGGGGTGATGAATTCAAAGTGTTTAAAGGAAAAAAAAATCAACCTATAATTCTATATCTGGCGAAAGTATCCTTTAAAATAAGGTATTTCTGGATAAACAGTTCATTGCTAGCAAACCTATCTCCAACAAATGCTAAAGTCCTTCAGGCTGAAAAAATCAGAGCATTGGATGGTAACAAAAAGTCATGAGAGGGCTGGGGATATAGCTCAGTTGGAAGAGTGCATGCCTCACAAGCACAAGGCCCTAGGTTCAATCCCAGCAAATTTCATGAGAAAAATAAGGATCTCTGATAAAGCAATTATAGGAGTAAATATAAAAGACAGTGTAAATGTACTCTTTTTGTTTATAACTCCTTTTATTTCTTTCTGACTTAAAGACAATATAAAGTAATATTTATAAGTCTGTGATGACAGACCTATAATATGGAAAGATGTTATTTGTAACAACTGCATACTGTGGAGAAGAGGAGAAAATGGAACTATATAGAAGCAAAGATTTGATATGCTGATATTAAATTGATATTATTCTGAGCTAAATTGTTATAAGTTGAGGTTAATTTTAATTGCCAGGGCAACCATTGGGAAAATCGCTAAAAATATAGCACAGAGAATGACAAGGGAATTTACATGTATGCTAGAAAATATCTTTTAACATTAAAGGAGGAAGTAATGGACTAATTAAAGAATAAAGGTATAAGACACACAAACAAATTACAAAATGTATTACACTAAATTTAAGCAGAATAAGTTCTCCAACTAACTGGCAAAATGGATTTAAAACAGAATCCAATAATATAGCAATGAGAGACTCATTTTATTTATTTTATTTTATTTTTGGAACCAGGGATTGAACTCAGGGACACTCGGCCACTGAGCCACATCCCCAGCTCTATTTTGTATTTTATTTAGAGACAGAATCTGAGTTGCTAAGGGCCTCGCTAAGTTGCTGAGGCTGGCTTTGAACTCGCGATCCTCCTGCCTCAGCCTCCCAAGTCGCTCGGATTACAGGGGTGCGCCACCAGGCCCGGCAGAGAGACTCATTTTAGATTCAAAGTTACAAGTAAGTTGCAAATAAAAGAATGAGAAGATATGCCACACAAATGGTAACAAAAGAGAGCTTCAGTGGCTACATGGACCAAACAGATCTGAATGCAAAAGTGTTACTGGAGACAAACAAGGACATCATATGATAATAATAATAGTAAAGCGTATGTGTGTGAGTGTGGGGGGGTCAGTCCATTAAGAAGACATAAGAATTATAAATATGCATACACCTAAAAAAATCATAAAAAATCTGAGAGAACTGAAAGAAAATTCAGACAATTCAACAGTAATTTTAGAAGACTTTAATACTTCACTTTCAATAACAGCTATCACAACTAGACAGAAGATCAGCAAAGAAGTAGAAAAATTGATAAGGTCAAAGTATACTACCAAGAAATTAAAGAGACACTTCAAGAATGGGAGATAATATTTGCAAACCATGTATCTATTAAGAGTCAAATATCCACAATACAGAAAGAAGTTGTGTAACTCAACAACAAAAAGAATTTAGAAATGGTAAAAGGATTTGAGAAGATGTTTCTTCAGACAATATATACAAATGGGCTACGTGTACATATCAATATGCCCAACATCATTAGCTATTAGGAAAGTGTAAGTTAGAATGATAATGATATACCACTTCACAGTTATTATAATGACTGTAATAATAATTTAATAAAAGGAACAAAACAAGAGTGGATATGTGGAGAAATTATAGCCCTTGTATATTTAGGTAGGAATATAAAATGGCATACCTGCATGAACCACAGTTTGGCAATTCCTCAAATATGTAACACAGAATTATCTTATGACCAGCAATTCTTCTCCTAGGAATATATCCAAAGTATTTGAAATTAGGTATTCCAAATATCAATTTACCCACATGTCAAAGTAGTACTCTTAATTGTAGCCAAAGGTGGAAAATCCCTAAATAGCTATCATCAGATGAATGAATAAGCACAGTATGGTACATCCATGCAATGAAATATTATTCATTCATTAAAAGTAATGAAGTACTAATTCATGGTACAATATGGATGAACACCCAAGACATTACGCAAAGTGAGAGCAGTACAACAAAGAATCTTGCAACTTGTATGATTCCATTTACGTAAAATATCCAGAATAGATACATTCATACAGAGAGTAGAATCGTGGTTGCCAGGAGCTGAGAAAGGGAAACTTGGGAATAATTGTGTAATGAGTATGAGGTTTCCTTTTGGGGTGATAAAAATATCCTGGATTCTTACAGAGATGGTGATTGCATAATATTGAGACTATATAATAAATGCCATGGAATCGTTCATTTTACATGGATAATTTTGTGCAAATTTCACTGCAATACATTAAAAAAATTGTTTTTTTGTATTTGTAGATGGGCAGAATGCCTTTATTTATTTATTTATTTTGGTGCTAAGGATCGAACCTAGTGCCTTACATGTGTAGGCAATTGCTCTGTCACTGATCTACAGCCCAAACCCCAATTCAATAAATTTTTAAAGAAAGGAGTGAAGTACTGCTAGAGGTAAAACATGAATGAACCTTGAGAATATTATGCTATGTGAAAGAAACTAGACACAAAGGCCAAATATTACATGATAACCGTTCATGTGAATTGTCCAGAACAGGCAAATCCAGAGACAGAAAATAGATTAGTGGTCTCAGGGGATCAGCAAGTGGGGAGTAGTGACTGATAACTCATTGGGAAACGTTTTCCTTTAGGCTGATGAAAATGTTCTGTAATTAGATAGAGGTGAAGACTGAATGGCATAATGAATTTACTAAAACCCACTGAACAATGCACCTTGAAATGTTAAATTTCATGTTATATAACTTGACTTCAATAAAAAAAGAAACAGTATTGGAGACGTGTGTCAGGTAATAATTGTTTCAACAAAATTATTGTGTTATTTTCTAGATTTGTTTTTCAGCTTTTTGATATTTGTAACTTGTTGTGATTTCATCTTTCACTCTAAGTGGACCTCACTTTTTAACATATTTTGAAATTTTTTCCCTATGAGGACTTTCAAAATTAATTGGGATTCAGATCCCACAAAACCAGGATGCCACTCCTGCATAATCCATGCAGAAACTGAGTCACCAGAGGCTCTACAAGATCAAGGAATTCTGTCGCCAGGCAGGCAATGCACTGTTTCAAGGGGCCACCTGTCAACTGCTCTAGACCCACACTCCTCTGGTTCTCAGTTCTCTGAGAAGCCCTTCAGCATTCTCCCCACTTTTTATGTTACCACTGCCTACGTTCCACTGCTTATCATCTAGTCCCTGGCAATCCTCAGACTGTTCTAGAATTTCACAAACCACTTCCTCCAATCGCCCTCCAACTGCTGCCAGCTTCATCTTGCTGAAACACATATTCTCCCCTTTTTTCCTTCTGCTGAGAAGCCTTCCAAGGCTCTCATTGCCTGCAAGATAAAGAACAAAAGCACATGTCCCAGCCTGTCTCTCAATACCCAAACTGTGGCTTCTTCTCACTGAAACATATCCCCCTATCAAATCATGGCCAACTTCTGCTGCTCCCCAGAACCTCATGTTTTTCATGCTTCCTGTTACCTTTTGTAGGATTCTTCCCTTGCCTGGGATGAACTGCCTCCTGCACATCTTAAGGAATTCTTCATCACCTGGGCCCAGCTCTTATGTGGCCCCCAGGGAAGGTTTCCCAACTCCCTCTTCTTTGTAGCTATTTGTATAGATACATGTGCATTTTATACATTCATATGTATGCTTACAGATAATAAAATCATTTGGACTGCTTTGTGTGTGTATGAATATATAGAAATACATGAATACATAAATATTTTATATATGAATTCATATGTGTGTGTGTATATATGTATATGTATATATATATATATATGTATATATATATATATATATACATTTTTTTTTTTTTGGTGCTGGGGATTGTACACAGGTCCTTGTGCTTGTAAGGCAAGCACTCTACCAACTGAGCTATATCCCCAGCCATATATATATATATATATATATATATATATATATATATATATATTTAACTTGTTTCCTCAAGATTTGGGTGTCTATAGATATGTCCAAGGCAGGGATGGCATCTCATATCTTTAAAATATGTTCTCAGCAGTGACTAGATATTCTGTGCACAGTATGCCCTGTGTGCACATGTGTCAGGCAGTGCCACAAGGAAGTGAATGCTTTTTGAATTGAATTGAATTGAATCAAATCTTCTTTTCCTTGAGGACATTGGGCTCTGAAGAAAGAAATAAGCACAATTAAGAATATTAACGTTACAAGTAAATATCAAGTGGTGAACTGCAAGCCAATTAAATGAGCATCGACCACCTGGGGAGCAGAGTGGGTGGCTTCATCCCAGTTGTGGTCACCATTGTCCTCACTGCTGGGTTAGAGCTAATCCAAGCAACTTTCTGGAGTAGAGAAGTGGTTAACAAAGGTGATGGAAACGATGCCTCAGGATGTGGGGGGCCGTGTTTCTCCATGCGAGGGAAACAATTTGAAGACTGTTGAGGTGAAAATTCTACATTGGTGAAAATTCCCACAAATGCCCACAAATCTCATTTTGTGAGGGAGATGGGGACTTAGTTCAATAAACAGGTGAGTCTTTGGAACCCTATTAAAAAGAGGCAAGGAAAGCACATTTTGTTCTTTTTTGTTGTTGTCGTAGATGGACAGTACCTTTATTTTATTTATTTGTTTTTATGTGGTGCTGAGAATCAAACTCAGTGCCTCACACATGCTAGGCAAGTGCTCCACCGCTGAGGTACAACCCCAGCCCCACACTCCGTTTCTTTCCTGTTCTCCCTCTCAGGTGGAGTACCTGCGGCTGGGCTTCATGGAGAGGGGGCAGGCTGCACTCTTCCAGGGCTCATGGGTTAGGAGAAACTAGCAGATGCTTCTCTGGACTAGAATTCCCAGAACATCATGAAAAACAAGTCACACTCAATATCTGTGTGTGTGTGTGGGAGGAAAAGGATAAACTCTTTTTCGGCATGCTGATGAAAAGGAGATTGTAAACTCCTTGAAGAAGCATATGTTGATTTTAAATTTAGTTATGTAATTTTAAATTAACTTCCATGCTTTGTAGTTTCCCTCCTTTCTTCTTCCCTTCTCTGCCTCCCTCTCCATCTTCCCTTCCCTTCTCTGTCTCTCTCTCATAAGTAAGCTTGAGGAAGCTTGCTTTGGTGCTATTCTCTTTCCTCTCTGCTTTCCAAACCTGTTTGTACACAGTGTTCTGAGCACCACAGAGATCTTTGGGGGGAACTTGACCCTGTTTGGAAGTGTGCATGACAACATGCCTGGTGTAGAAGATGCTCATTAACCGGAAAGAACAAATCTCTGGTGAGAACTAAAATCATGAGATGAGTCAAGGCAGGTATTTGGGTTATCAGAAAGTCCAAAACAAGAACATAATCAGTGACTTTGTTCCTTCTTCCTTCAGCAAGCCAAGGAGTGTGTACTGTGTGTTTGGCACTGTGCTAAGTATTTGAGTGGCATTGTTGAAAAACTACATCTTAAAGCAGATAGTCAATCAATGCATCTTATCAGTAAAGTTACCACTGTGTTACAAAAGAGCAATTAGATCTGGGGTGCCAGTGGGCGAGGCTCTTCTCTGTGAAAGGGACATCACACACCAAGGCTCTGTAGCCAGAGGGAACATGGCAGGTTGGAGAGATTATAAAAGAGTCACGATGAACTTACTAGATTTGAGGTGCTTTTTGTCTTTTAACCACTGGCTGCTCTATAGATAAGAGCCCAGGTAGATGGAGGGAAATCTTTAGCAGGACTCAGGGTACTTCAGGAGACCAGCAGTCTGGAAGCAGTGCTAAGTTTCAGAAAGACTGGCAGCTGGCCCAAGAAACCCTGTCTCTCCTTCTCTCTCCCTCTCCCTGTCCCTTTCCCTCTCCTATCCTACCTCTTCTTTCTCTCTGTCTCTGGCTTTCTCTGCTTTTGTCTTTTGTGTCTCTAGCCCTCCCTCCTTCTCCTGTGTCTCCTTTCTCCCTCTGCCCCATCCACTCATGTTCTTTCTCTGTCTCTCACATGATGTATTACCCTTTGCTCTCTGCACCCCAACATGGACCTTACCTGATCCTCTAGTTCAAAGATCCCAGAGAGATAGCCCAGAGCTCTGGGCCCCACCCACTCATGCCAGACCCTTGCTAATTCCTTGCTGCATCAATTGAGGCTTGCAACTGGGGAGGGGGTAGTTTTGTGGGGGAACCTTGTAGATTTAGTTACTATTTAAGTTCCCAAAGAAGGGTGTTGGCTGGCTATACTTCTCAGATGCTATTTTTTAAAAATAATAAGTAATCATCCATCTACATGTTCTTGTGCAGTGACCAAACAGATTTAAAAAATCTGTTTAAAAAAATGGCTACACAGGGATTATTCTATTACCCTTATCTAAACCATTATTTATTTGGCAAACATTTACTCAAGTGTCTCCTACGTACTATGCACTGTAATAGGTGCTTGAAACACAAAAGTAGTCCCAGACATCAACTCACTCCCATACTAAGTAGAAGGCAGGCAAGTACATCAACTGCCCTCCACATCCACGAGTACCCTGCAGAATATTTTTGTCTTCAATTCAATTTAACTCAATTCATTTGCTTGATTACAAGCACCTTTCAGAGGAATAAAAACATAGACGCCTGGACTCTACCCGCAAGAAGTTCAGAGTCCAGGAGGGGAGACAGACACATGAACAAATATTAACAGTGTGAAAAGGTAAGTCAATAGCATAAGTATGTGAAGGAGTCACAGGCAGAAAAGAGACGTGATTAATGGCCACTTCCCCACACCACACACGCTGGGGCAAAATAGTTTCAGGAGTCTTTGTGGAAGAGGTGGCATCACCTATGGGCTTTGAAGAATATTCTAGGCAATGGGGTTGGGCCCATTGGACACATGGTGCTGAAAGTGAATGTATGTTTAGAATGATATTGCTGGAAGATGAGGTGATTCTGATGAAGGTGAGGAGCTGAGACAGAGGGGAAGGCAGCCCTGTGAGATTGTGAAGGGCTTTGAGTCCCCTGTTCAGCAGTTAGGCAGACAGTGGAACGCTGTGGGGGGAGAGACCATGGTCAGTTTTAGAGCATGGTTTTAGAGCATGTTCTGTAGTAAGATCATGGAGAACTGGTGGAGTGGAGGCCAGCCTAGAGATAGAGAGGCCAGGCAGAAAGCTATCCCAAGAATTCAGCCAAGAAGTGAGCACTAAGGCAAGTGTATGGCACTGAAGAGGAAGGAGAAAGCTGGATGGGAAAAGGACTTGGGGAAGATTTGAGTGTATCGGGACTGGTTAGATGCACCATATGAAAAACAGGAAAATGTCCAGAATTAATCCTAATTAGTTTAATTAAATTAATTTCTGCCCCAGGAATACTGAATAGATGGTGACACTACTAACTGAGAGAAAATAGAAAAGGAAAAGGACAGTCAGAACAAGAGGAGAGAGAAGGAAATCATTTAAGGTGGAGGTGGGTGAACACTTAAGTGGGGGTTTTCAGTTGGGTACATGTGTCTTAAGCAGGAGAATTAAAAACTGAAATGCAAATATGAAATCTTCTGAAATTTAGGTGTTGGAGCCAAGGGAGAAGTTTAAATCTCCTGAGCAGAGAAGATAGGCAAAGCCAAGACAGACCACAGTCTGTCAGGATCGTTTGAGTAAAATGATTGAACTGGTAAGGTGCATAGTTCAAGAGAAGGGAAGTTCTCAAGATTGAAAGGAGAAAGTGGGCAAAAGTATTCATTGCCATTGGGAGACTAGAAAAGCTTAGTTAAGGATTTGGAAGTTGGAAAATTGCTGGAAATTCTTGTCGAGGTATTCCCTGCATTGTTGGCAATGGGAGACCAGTTATGGGGTTGAACGAGAAGTAGAGTTATGAGTGGAGGTCATTCCATCTAGACACTTGTTATTGAAGGCATGCAGAGAAAAAAGGGGATGCTGGGTTTGTGGAGGGTTTTAGAAGTTGAGTCTTGAATATGTTTGCAGATTGAGAAGAAAGGCACAGATTCTAGAGTAGGCTTGGAGATACTAATCTGTAGTCTCTGAGATATTTAGAATGGCAAGGATGGGAAAAGGTTATTTTTTGTTGTTTTTTGGGGTGTGTGTATAAAAGGAAAACTTAGGAATTTTAAGCTCAGTGGATCAATTATTCAAACATGAAGCAGGTCATTTTCCAGGGTGAAGTATCAAGAGAGGAGATAAGCCAAAGAGGGCAGACGATGGTTCTTACACCTGCCAGCCATGGACATTGATGGAATGAAGCTTCCAAGGAGGCACTAACTGGGCATTGAAAACCTTTGGGAAAACCATAACTTAACAGTGACACCAATCAGAAATCCAGAAGCTCAGGGGCCTTGTTTACTGTCATGCTACTGGATCCAGGTCTGATACAATTTGCCCTACATCGTCTGTTTCTAGAAGCTCAAGATTTCCCTGCTAAAGCTAAGTATTCAAGTTAGATTGGTGAATATAAAACCAATGCAAAGATTATGGTAAAATCATTTAGTCTGTGGACTGTGTCAGTGGGGACTGAATGCAGGTTTTCTAGTTGGGGAGAGCGATCAAGCTGTTCAATGTCTTCACTGAAGGCTAGGCAATGGATACAGCTTAAATTGCAGAAAAGTTTCAGTAAGGAATGGTGTTCTAACAAAGAGTGGTGAAATACCCAGCAGAGCAGGGAGGGAGGACAGAGAAAACCTGACCTGTGATCCTTAGAAAGAATTTACCCTAGGTGGTTTTGATTCAATCCTAAGAGGATAGTTTAGGTGATTTCTTAAATTCCTTTTTAGCTCTATGCCACATTTTGGCATTAAGAAAAAAAAAAAAAAAGATATACAGCAGCATAGTCTGTTTAATGGAGACAGCGCTTAGTACCTTGTTTCTTCCTTTGCTTTACTTTTTCTCTTGTTTGCTTCCATAATGGGCAATATTAGAAAGTAACTTCTATGTAAAATTATCTGGACATTAAAGTCAAATAAGTCACATGTAATTATTAATGGTGTCATAGGCCCCATCAAGAAAAAGAAATTTAGAATCCCCCCATCCTCCATCCAGTCTTGTTGGTTATCTCTAGCTTGATTAAAAGGAATGATACTCATTTGTAAATGCATTTGGCAAACTTACCCTGCTATTGTTTCCATTATTTTGCAAATTACAGACATTGAGATGAAGGCTCTGTAATTTCCTAGCGTTTCCTTTATTCCTGCTTGGAAAACTGGTATTGCCCTGGCATACTTCCACTTTGCTGTTATTTCATTTGAATACAGCAAATTCTTTATTATGATTAACAAAGACTTCTGCTCCATTCCTCTTTGAATATCAGTCTGCTTGTGAAGATGAGTTGATTTTGAGCCTGCTGTCTCCCTGCATCTCTGTTTCGCTGATCTCAAAGATGTTCAAGACAACAGACCCCCAAGTATTCCTAAATGACATGTTTTTTTGTATGTTCTCCATTTTGAATTTGTTATATGTTTAGTAATTTAACCATCGTCTGGAACTTTTTTTCTCTTTTCAATTGTCTGATTCTAAATGTCTCCTTCGCTCATTACTTAAAAACCTGAAAATATGCCAGTGGTTCAGTTTGGTAATTGTTGGGGATCAGAACAATGATGCCTCAAAGCAAAAGTCTCAGAAGCAGTTTCTCCTTGACCTTCTCCTGCCTTCCTATCTCATCCCTTCTCCCAGGTCAGCCATAGAAACTAGAATTCCTCTTCCCCAAGGCAGGTCATAGAAACCAGAACACTTTTCCTCAAAGCCAGCCACAGATCCTAAAAGTATTACTTTAATTTTATTGCCCCATGTAAGAATTGGCCATAAAGAAATTCTCTGACCTACTTTGATTGTAGGTGTTAAGACCCCCCCATTCCAGAAAGGGTCCTGCCCCATACCTGGAAGGAAAGAATGCTACACAGAGAAGCCAACAAGAATCTGAACAGACAGCCTTGCTGGACTGGACTTCCACACTCAGTGTGTATGCATTGGCTCATGACCTTTTTTGCCTAATCACATATTTACGTGGGTGTCCCTGCTTTATCAAACCTAAGCATCAAAATGAATAGTTTACCTCAGGTCTCTGGATCTTCAGTCTGAAGGATCTTGGTTACATGAAACTGTGATTGAATCAATTTATTAGGGTTTTCTCTCGTTAACCTGTCTTTTGTTGTAGGTGCGTTTGATCATGACCCTTTATGATGGACATGACCTTTTCTTCCCCTATATGATCTCGCAATTTTTAAACTTTTCTCTCCTTAATTCTTTGGGTTTTCTTCATTGTCATACATATATTAAGACTTTTGTAACATTTTATAAATAGCCTTGATTCCAGGTACTTTTATTATTATTTAGACATTTGTCTTGCATATACCAAGCATGTTAGGCTGGATTTGATCTTTCATCTCATTAAATTTTCACATAGAATTAGGGTTTCCATTTTACAGTCAAGGAAATGGAATGTCAAAGGCATTCTCTAACTTGCCCAAGATTACTCATGCTAGTGGGCAGGGGAAGCCCCCTGTACATCCTGGTTAGTCTCCTCTTTTTGTCCCTCTACAGGGGTTTGCTTTGTAGAATACACTGGATTTTTCATCATCAAACTGAGGATTCTAACAAGGTCAAGGTCACATTATGACAACAACTTGGAAGTCAGTAGCTTGTGTTTTCACCTGCAGTGGTCACTCAGGGGTAGACATCATGTGCTCACACAGGTCGCCTGCTGGAATCTGTCCCTGCTCTGTGGGGTCCCTCTGCCCAAGGCAGGGTGGTGGTAGGGGGAGTGTTGTACAGTGCTTAGAGGCAAAATTGGCAGAAGGATTCACACCTGTCTTAGTCTCATAGTACTTCTAGTGCCCTGGTACTCTGATACCTAGAGCTATTGTTTTTCATGTTTTCCTAAAAATGTTAAAAAGCTCTTTCACTTTTCTTTTACAGCCCCTCTGCTATCCATCCAATTCAATTACCAGTGCATATGGATCAGGCAGGCCCTAGGGCCCACAATTACATCACAGACGCCATTCTGTATCTTGATTCATCTTCCTGTCCACTGACTAAGAGGTTTTGCTTCCTGGTTGACCTCACTGAGCCTGGATCTTTTTTCTTCAGAATGAATTCTCCCAGGAGACTCCTCTGGCAAGTCAACCTATCCACTTTCTCAATATGTTCTACACTCTGAATCTCACTTTGGACTCAGGGGAGGAGCCTCTACCAACTGCTTATCACTTGCTGTCTGTTCAGCATCTAAACAGCAGCACCTATTTCTTTTAGGGAAATTGTCCTTTCTCTAAAGTTTGTTGTCTTTGTGGAAGGCAACACCTGTTCCCTCCTAGGGAAATTATAGAACCAGGAAGTGAGCAGGTGATCTGTTTCAGCCAATCAGTGCTCTTCTCTGGGACCCTGATTGTTAAGTGAGTGACATGAAAGAGTGAGGGTGTGTATCAGTGAATTCTCCAGTAGAATGCAGCCCACCAGCAGGGCAACTCCTGATGGGGATCCTGAGGGCTTGCTCTTGAATGTCCTTAATGCCTGCCAATTCTCTGAGCTCCTGGTAGTTTTACAATAAATAACTTTGTGTGTGTGTGCGTGCACACATGTGCATTTGTGTCTGTGTGTGTTTCACTGGTATTTGAACCCAGAGCCTCATGTGTACGAGGCAAGTGCTCTACCATGAAGCTGTATCCCTAGCCCTAATAAATTACCTTTAACATAAACTAGCTGGGGTGCATTTCTGTTGCACACTGTGAAGAATCCAGACTGAAACTTAAATTGAAAACGTGAATGTGACAAAGAACATCTTTGTGGCCCTCTCTTGTCTCCTTTTCATTTCTTTCCCTCTTAGCTTCTCTACTTCTAACTCCCAAGGATCTTATGATGCCCATGCACAAGCCCTCTTGTGGCCTGAGCTTGCTCTTTCCAGAGCCCAGAGGTCTGGATTTCTTTCTCCACCTTTTGCCACAACCCACAAAGCAATATATTCTATTTTCTTCAGCAAGGACTGCTGCCCAGGTGATCTGCACTGTTGGATGCCATAAAATCATATATATATCTTAAATCATAGAATACTCTTGAAACGAAGTCTTAAAGGGGCAATCTGAGCATTAGGTAAAGAGCAGTTTCTCTGGCCCACACTGAGTTTCAAAACTAGTGTTATAAGCCACTTTATAATCTCCTCTCCCAAAGGCATTCATAGCTGTTGATGGTTTTGAATAGGCAGGGGAAAGAAAGGATATTGCTTGGGTCTCAGGAAAACTAGGATCATCTCCTATCTCTGCCACCATCTCAGGGGGTAGCTTTAATCCAATCACAGAGAACTTTGGGGTTTCCATTTTTGAATTTGGAAAAACAGGGTGTTGCTTTAGATTTTCTTTATGTTCCTTCCCACACTAGGATGTGGCTATTACTTGTTATGGTGGTATTTGCATGTTCCTAGAAGATTCTTGAAGGTTTCAGACTCTTGGGCTCCAAACATAAATCATCAGTGTCCAGAAGCTGACCTTTATGACAGGCTATCAGGAAAGATGTTTGGGAAGAAGGAGAGAGGAAAGGAAAGGAGAAAAGAAAAGAAGCATCTCCAATTTGACTGTTGATGCTCTCTGTCAATTGCAACTCCACAACCAATTCTTTTTCATTAGACAATGGAAGGGCCTAAGTGCCACAACAGTATGGTACAAAGAGCTTCCTGGTATGCTTTGATATTTGATCCAAACATAAGACTGATGGCTTTCCAGTGTGTGTGTGTGTGTGTGTGTGTGTGTGTGTGTGAGTGAGAGAGACTACCAACTTGCCCAAATGTGGCAATATCAACTTCCCTAGGAGATCTTCAGTTCAAAGCACAGTGACTCCACATTTTCTCCTTGAGTAACTAAAAACTCCTCCTTTCCATTCTGCAGGAGTGAAGGGAGCTTGATGGCTTTCTACTGTATGGGTGCATGTCTTTGTATTCTGTCCCTTTCATCGATGGGGATGTGTTTCTATTGTTACCTGGTTTCAACTCACACCAAGGAATGCTGGCCAAGACCTAATAGTTACCACCTCTTGACTTGTTAACAAAGACATTGCTTATAAATAGTTTTAAAATATTATCATTTGATTTCAACAATTGTATGGAAGAAATACATTTTCCTTTTCATTGTAGATGAAGAAACTGAGCAAGAGGCTCACTAACTTTTCCAAAGTCACAGGGTCATTAAGAGGCAGTGCTGGGATTTGAACCTGCATTCATTTTCCTAAAAGTTCTTGCTGCTAAAAAGAACCTTGAATGAGATTTTCAAGAGTGTGGGCAGATCATCTGAGGAATCGGAGGAGGATAAGCGCCTATTTATCTCTATTCATTGTGACTTAGGCCTGTCTAAAAGCAGGAGATAGAAGACATGAGTGTTCCCCATAATATTTGCAGTTCATAAGTTAGAAATTAGCAATCAGTCCCTTTTCACGTAGGACACAATAATAGACACTGGCACAGTCCCTGCAATTTGGTTTGTGCAAAGAAAATAGGAAACAAGCCCATTTCAACTGCAGCTTCAGTCTGAGGAGGGCTGGCATCTGCCGACTGAGGGCTAGATTTTCTTGTCAATATTGTATTTACTATCCTGGTCACATGAGCAGAGAGAGAAGGATGAGTCACAGTTAACTGACTGCTAAATTAGGAAAATGTAATCCATTTGTTTCTTTCAAATTAGATTCCCCCAAAGCATTTTAGAGTTTTTTTCCTCAGCAACCACAGCCACAACCTAAACAGCAAATGCATTCCCAAATTGTGCTAATCTCGCTCTCTATTATAAGTAAATAAATTATCATTTTGTAGCATTCTCTTCCTAAGTTAGCAGGATTTTACGAATATTTATCTTCACCTTACAAATGCCAAACCTCTTCCACCTTGGTTTTACCCATGTCCACCCCTTACTGCTTACTTTCCAGAGCCATCAAAATATAGTATGTCACATCAGATGGTGATTATTCCTGGTTAGCCACAGTGTAGTCCTTATCCAGTGAAAATCATAAATCAGCCACTCTGTGAGGGACCTGCTGGGTCACTCAATGCAACTTCTTCTTTTTTTTTTTTTTTTCCTGTACTGAGGATCAAACCCAGGGCCTTGGCTTTACTAGGCTAGGTAAGCACTCTGCCATTAAGCTACACCCTTACCCCTTTTGAATTTTTTTTTTTTGACTTTGAGACAGAGTCTTGCTAAGTTGCCTAGACCAGACTTACACTTGGGATCCTCCTGACTTGGCCTCCCTAGTAGCTGGATTGCAGGCATGCACCAAGATGCCCAACTTTAACTTCCTCATTTTATAGGTATTGGAATAAGAGACCCAGCAAGACTTAAGCTGTTGAATGAACTCAGGTTTCTGGATGCTCAGTTGACCATTACAGTTGCATTTTTCCTGTGCATGCCCAGCACAACTGAACATCAATGCTATGGAGGAAACCTTGGTTTGAAAGTATCAGTTGCATCATGGTTAAATCAAACAAGCAAAAAACAAAAGCCCCAAACCAAAACCAAACAAAGAAAGCAAGAAACACAAAAAGCCTAAATAAATCAGGAGGTCCACACAGGTTCCAGTTACGTCATTCCCCAGGAGGGGTATGGTAGTGGGTGGGTGTGGGAAGCCATCCATGGTGGGTAGAATCAGGCTTGGCTGAGCCATGGGATACAGAGGTCTGACTCCCAGGAACTGGCAGTCATGAGAGACTGTTTCAGATAGCCGGAGGTATGTGACTCAGTGCAGAATGGTTCATGGCCTGAGGAAATGATAATTCTAGAACAAATGGCTTCCCTAACTCCACCCCATGCTGTTCTTCTCAGAAGAAGCTCCTCCTGGTTCCCCTTTACCTGTAGGACTATAAATAAAGGGAAGGTAGTCTTTTCCATGTCGTTAAAGGTCCCATCTTGGCATGGTTCAATGGGTCACACACCCATTTAAAAAGATCATTGACTCCTGTGTTTATTTAATTAAATAAGTTTCTTAGTGATTAATCAATAGTGGCACCATCCTCCAACAAAAACCTTTTCCCTCACCCACACTGGAAATGGCAGGAACCCCGCTACAGGTGGGTGGGGTGTGGGGATCCAAAGCTCTTCTACAGGAAGTAGTTCTGTTTAATCTCCTAATCTGTATCCATCCACTTAAATTCCTTATAAAATTTGCTCACTTGACTCAGAGCCAGATTTCTCATTTTATCCACCTTTAGCAATGAGATCAGCAAGACTTGGGTTTTTCAAGCATAGTTACTAGATTGCCTGTTTTGATCTTTATTTTTAAGGAATGTTTCTGCTCTTTGGAAGCCACTGAGGATGTTTCCCCTGATGAACAGGGATGTGTTTCCTTTGATCCTGAACAGAGGAGGCACAATTTAGTCCATGAGTAGGAGCAGCCTTCAGCAGTATTGTGGGCCAGAAAAAGGGCACCCCCGAAACCATCCTTTCTCCTCATGGTCATCATTACCTCTGCATTTATGCTGAGCACTCTGAGAGATCTTATGTGGATGCCTCACTTAATATTCTTATGAAATTTTTTTCCTTATTAAGGAGAACACCAAGTCTTATCTTGGGAACTTGGCCTAGACCATTATAGCTAATGAGAGACAACAACCTTGGTCATTTTTTTGTTTTTCTTTTCTTTTCTTTCTTTTTAACGTTGCTGGGGATTGAACCCAGGGCCTTGTGCTTGACAGGCAAGCACTCTACCAACTGAGCTACATCCCCAGCCCAAGAGATGACAACCTTAGGCAAGGAGTTTGACTCTGGAGCAATAGAGCAACACTGCCTTTGTAGGAGCCTTCGCCCACTCGCCCAGAGGTTAGTTGAATGGCCCAGCGTTTCCAGCAGTGTGTGTGTTTTGAAAGAGAGCATTTATAGTCATAAGGGTCTAGGTCCTGGTTCAGATGCTCCTACTTTCTGCTTGGACCATAGAAGTTAACTTCTCTGTCTTCAGTTCACCTCCAGGGTTGCTGTCAGCATGAAATGAAAATACTATATTACCTTTGAAAAATCATAGAGCCATGAAAAAGATGTGGCAAATTTCAATTGTTTTTTCCCTTTTATCAAGGAGACCAAGATGAACCCAGAGGAATAATCTATACATTTAAGTGGTGATTTTTAAAACCATAGGGGCCAGTCCTCATGGACAGAGATTTTGGGGTGAAAGTGTAGATCTTCTTTCAGCCATTTTGAGGAAGTAGGAATTTGTGTGACACAGAGTCCTAGCACAGGACTAAGAGCGGTGGAGCCAGACAGCCTGGGCATAAATCTCAGCTTGCCACTTGCTCCTCATGTGGCCTGAGCGCTCTGTGGTCTGATTGCTCTGTGTGCTTTGGTTTTCTTGTTTGTAAAATTAGATTATGGTAACAGAAAACCAAACTACCCAATTAAAAAATTGAGAGAGGACTCATATAGATATTCTTCCAAAGAGGATAGACAAATGGCCAAAAAGGACATGAAATGATGCTCAAATGTCTTCAGCCACCAGAGAAGAACAAATCAAAACCACAATGAGATAACACTTCATAGCCAGTGGGATGGATCTAATAAAAAGAGAAAATGACTACCATCAGCAAGGGCAGGGAGAAATTTGTACCTTTGTACATTGCTGATGCATAGGTAAGGTTGTATAGCTTTTGTGTAAAGGTTTGGTGATTCCTCAAAAAGTGACATATAGAATTAGCATATGACCCAGCAATTCCACTCTAGGTGTATACCTAAATTAATTAAAAACAGGTTTTCAAACAAACACTTGTATGTGAACGTAGCAATATTTACCATAGTTAAAAGGTGGAAATAGCCCAATGTCCATCTACTGGTGAATGGACAAACAAAATGTGTTATGTCCTTCCAATGGTATACCATTTAGTCATGAAAGAGTTTACATACTGTACCATCCTATATTATGGACAAATCTTTGCAGCTTTGCACTACATGAAAGAAGTGAGACACAAAAACCATACAATGTTGAATCATGTTAGTAATTAATATGTGTGAAATATCCAGAATAGAGAGATCCACAGACATTGAAAGTTGATTAGCGTTTCCAGGGGCTGCTCAGAGAAGGTAATTGAATAAGTTTCTTAGTGGGTACAGTTTTTCTTTCTGGGTGACAATGTTCTAAAATGAAATGGTTCTAAACTTTGACAATGTTATAAAACTAGATGGTGGTGACATTTGTGAATGTACACTTAGTTGTGCACTTTAAAATGATTAAATGGTAAGCTTTTTTGCTATGTGTATTTTATCATGGTTTAAAAAAGAGATTCTGGAACATACCCCATAGAGTTTTCAGACTTAAGTTACAGGGTAAGCACCAAATAATTGTTGTTAGTGATAGTATTGACAGGAATAAAGCCTGGGACAAGACAGAAAGAGGGTCCAAAAGGTTAGGATTGAAAAGCTAGTGTGGGAAAGAAAGCAGTTGAAGCCTGGGAGGCCAGGTCATGAGGAATGAGTCTAGGAATTGTGTTGGAGGACACAGAAGAGGTGACATGGATGGAAAAGGTGCATGCATGTGTACATTAAAGTAGGGGGAGTTATAGCAACCTTTGTGTAAAATTCTAAGCAAGGGGCTAATTTCTACAAAGCCAGCCTAAAGTCAATAGAATGACTGATATATTGTTGCAAGAATCAGGTCAATGAATTCAGTGCAGCATGCAAGTTCTCCCTTGCAAAGTAATCCAAGTTCACATCAAGGGCTTCTCTCACTTAAAAACAACAACAACAACAACATTTCTGGGTGCACAAAAAAAGCATTATTGGGGCCCTTTGATGGGGATGGACACATTTGCTGAATAGTAGATTTTAGGAAATGAGGATGTAATATTTGACCCCACCTCTGTCCAGCAGCAGCTCTGATTCTAGAATATTCTTTTCTTTTGGCGGGGCTGGGTGGGTACCAGGGATTGAACTCAGGGGGACTTGGTCACTGGGTCACTGGATCACATCCGCAGCCCTATTTTGTATTTTTATTTAGAGACAGGATCTCATTGAGTTGCTTAGTGCCTCGCTGTTGCTGAGGCTGGCTTTGAACACTCAATCCTCCTGCCTCAGCCTTCTGAGGCGCTGGGATTACAGGTATGTGCTACTGTGTTCAGCTAGACTATTCTGGATAAATATATTCCAAGGTGTGATTCCAAGGTGAAGAATAATTAGCTGTGGCCAGGTATGCAGACCAATGTGGCTCTCTGGGTTCTTTTATCTATTTTTTTATTTAAAAAAATACATATTTTTAGTTGTAGATGGACACTATGCCTTTATTTATTTATTTACTTATTTATTTTTATGTGGTGCTGAGGATTGAACCTAGTGCTTCACACATGCTGGGTAAGTGCTCTACCACTGAGCCACAACCCCAGCCCTCTCTGGATTCTTTTATGAAAAGTTACCTACCTCTCATATCCATTTCACTCCCAATCCTCCTTCACTCCCCCTCCCCCAATATTCTGGCCATGCTAGGCTAGAAGTGATTATGTACATTACACACAGGAAGAAGTTGTAATTCTCAGGGTCAAAACAGAACGGAAAAGGAATAAGATGTAACTACTACAAACCTTGCAATTAACAGCTACCTTACCTTTTGCTCCTTTTCTAAGCAGATTACTTAGAAACTTTTTTTCTGGAAGTTTCTTCCTTTCCCTTGAGAAAGGAAAATAAAATGCAGATTTGCAACAGACTAGGGCTAAAGAAACCTGAGTGGATGCTCTACGACTGGAGAAAGAGTGATAGCTGTATTTATAAGCTGTACTTCTGTCTTGAAGTCCAGTGGGTGTTTATTGGCCGGTTTCCAGCTTCCTCCACCCCGAGCCCTTACCCCACTCATGAATTTTCTTCCAAAACCAGGTCTCCAACTATAATTGAGAGTCCTTGCCAGTTGGGTTCCTGGATAGTTTATGAGAAAGAACTGGGACAATCAAGGAAGGCAGGCTAGAGAAAAATGAGTGCGTTGATGGGAAGAAAGTGGAATAGGGCAAATTGCCTGGAATGGTAATGATGGTCCACATAATGAAGAAAAGGAGAGAGAAAGAGGGTTAGGGTGGAGGGGCAGAGAAAAGCCTGGTGGGCTGTTCTGAGGCAGTTTTGTATGCTGCATATTAGAGTCTCTGGACAGTTGTGAGAGCACTGGGATAGGGAGGAGGATGGGGTTTCAAGGGCTCTTGAGGGAGATGAAAGCTAGGATTCGAATCCTCTTTAGCTGCTACTAGGCAGCTAGACTAGACCTCCATGAACATAGAGATGAGGCCACAGGAGATAAGCTTATATTTGGGTTACACAAATAAGAGTAGAGACTTGCAAGCCCTTCTGGTATACATTGTCCCTTGGTTCTGAGAAAGCAACTGAGATAATGTCAAGATCATTGACTTAAATACATGGACCAAAAAACTGTAGCTCGAAGATATTGAACTCTTTCTCAGGAAGAGGAAGTTGGAGTTGTATGATTAACAATGAGATGCTGCATGGGTTCCTCTTAGTAGCAGCAATGTTTTCCTCATGTTTGTATTAGATGGAGTTGTATCTCTGCAAACCATGGTTTGGTTTTGTTTGTTTATTCAGGGAAAATTTTCCTTCCCCACAAAGAACATGGGTTGAAAAACCTCTCTACAGTTGTGGAAGCAGGGAATATCCCAGGCATGCTACACTGAAGAGGACTCAGAGAAGTTCTTGAGACACACCGACTGGGGAAATTGAACTCCAGTTGCATCCATTTGGCCAGTCACTTTTGCCTTGCTTTCACAATCAAATTTCAGAGAAATTTAAGTTCTTATAAACTAGGGACGAGTTTCAACTATTCACCATGACTAAAGTTACAAAGGACTCTGGTGATTTAAGTATCCAATTATTTTTTCTTATTTTTAGAAATGAATTTTTTTTTAACATCTAAGAAAGAAAGCCCATTTTTTTCTTTTGATCTTTCAAAATGTCACAGCAAGGTTATTTGAGTTCTGGTTCTGGTAAAATCATCACTTCCCCCAAGTCTATTGCTACCTCTTGTCTCATCTTAGGAATGATCAAAGGGATCACATATAGCGTCCCCTGTAAAACCTGGAGCAGGGAGAGGGAACCACAGGCAGCCCACACTGTGGAATCTTTAGAAGATTCTGGCATAATAGAAGGCTTAGAATTAACAAACTATATCTCCTATTTAGGTATGAGGGGCAGTTTCTTAAACCCCAGTTTTAAAATCAATTGGGATCTTAAATCTCTCAGCTTCCCACTCTCTCCTCTCTCCATGACTTCTGAGGACAGCCCCCAAGTGGGGGAAAAATATTACTCTGCTTTTAGTTCCTTTATGTTTCAAAACTTCTGAGTCAGAGGAAATTGTTTAACGACAATTTTATCCCAACATAAATACATGCGAGGGAGAGGAAGGAAGCAAAGCTCACCAGCTCACAAGAGCATTCTGTCACTCACCGCCCACTTTTGCTGACCTGACAAATTAAAGTATGCGATTTCCTCCCAGCATTTCAGGCATCCTTTCAGCAATATTTTGAAAGAGGAAAAAAAGTCCTGTTTGCTCTTCATAAACAGGCCTCTTGGACTTTGGTTCCCTGAACACAATCCTGAGTTTGGAAACACTCCAAGTGACAGAAAATTGGCAGGTTCCTCATCATTGATTCCTCACTGGCTGGAGGGGTGGGGAGAAAGGAGTTCTGCTAGGGACTTGGCTGAGCTCTTTGCTTGGCGCCCTAGCCAGTTACTCAAAGTTCAAGGAACTCGACAGACAGAGGCTGCTTGTCTGGCGAGAGACTTGGACGTGCTGGTTCAGTCTGCCATCTCATGCCTGGATCTTCTGTCTCCTTCCAGGGAAGCCTGATTTCTGACTAGGCTCATGGTGGGTGTATTCTCTGTGGGAAGATTTTTGTCCACTGAGAGTGGCATTTGCCCTGTGTCAGGGTGAACCCTGGATCCCTCTGGCATCCTATCCATGCAGCCTCACTGAGCTGCACAAGAGTAGTGGCTGTGTATGTGTGTGTGTGTGTGTGTGTGTGTGTGTGTGTGTGAGATTACTCAGTTAAAAAAGAAAAAAAGACAGAAGGCTTAGACAGATTTCCGACAAACAGACTGCAACAGTCTAGACTAGTTAAACATAGCCAAGTTAATTTCTGAATTTGCGAATATTATTGCTGTATTTATTTTCTATTTAACCTCCCTCCCTACCAAAAGAATAAAGTGGGAAAAACTGTATGTATGTACTAAACTTAGAAATAGTCAATCATATCAACAGCTATATTGGCATCAAGATAGTTAAAATTCCAAGTATTAGAGAGTATACATTGTTTCTATAAAGAAGAAACTTTGGTGTGAATCTTTAAAGATCACTAATTTTATTGAAAAGAAAACTAAACTTGTTATTTTCAATTATACTACTGTTTGTGTAGAAAATACAAAAAAGCAAAAAAATCCCTATTGTATAAAAGCCACAGTGTTGAAACTTTAGGGAAAAATAAACAGAAAGAAAAATATTGAAACCACATGTAATCTTTCCATCTAGATATAAGATTACATGGTCTTGTAAAGCGGGTATTGGCTTTGGGTTGGGTAGAACATAATTAAAATTATGGGCCTAACTCTATGATTCAGAACATGTCAACCTTTGTTAAACATCAATTTTGTCTTCATAAACTGTGTAGGGTTGTGGTAAAATTTTGAACACAAAAATAATTGCTGATTTATATCCATATTTTATTCCCTGAACTATTTATCATATCTCACTATTAATTTCACATGACCTACAGTTTCAGAAAATGAGTTCCTTTGTTATATTGTTGTGACACAAATTCATGACTTCGCCCTTCTGCTTTGTGGTTTCTATTGCTTATACTTGTCTGGGGTAAGATGTATACAGAGTCATGTTTTATAGAGGGCAAATGTGACTCCATAGTCCTACCATTGTTTTTGTCAGTGAATGACACTGTAGTAAATCTGAAACCAACTTTATTTTCCTTAATGTAGGTGATTATTTTGCCTGATAATTGCTTAAGTGTTTCTTAAAGTTCAGTTGCATACTTAGGATAAACTTCAGTATTGATATTCTTATTTAAATATTCCTGGAACGTGATATTTACCTTTTATCTGCACAGTAACAACTAAAAATTCAGATAATTCTCTTATATCTTTGAATATATTTTTTCTTTGGGGGTTTTCAAATTCAGATACATCTATCATTCTTATCCTGGATTATGTTTATCTACTGTACACAGTGTCTTCTATATAATTGCCTTTTAAAATTTTGCATTCACAATCTAACAAAAGAGGTGAAAGACCTCTACAATGAGAACTACAGAACACTAAAGAATGAAATTAAATAAAGTCTGAGAAGATGGAAAGATCTCCCATGTTCTTGGATAGGCAGAATTAATATAGTCAAAATGGCCATACTACCAAAAGTGCTATACAAATTCAATGCAATTCCAATTAAAATCCCAATGACAGACCTCATAGAATTAGAGCAAGCAATCATGAAATTCATTTGGAGGAATAAGAGACCCAGAATAGCCAAAACAATTCTTAGCAAGAAGAGCGAAGCAGGGGGTATCACAATACCAGACCTTCAAATATACTACAGAGCAATAGTAACAAAAACAGCATGGTAATGAAGATTTGGACCTATTTTCTCTTCTATTAGGTGCAGAGTCTCTGGTCTAATTCCTAGGTCCTTGATCCACTTTGAGTTGAGTTTTGTACAGGGTGAGAGAGATGGGTTTAGTTTCATTTTGCTGCATTCGGATTTCCAGTTTTCCCAGCACCATTTGTTGAAGAGGCTATCTTTTCTCCATTGTATGCTTTTGGCTCCTTTGTCAAGTTTGAGATATCTGTATTTATGTGGGTTTGTCTCTGTGTCCTCTATTCTGTACCATTGATCTACCTGTCTATTTTGGTGCCAATAAGGACCAGATTTCCTTAACATGACTCCCAAAGCACAAGAAATAAAAGCAGGAATCAATGATTGGGATAGAGTCAAACTAAAAAGCTTTTTCTCAGCAAAGGAAACAATCAGCAATGTGAAGAGAGAGCCTTCAAGTGGGAGAAAATCTTTGCTACACACACTTCAGACAGAGTACTAATCTCCAGAATCTACAAAGTACTCAAAAATCTCTACACTAAGAACACTAATAACCCAGTCAATAAATGGGCCAAGGAAATGAACAGACACTTTACAGAGGAAGATCTACAAGCAATCAACAGATTCATGAAAAAATGTTCAACATCCCTTGTTATAAGAGAAGCAAATCAAACCACCTTAAGATTTCATCTTACCCCAATTAGAATGTCTCTTATTAAGAATACAGGCAACAACAGGTGTTGGTGAGGCTGTGGGGAAAAGGGTACACTCATACATTGCTGGTGGGAGTGCAAGTTGGTGCAGCCACTCTGGAAAGCAGTGTGGAGATTCCTTAGAAAACTTGGAATGGATCCACCATTTGACCCTGCTATCCCACTCCTTGGC
>JAJEJO010004430.1:92836-379676 GCA_020662805.1 Glaucomys volans
CTTTCTTTCTTTCTTTCTTTCTTTCTTTCTTTCTTTCTTTCTTTCTCCTTCCCTCCCTCCTTTCTCTCTTTTTTTCTTTCATTAGAAAGAGGTGTGAAGTGATATCTTGGTGCAATTTTTATTTCTATTCTCCTGATAGCTAATGATGCTTAGTACCTTTTCATGTACTTATTGGCCAGTTGTATATTTTCTTTCCTCAAATATATATTCAAATTTTTTTTTTTTTGGTACCAAGGATTGAACCCAGATGTGCTTAACTATCACTGAGCCACATCCCCTGCCCTTTTTATTTTTTGAGACAGTCATGTCTAGTTAAAAGTACAAAGTTATGAAATTTATGCCTGTTTTCCTCTAAGAGTCTTATAGTTTTAGTTCTTACACTGAGATCTGTAGTTCATTTTGAGTTACTTTTTAGATATGGGGTCAGATAATTTTTGTCTATGGGGTCAAATAGTTCCAGTGTCATCCTTTGACACATGGATATTCAGTTGTTCTGGTATCGTTTGTGAAATGACTATTCTTTCCCTCATTGAATTGTTTTATTTACCTTGTTAAAAAAAACTAATAGACCACATATATTAGAGGTTCCCCCGACCCCAACTTAGTTCTGTTACACTGATCTGTGTCCATCCTTTTGGTAGTTGCTAATGCTTCTCATCTGGGCCTTTGTTTCCCTCCTAACTCCCTGACTACACAGCTGTTTTTAGGTGTCTTAATTTCCCCGAGCCTTGCCACCTTTCTCTCACAGAGTTGGGGGACATTCTGTGACCACCTGTGGTCTTTAGCCCCCACCTGGCCTTGCACAGTGAGGAAGCAAACACTGTGGATGACTTCCTCAAGCTGCGTGAGATCCAGGAAGATCTTTTTCTTCTACCCCATGGTAGTGCTGGTTCCTGTGCCCCACTTTTTCCAGGAGTTCCCACAAAATTCTCAGACTGCTGTGGCCCTCACCAGGGCTTTGTGCGGCTTCCTTTGCTACGTTAAAGCCAGGCGGAGTCACACCTGCTCTCCTATCTGTTCTCTTTCCCACTGGCCTTAAATGAAGAGGAAGCAAACATTTTCCATGTTTGCCTTTCTCTATTGCTAAGGCCGCAGATCACCGCTGGTCTGCACTCTGTTCCTTAAAAGCACAGTTGGTTTTTTGTTTGTTTATTTTTCATCACAGCTCTGTTTCCTGAGACTTTGGAACAAGGCCCAGAGAAGCTGAGCAGGAAAGACCCCTGACTGCTTCTTCCCTGAGACACATTTCCTTCCTCCCTCAACCTATGGCCTTACCCCAAGCCTATACCTCCAGGACCAGTCCCACCACTCTCTCCCTGCAGGTGATTTCCTTTAACTTTCCTTTCCTATTAAGAATGACCTTTATTTGGTCATCAGCCTAAGAGGCTTAGTCTTTGCAGAAAGATCTCCATACAGCTGACTCACAGCGCATGCTCCTTTAACCCCCTGGGCTTTCATGCACAATCATCAGAGCAGAATAGTTAGGTCTCTTAGTTAACTGCAGAGACACGAGTCAGGGCCACCAGTGACCATGAAAATAAATGAAAAATCGGGGGCAGAATTTGGACCTCTGTAGGGCATGGAAAAAGGAGTCAAACTGATGTCATTTGTAGCTTGTTGACCAGGCTCCTCCACCTAACATCTGGAATCCATAGAAAGCAACCCAGGCTGCCTCTTATTATCTAAATTTCTATTTTCATAGCAGTGTTGAGAAATGTGCAGTTTGTCAGTGTAAGATCTAAGACACTTTTCTAATCATGCAAACTTAACTTTGCTGGTCCCATTTTCTACCCATCTGAGAAAGAGCTGCTCTGAGTGCATTGTGTATGGAACCTCCCTGATACCTCTGGGTGCTTTAACTTTGTGTCCAAGATTATACCCAGACATTATGTTCATTCCGGGAGCATGATGGAGGACTTCCCAGAGGACTTGAGAAAGATGAGTAGGAATTAGCTAAATGAGAAAATGGGGCAGAAATTCCCAGCTGAAAGATGAGAGTGCATGCAAAGACCTGGGGGAATTACCTGGTCCTGGGGTGGAGTGGGAGGGGCAGATGAGGCTGAAACTCTAAGTTTCATCACCGTGAAGACTTTGATATGATGGAATAATAGTTTTATATTGTTGCTGCAACAACTTAGTGCAACACAAATTTATTATCTTTTAGTTCTGGAGATTAAAAGTCCAAAATAAGTCTTGCTTGGGTTAAAATCAAAGTATCAAGGGCTGTGTTCCTTCCTGGAGGCTCTAGAGAAGGATCCATTTCCTTGCCTACTCCAACTTCTAGAGGTCACCTGCAGTCTTCGGCTTGTGGCCCCATTCTCATCTTCAAATCCAACACACTTCAAAACCAACATACAGAAGACTGTATACAGTCTTCCAATCTCTCTCTGATTTCTGTTTCCTTTTAATAATTTTATAACCTTTGTGTCTAGATTGAGCCCACCTGGATAATCCAGGGTCAGCTTCCCATCCTAGGGTTAACTAAGTAGCAATTTTATTTTATCTGCAACCTTAATTCTCCCCTTGATGTGCAAGCTTATATATGTACAGGCTCTGGGGACTGGGACATGGACATCATTGGGGGCAACTATTCTGCCTTCCACAGATAAGGAGCTAACAATAGATTTGAGCAGAGGAGTAACATGATCAGATTTGGATTTAGAGGAATAGCTATTTTGGTTGGATGAGCTGGGGCTGGGGTGGCTGGTGTGGCTGGGGTGGGCGGCATGGGGAGCTGGGGCTACCTTATAGAAACTGTAAGTAAACAGCCCCATAATTAAGTGAAAAATGATTGTGTCTACATGCACACACATTAGCTAGCTTAGCCCTAGAGTTCTTTCAAAAGTTCAATAGAACTGAATTTGAGACAGACCTCATAGTGTGGAGACAAGAACATTGTTTTAACATTCCAGTTTAAGACATGGAAGACTTTGGAGCAAAGGTTCAGTTTTCACATACAATTTTCTTACATTTCCTAAGAAAGTTTTCTTAATTTATAAAATGAAGCTGTTGGACTAGGTCATCTCCAGTGTTCTCCCTATTTGCCTTCCTCAATTCTATGAAAAGGAGATGGAAGTTGTTTCCAATCTCCTTAGATTGTGGCCTGGAGGTAAATCAACACATGACCACAGATATGTTTGCAAACACAACAACAGAGCTAATGCTAAAGCTGAATCTCGTCAACTATTGAATGATAGAAGATGAGAAGAAAACGTGTAAACCACGTAAAATCTAAACATCTCTAAATCCCAAAGACTGAAGGCAGAAATTCTCAGGGTGTGTTTTCAAAAGAAATACAGCAGGTTTTAGCTTCAATTTTTTAAAAACCTTACAGATGGGAAGAATGGTCTGAGGGGTGCACTTCTCCCATGTCCATCAGGACTCTTGGAGGCAGTCAACAATGGAAGCCGCCTGCCTTGGGAGGCTCTTGAGGATGGAGATTGGCAGGGATGCTGACGTCTGGCCCTGGAGGATTGTCAGGGTCAGAGATAGGATCATGGACAAGGGGATGCTGCAGAAATGTGCTGCCCATGTGCCTGCAGATAAAGTGACCTCATCGTTGTGCTGCTGAAAAGTACAGCTGAAGGGTGAGAGCCTGGGGAGCAAACATCTGATGGGTTTCACACCCACTTCCTTAGCTGGAGAGAAAGAATAGGGCCAACTTGGCTTCACCTCCCAGCCAGCCACTCTTCACAGCAAAAATCTCCTATGAGGGTGGAACAGGTTCCAGTAAGTGTGTAGATGTGGTGAGGGTGGTGGTGGATGGGATGTTTGGTTGCTAAATGGCCAAAAAAATGACAAATGTCTTCTAATCCAACTATTTTGAGTTTTCTCTCAGCCTCCTTTTAGTGCATAAACTTACTGAAAGGGAGATACGCTGCCTCATTCTAGAATGATAGGTAAGGTAGCACCTGAATTGCCAGGGTGAGTCCAAAAAATGAGGTTTTAAGAGTCCCCAGTTCCTTTGAGAGTGCCATCTGATAGTGCATCTTGGCACTTGCAAACGCTAAGCCTCAAGGCAGCTTAGGTGGAATTTTTTTTCCAGCCAATTCCTAAAAAAGCTTGTTCTTATAGTATACATGTAGCTCCTGACAGGCTCCTGTCAAGGCTGGATGGACAGACGGAATGCACAGGGATAGCAGCAGGAAGGGACCATTGCTTTGGGAGATGGATACATTATTGGCAGTTACATTTGTCCACAAAACCCATGTCTGTCTAATTCTCAACCATCATTGCTATGTAGTAATTCTAGTCAGAGGTCAGTGACAGGCAGGAGCTAAATTGACTGCTTTGCTCTGAAAGTATCTGTCTCTTGTTAATAGGACCAGAGATAGAAATTAGTGCTTAATTTCACCATCATGCTGGTCCAGAGTGAGAAAAGGAGATGAAATTCATCTACCCAGGAGGAAAACATTCGGCTTTTAAGGGGTCACTCTGTGTGTCTGGCTGAGAGGCTGACACAAGCTCAGGGGTGCGAGAGGAGCCAAAGGGCTAGGCTGGAGAACTCAGTTTCAGTGGTTTTGCCCAAGAAGCTAGTTGCTGAGAAATAGAGGACAACAATTTCTCCTCTTTCTGAATTATTTCTTTTTCTAAATTATTGTCATGTTATAATATTGAAATGTTGCAAAAATCCTCAAAGAAGTGAATTTTGGAATAATAATTAGCAGCAACTGTTGGTAAGTGGAATTTATACAAATAACTTACAATTCATCATTGTCTTATATGGGAAGGATTTTTTTTTTTTTTTTTTTTTGAGATACTAGGGATTGAACTCAGGGATGGTTTACCACCGAACCACCTCTCCAGCCTTTTTTTTTTTTTTTTTAAATACTTTTTTAGTTGTTGATGAACCTTTATTTATTTATTTTTGATTATATGCGATACTGAGAATTGAACCCAGGGCCTCACACATGCTAGGCAAGCGCTCTACCACTAAGCCAAACCCCAGCCCATCTCTAGCCTTTCCTTTTTTAATTTTTTTATTTCGAGACAGGGTCTCACTGAGTTGCTCAGACTTGACCTCCAACTTGTGATCCTCCTGCCTCAGTTGCCTGAGTGGCTGGAATTATGGGTGTGCACCAGTGAATTTAGCTTAAGTAATTAAATTTATTGTAATTTATTACAGCAGCAATAAGAAATGAACACAGGCCCTGTTTTGGTCTGTTTGTCATAGACTGGGTAACTTATAAATAACAGGAATGGACTTCTCACAGTGCTGGAGGCCAGGAAGTCCACCACTGAGGTGCCAGCCCTTGTGTCTGCTGCATCCCCTTCTTGCTGCATCCCCTTGAGGGGAGGAAGGCATGTACTCACATGGCAGAAGGGATAGGGGAGCAAAAGGGTGCTCCCTTCAACCTCAAGCCCTTTTCACAAGGGTGGGCCCTCATGACTCCATCAGCTTCCAAAGGCCAACCACCTCTTGATACTGCTGCATTGGGGATTAAGTTTCAACATGGTTTCTAAAGGGAAAATGAACATTCAAACCATAGCAGAACCAGAAGATAAGAGGTGATGAGGCAAACAATACACATTGAACTTATTATGGGATAGTAAAACCAGTCCAGCCTATCGTCCCCAGCAGACTCTAAAAGAGAAGGCAGGACAGCTGAAGACAAATTTGTTAAAGACCTTTGCATGGAGTCTTTGGAGCATAAAGTGTTTTGGGTCTCTCTTTCCTTCCTGTGTGCACTGCAGAAGGAATTCACCCTCACCTCAAGCATGATGTGGCAAGGTGAGTCAAAATTAGAGATGGACCAGACCTGTGGCCTTTCCTCCATGGATGGAGGCTGACTGAGCTGCAGATGCTCATACATCCATCTAAGCAGCACCTGAGGGATGGAGGAGGGCAGTGAGAGTTCTTAGGAGGACCTGATACTCCTGGAGACTGATGCCGGATTCTGGCCTTGAGAATTGGAAGCTGGGAGGCTGCAGGAGATAGTTGGGGACATGGGTAAAGGTAGAGGCCATAGCTATACTTCCACTGGGACATGGGAGTGCCCATAGGTAACTGAGTGCTGTCTTAAAAGAACCCAGCCCTAGAGACCTGCTTGCTGGGCCCTTAACCCATGAAGTGAGGCTATGGGATTGCATCAGGGGCTGGAGCTAAGGTTGAGATGAGAAGTCACCACTGGTGCAGAGCAACTGACCCCTCTGGCCTTCTCTGAAGGTCCCATGACTAACCCCTCCCTGCTTTTCACTTGGGGCCCTGCCAAGGGAGAACCCGAGCAAGTTGGGGGAAAGGATTAGAGAATTGTGGCTGTACAGATGAGGATGTAGTGTCCAAGTTACAGAGACGAGGCATCACTCACTCAGGGTTTTGAACAGAATCTTCACATGGCAGGATCAAGAGTGTATGTCACCAGAAGGAAAATGGTGAGAGACATGGCAATGCCCTTCCCATCCTTTTATTTATCTGTTCATTTAAAGAATATACTCAATGTTGACTGTATTTGCAGAACTGGTCTTTCTGAGAAAGGGTCAAACCCCTTCTTGGATTCTTCAACTGTCCATGAGATTTCCCTTAGTGACTCTCAGAGAGATCCACCTTGCTGAAGACACTAATGTCTCCTTCCTCCTCATTACCAGCCTTGTGTAATATATAATACATGCACTGTAAATCAGATGAGCAGTTCTGTATTGAGGGACTATCTTCTAATTGTACTCTGGAGGTTTGTTTTCCAAATATTTCTATGTGAGCCAAGTACCCAAAAGTGGCAAAACTTTAATCCCTCCAAATCCTGGCTGATCGCTTCAAAAGTATGAACAACTCACTACTATGTTCCTGCCTTAAGTCCCCGGGAGAAGGGGGCTCATTTTCTCACCTCTCTATTGCTAAATTAGAATTTAGCCACTGAGTACAGCTGAATCAGAGCCTTGTACTGCAGCCAAAACACAGTGTGCCTTAGACAACTAAAGATGTCTTTTCAAGTGAAACAAAGAAATTTAATTAGAGCCAGGCAGGAAAGTGTTTGCAGTGTGACATCTGGCTTTGTACCTTCTCTCTGGCCCTGCAGGCACCACCAAGGAGGGTACAGTGTGGCAGGTGGTTGCTGGGAACCTAAGCCAAACTTAGAAGTTAACAGAGAATCCCTTGCAGGATGGCGTGTGCCACCAGAGCTAGTGCAGGTGAGCAGGTTGGGTCACCTGTAAGGAGTAGGTGGATATTGTGTGTGTGTGTGTGAGTGTGTGCATGTGTGCACGTGTGCGCATGCCCGCATGCGCACATGTGCATGCAAATGCTATATAGAATATAGGCAGGAGGACAGGGGAGAAGGCCACTAAAATAAAGTTGTGATGATGATGAGTGGGCATCTTTTCTTCCCTCCAATGTAAAGGGACAGCAGCTTGGAAGGAAGGAATGAAGAAAGCTGGCCAAGCTCTGGAGGATAAGTCAGGCACTTTCATATGATCAAGTAATCCCCTGAGCTGAGTGCTGTTCCCATTTCACAGTTGAACAGACTGAGGCAGGCAGACAGAGTCACTGATTGATCTGATCAAAGTTCTGTGGTGAAGAAGTGCCAGTGCTTGGATCTTTGATGTCTTTGACACCAACTGTCATGACATCCTTTCTCCCACACTGTCCCTCCAATCCTTCGTGTAGTTTCTTCCAAGGACATGTCCCTGGTGACTCCGTCAGTGGGACTCTGGAGGTAGATATCTTGCCTTTCTAGCCTCTGTGTCCTCATCTCTAAAATGAGGTGGACCAAGGGGGTGAGATCAAAGATCCCTTTTAGCTGGAACATTGTTTTTGAAAGGCATCCCAAACTCTAGAAGATACTTGCTGTGTTGGAAATCTTACTTCATCATCAGACCCAGATACACACAGTTTTTCAAAAGCTGACTTGAAATCGGACACTAGTTTCCACTCTCCTCCACTGCAGGCCTACTGTATTTTAGTGTCTGGCACATAAAATGCTTAGCAATTATCTGATGAATGAAAGATGGAATGAACACAGCACTCATTTGGTGGTGTGTTTGGGGTCAGGAAGGAGAGTCTTCTATGGGTAACTGTATTTAGGAAGAACTATCAGGGCTCCAAGGTGAATGAAGCCTGGATTTTTTTTTTTTAATATTTTAAAGCAAACAAAGATCCCTTTTCAGTGGTTTGGTTAAATGACTTACTTTGATGTGGCTACTTTATAGGCATGTTGTGGAAGAACAGAAAAGAAGTGAAACTTTAAAGCTACTGTCTGTTTATCTTTGTGGCAAAGAGGGAAATTCAAAGCAGATGATATTTTGTCTTCAAGCAGCGCATCAAACAGTCTCAGAATATGTGATGGAAAATCTTGAGCCCAGCAGGGAGCGGAGAACAGAATTGCACAGCATGTTCAAATGAGGCGACTGAGGCAGGAGTGTTGGTGAGCAAGGCTGTTGGGGTGGCTCCACACTCCATCTGAGATGCTTAATACTCAGTTCAACTTTTACTTTCTGTGACATCTGTTACCTTGATCAATGCTTTGTGTGTATAATTTTGAGGGAAATTTAAAAAGTTAATTCTGGGTTATTGAGGACTGGAAACAGAGGGAAACAAGGTGGATGGTTTAGCAGAGACCAAGTGCAGCTGATCCCTGTTGAAGTACTAGCATTCTGCAGAGATCTGAGGACAACCTTGACCAACCTATAACCTCACTTTACATGGGAACCAATTTTGTTGAAATTTCAAATGAGAGCTTGACCTTCACTGAAATCTGTGTGGTCTGGAAGGCATGGGGCTTTGCCTAGGCAAGGGCTTCCATTCACTAGAGCCAAAGGGAGAAGGGCATTTGGTTTAGGAGGCACAGCACAAGCAGGGCTCTATACACATGGCTGCTTTATTTCAGGACTCAGGAGGAAGCCATTGGTGCCAAGGGATATGAATATTTAACATTTTCCCAAGAAAACAGTCAATCTGTTAGTTTTACCCTTCTGCATGCAAAAGATATGGATGGTAAGCAAGTGAAAGACACTGAGGACAATTCAAGGTCACTGGATCCAACTGGTTATGAGAAATAATGAAATGAGAGAAACACCAGAGGATTGAAGACCATGTACAAAAAGAATATGAGCAAAAGGAGAATACATATGTGTGTGTGTGTGTGTGTGTATATATATAATATATATAATATATATATTTACTTATTTATTTGTAGGGAAACTACTTTTACTTTAATTTAAAAAATGCTAATCAGGTGATCAGTAGATAGTTCTCTGTACATTCTTTATCCCTCTCCTTCTCTTCTTTGGTGCTGAAGATTGACCCCAGAGATGCTTTACCACTCAACCACATTCCTAGTAGTTTTTATTTTTTCCTTTGCGATAGGGTTTTGCTAAGTTGTTGAGGGTGTGCTTGAACTTGTGATCCTCCTGGCTTAGTCTCCCAAATTGCTGGGATTACAGACGTGTGCCACCTCGCCTAACATTCTTTCTTCTTTTTAGCTGTTCTCCAGCTCTCCACTATGTTGTGCCTCTATTCAGTTACTAAGCTAGTATTCATTCAAGTAACTGTAGACTTTCATCTAGTACTGATGATCATATCCTGCAGCACTTATTTGCTGGGATGGGGGTTCATGTACTGTTAACTAAGTTAATGGACAATAGCTATGAGTTTTTGGGAAAACCATTAATGAAGTCTGCATGTGGAAGGACCCACTGATTTGTTTCAGGTTTTTCAATTTATTTTAATTGGAGAGCTTACATCTCCTCCCTCAACTCCATGTCATGAGCTTCTTTCACCAAGAGACTCAAAGCAATATTGTATTATTATTAGTTATTATTATTATTATTATTCTGGTACTGTAGGTGGAACTCACGGATGCTTAATCATTGAGCTATATATTTCCAAAGCTATACATCTCCAGTTCTTTTATCTTTTATTTTGAGAAAGGGTCTCACTAAGTTGCTGAGGCTGGCCTCAAACTTGTGATCCTCCTACATCTTTCTCAAGAGTTGCTGGGATTACAGGTGTGCACCATCACGCCAGGCTCAATGCAATATTATTAAATAATAATGAAATCAAGGTAAACAGTATATTATTAGTTGTGGAAAGGGAGAGGTGCATATTCTAAGTCCCAACTTAAATCATTATCTATTCCCCTCCAAATTTTCTCTGTCTATACCTGTAGCTAATATCATTAAATCCAAGAATTATCTTTTCATCTATAGGTCCTTCATCCTACATTGTAGCAGTCATCAGATCTCTTCTGTTCTAATGAGACCTAATTAGACCCTTAATTTAGGTCTAGAATTAGCATCTTTTTTTTTTTCTATTCTGTTTGCCTCATCAAACCCTCATTGTGTGTAAACTTGTCTTCCTGCCTCTGGTCCCAGCACTTCCCAGTACAAACTCCAACTGCGTCTGACTGAAGCCCCTCAACTCTTTACAAATGCCTGCATCTCCCACGGACTGAGGTCACTTTATGAAACCAGTACAGGTGCACAGCCTGGGGGCCTGCCACACATAAAATGAATGCTATTCATCTACCTGCTCATGTACCATCCATCCCTTGACAAACATTTAGTGTGCTCCTACTTTGTGCAAGCATACTTAGAAGTGAATGAGATCATGGCAGGTATTGCTGCCCTTAAACATGTTGCTTCTTATCCTGATGGATATATTTAAACATTTATAAAGAAGTTTTACAAATTCATGGAAACAAACATAGCAGTGTCTTCCTTTATGATTTTTGCTTTTGTGTATTGCTTTAGAAATCCTTCGGTTCTAAACCCTACCAAAAATCTTCATAGCACAAAGCGGGACAACTTAGTTAACTATCATAGTGCTTCAGTTTGATCATCTGTACGGTGAGAATAAGAATATTTAACTCATATGCTGTTTTGAAGATTAAAGGTGCTATCATTTGCAGGAAAATGGATAGAACTTAAGACCATTATGCTAAGTGAAACCAGTCAAACTCAGAAGGTCGAGTGTCCTATGTTTTTGCTCATATGTGGAAACTAAAGAGGAAAAAGGAAAAGAAAGGTGGGGGGTGATGGCATGAAAAGCAAAGGCAGATCAGTAGAATAGAGAAGGGGAGAAAGGGTGGTGTGCCAGGGAAGACTGTGATCCAAATTATATTGGTATTTCTGTGCATGTACAAACACGTAATAACAAATTCCATCATTATGTACAATTATAATGCACCAATAAAATATGGAGAAAAAAAGATTAAAGGCGTTAATACAATTAAATGTGTATAGAATGGCACCTCATAAATGGCAGGCTTATACAGCTATTTTGTTATCTCTAACTGGAATTTATTTTCATTTGTTGTATAAATTGTGAATTCAGTTTTATGCGTTTTTTGGGGGGGTGTTATGGAAAGAGAATTGTTGCTAAACCCATTTAAAATCTTTCAATATCTTCTCTTTGCTCCTAGACTCACCTCTCAGTTTCTGATTTTGGTCAACTGTGCTCTATTGGATCTGATCCCTGCTCACCTTTAAATTTTTTTTTTTTCACCATTCTTTATCACTGGGGCTCCCTTGTGACCTTGGAACAAAGAGCCTCTTTTCCTCTTTAGGGTTCTTTGTGATTGCTATTTTCTCTTCTTGGAATGTTTTGCTTCTTAAAGTTTTATATGGTTCCAGGTCACTTACCACCCTGCCTACCTACCAGAAAAGACATCATCTTTCCTCACTCACAAACCCTGGAACTCTTTACTTCATCCTCATTTATTTATCTATTTTGTTTTATTCATCACACTTATGATCTGAATTTTGTTTTGACAAGTTTATTTCTTCTTCTAGTGGAAGAAAAAGGAGAGGCAGTTCTCTTCACTGGAGTAGAAGCTCTTGTTTTACTTAGTCCTGCATCCTCAAAACCTGGAACAGTGCCTGGGAAAGGGTAAGGACTTGGTACTTACCTTAATGCGAAATTTGTCTAACCCAAATGGGCTTACCTTTTGAAAGGATAATTCTAGTAACATTATGGAAGGTTTGGATGCCGCAGAGGTACTCAGGAGAGGAATGCCCAGACATGGGCAAGCATGGTGGAGAGAGAGATATCTGGGAGGCCTGACAGGTTGACTCTGCATTGATTTGTGTATATGTGTATGAGAAGGTCTAGGTTTTCCTGGCTTGGAGCTTTGGTGTTGGCTGGGTGTCATGCCTGGAGTGCTTTCTTTGAATTACCCTTTTGATCTCATATGAACTATAACCTGCTCACAGACCCTTTTATCTAAAGGGGATCTCCAGGGACCATACAACTGGCCGAGATACCAGGATACTGAATTCCCTGAGAATTTAAATGTGTGTGCCAAACATTTAAAGGTAGGCACTAAAACCATTACAACGTGAGCTCCAATGAGACAAGAGTTTTGTCTCTCTTCTATCACTGTCTTTCAGTACCTGGAACATACTAAGTGCTTTGTAAATATTTAAGAATGAATCAATAAGTGGATTTCCTGTGGTTTCTTTTGTTTTCCTGTTAACTTGTTTTTCTACTTTGATGTTGCAATGATTTTTTTTTTCTCTTTTGGACCTGAGCATTGAAAGCTGTTTGCTTTGAATCACTAGTCTGTTTCAGAGGATCCCTCTGCCAGGTGGTGAGGCTGCTTATCTCCAAGTCAGATGCCTCTCTTCCTTCCCTGCCACTTTTTGGGCTGGTCTATTTTGGAGAATATCCCTACCTTGTTGCCCTGCCATCTATTCAGAAATTCAAAGTCACAGAGAAGTTTTTGGAAAAGCTTAAATATAAAATGTTAATACTTGAAAAACACTATTACAAGATGTACTCATGAGACTATGGATGATAGAGAGATGTGAGAATTCAAGTCAGACCAAACATGTGCTTGGTGCTTGCTATGTGTAGAAAAGTGCAGTATATGTTATGAGGGCCACTTCTCATCTACAATGTGCCCCAAGCAGTAAACGGGACAGCAGGAAAAATGATTTTACTCCAGAATGATCCCATTTTAAGATGACAACAGGACATACAGATGGAGATGTCTTGGAAACAGATGTGATTCCTGGTACACAGTTGGCTTTGGAGCCTCTGGGGTCCAGTCTTAAGATTTTGATTTAAGAATCATCTAGGATAAGAGCAAATAATCACAATGATAACCTTAAAGGCAGCTGGGGATGTAGCTCAGTGGTAGAATGCTTACCTAGCATGTGGGAAGCACTGGGTTCAATTCCCAGCAGTGCTAAAAAACCCCAACAAACAAGCTTTAAGGTATAGTAAGGTCCGGAATAATTTTTTAAATAAATAGAACCATAATGCAGATTGCAGTCTCAGAGGTTGGAGAGTGGAAGACTGAAAGATTTTTTCAAACAATGACAAAATATGTGGGATGTGTTTGAGTCACCATAATTAGGGGATCTGAATTCTCATTTCTCAATGAACACTTGCTAAATGTCTGCTAAGTGCTGGAATTGGCAATGCACCTCGGCTAGAATTGGAGAGACTCTATTCCCAGGTGATAGAAACCCTACTAACTTTCTGAGTTCAAGAAATTCAATTTTTCCAGGTAGTTCAGGTGCAATGACTGGGTCTGTGACCCAAAGACTCAGAAAAAGCTTTTCTTAGCTTGAAGGTTTCACATATAGAATGGCATTGAGACGAATGGGCCTGAAAAAGGAGAGGCAGTTCTCCCACATGGAGAGAAATGAATCCGTGGTTTGAAACCAAGATGATCAGGATTTTCCCCCACGCTTGCCTCCAGGTAGCCATTGGTGCTTTATATCAATGTGAAGGAAACTAAGTCCTCTGGGGAGCCATGCCCTTTGACATGGGGGAGTGGCAAGCTTGGCCTCTGTGGGGGTTCAGCAGACCTCAGTTGAGATGGCCTGTAGTCTGGGGAAGTCTTGGCTCCCTATTCTGCCTCTTCCACCCCATATACTTCCTGTAGCCTCTCTTGGGCTTGCAATGCCCATCATGAGAATGAAGGATGGTTCCGGTTCAAGAGCCACAGGAGCAAGCTTCTTATATTGTGAATGGTCCTAGGAAAAGCGGGGATAGTAACCCGCTTCACAGGAAGGAGTTAGCTGGTTAGAAATGAGCAGGTGAGGAGAAATAGGGCCACCAGGGGATTATACTTGTGCAGATGGGGTGGGACAGAAGGAAAGAGCAAGGAAAAGGCTCAAAAAGGGAGGCTGGGTGAGGAGGGGTGGGTCTTATCTGAGGCAATACAGAATACAGGGTTTGGGGGCATCTTGAGCTCAGGGGCACAGACAAGAAGGAGTCAGAACACGTAAGAAAACCTTCACTGTTACACCTTTTGGCTCCAAGGCCGGTCTTTCCCCCCACCCCCAATATTTTTAGTTGTAGATGGGCAAAATACCTTTATTTATTTATTTTTTAGGTGGTACTGAGGATTGAACCCAGTGTCTCACATGTGCTAGGCAAGTGCTGTACTCCTGAGCTACAACCCCAGTCCCTACGGCCAGTCTTGATCAGGAGAGAGTGGTCAAGGTTAGAGTCTGAATAAAGCCATTTGCTCTGTGACCTCCTCCCTGTGTAGCCCCTTCAGTGGACTGGCAGATGCATCTTCCTTAAGACATGGTCACTGCTTGCTCACCTTCCTAGGAGTGCCTGTTAAGTGTGGACAGATACCACCCAAAATTTCCCTGGGTTGTTGTGAAAGACAGTCAGCTAGTATTTGAGAGCATTTAGCATTTGCTGGGTACTATGCTGAAGACTGCACTTAGTCCCCCAGGTAACCCTGTTAGTCATTTCTATGCTATGAGCCCTTCTTTAACGTGGAAACGGGCACGTCCACAGGACAAACAGGAGAGTCCACAGTCACCTAGGAACTGGGATGCAAATCTGCAGGTTCTTTTTTGCAGATTTCAACCCTAATTATTATGCACTTTGGTCTGATCAATACTCATATTCCCCTTCCTGTTATGGTGGTGAGCCAATTGCTAGAGTCCCCAAACCTGGCTATGCACTAAGAGTACACGAATTACCCCTTCTTGACCTTTCCAAATACCAAAAGAATTTTAACAAGCTTTTATATAAAAGTGACCTTTATTATAATTAAAAAAGAACAAAGACAAATTGATAAGTGCCTTTAATTACAGTGTACCTGCTATTTACATGTAATTATGCTTTTTATATACAGCTTGAATAAGGTTCATTACATGTAAACTATAAGATATTACAAGCTATACTCCAGCCTTTTCTGACTATTCAGAATTAAAGTACTACCAGCAGGAACACAGAAAACAAATACCCACTTCAGTTCTTTAGGTAACATTACGATGAATAATCAAAATCTGGCCACAGAAGAGAATTGGAAATATGCATCAAATTGAAAGAGATTCTTAACATGACTAACAGTATTGCTATTATCTAAACTCTAAACATAATTAATTATTGTATCATTAAAAACAATACAACTTCAATTTATATAGCACCTTTCTTCGAAAGAGGTCAAAGCATTCATACTTATCTATATTATCTCAATTGTCCCCAAAACATCCCTATGAGGTAGGCAATGGTTGGTATCATTATCCCCATTTTGTATATGGAGAAACTGAGGCACAGAGAAGTGAAATCATTTCTTTGAGGTCACACAGTAAAGTCAATGCTGGAACAGGTACCGTAGCCCTGTGCTCTTGTCTCCAAAACCAATGTGTTGTTTCAACTAAGTTGTTCCTTTAGAGATTTTAAATCAACACCTCAACTCACTTTTCAAAAAAATTTTACAAAGTGCACTTTTTTCACTCATAAAAATTGTTGAAATAATAAAGGCAAGAACCAGCTGGGATAGATGATAGACTGATGTTACACTCTTCTAGAAAGAGTTTAGGGAAGTTTTTGTTTTGCTTTTTTCATTCATTCGAGAAGTTTCTCTTCCTAGTTGGAACACAGAAGAAGAATATTTGAAAGAATTCTCCCAGTCAATCCAAATTTTAGCTTTTGTGACCATATTATGTTATCTGCAAACCAGTTTTATTCCTGAGTTTAAAAAAGAAGAAAATGTCTAAACAGGAAGTTGTATCTTTGAGATAATTTTTCTCACTGATACATATTTTCCACTCACTTCTTAAAAGACTCCAGGTGGTAGATAGAGAGTTGGGATCAGACATTTTCCAGAGAGACATACAGATTAAGAAATGTAAAGGCAGTTAGTCACCCAGGTCACTTGGTTCAAATTTTACTACTAATCTCTGCCCCCTCCCTGAGTCAGTCCACACTCAAAGGAAGAAAAAAAAATTTCTTTAGGAAGTGTCAAAATCTAAGGAATAGAGAATGCTCTCAGGTTCCAGGTCATTGACTTGAACCACAAATTCAGTGTTCCTGATATTTTTCATGTTGCTTGTCCCAAGAGGCAAGCCCCACTAAAAGTACTGTCTCCTCTGGGATATCCACAGGCAAATGTGGAACAGCAGAGAGGAATTAAGGTTCTGGTGGTTCCAGAAAAACAAGAGAAGCCTAAAAGTGAAAAATAAATTAAAAAAAACCCTAAACAACAACAACAAAAAACAAAACAAGGGAACTAAGGGATGGGTGGCCAGTGTCACATCAGGTTCCTCTGTGGGTTTTATATGGAAAATGCACAGAAGCCTGTCAAAGCAACGTCACGATCTCAACATTGTTTGCAAGTAGTAGACTCCATCTTTTGGTTTCAACTGCTTCACTGAAGGAAGGACACTGCAATCATTCAGGAAGCCTTCACTGCCTAAATGGGAGCTAAAGGCTAAAAAAAAAAAAAAAAAAAAAAAAAATTCTCTTTAAGTTTAAGGGAAAAGGAAATATATAAAGAGAAGGGGTGGGGAGTGTGTTTGTTAATACATTTTGATCTGGGGATTAAACCCAGAGGCGCTTTACCTCTGAGTCACATTCCCAGCCCTTTTTATTTTTTATTTTGAGACAGGGTCTCACTAAGTTGCTAAGGCTGGCCTTGAACTTGAAATCCTCCTGCCCCAGTCTCCAAGTAGCTGAGATTATAGGTGTGTGCCACCACATTTGGTTGGAAATAGTGTTTTCTAAGCTCATTGTTTCCAAGTTGTTGAGTTAAAAAGCAAACTGAACTAAACCAAACCAGGACATTACAAAGCAATTCTGAACTGCAGGTTCCAAGCACCAAGACTGGTCTGTCTTCTAGCCTTAGTTCACCATTTAGGATGAACTTTAGAAAAAACGGTATAAAGAGAATGCGCAGATATGTATACTGTTAATTTTGAAAAAATATACTCTCGAATATTCAAAGAACTATGATGAATTACAAGGAAGTTTAAAAATCAAAATTTGACACATCCTGGTGCCTTAAGTATGTAGAAAATGAGAACCTAGCCTGCTTTATCACCCATTCACCTGTGCCAGTGGTTAAAAAGTTAGTTTTGCATTCCATAAATCAGACCTTTGTCTATAAATGGCTCACTTATTTTCAATATCCAAGAACTTTGTATTTAGATGCTTGAACACTGTCATTTTTCTTGAGACCTGGGAGAGTAGAAAAAACTAGTTATAACTAACATAGCTCATAAGCACCATTTCCCCAGGGAAGAGAGTGTGAGAGTTGGATGGCTAAGACATTTTACATTCAGTTTATTTTAAAAGTGATTAATTCTTACAAGGATCTTTTCTGCTCAGAACAATCGTCTTTCTCCTACTTTTCTAGCAACAATTGCTCTGCACCTGGTATGAGGGCTACCTTCAACAGGATGATCAGTGAGGCTGTTCCTTCCTTGGGACACATGGGGACACGGGCCAGCCTTGGAACACTGTAGGGGAAAGCAAGCTTACTTGTTATTTGGTGACAGCATGGTGCTAATATTTCTGAGCTTGTGAATCTGATTCTTCCTCACTGTTTTAAAAAGAGTTCTTTTCCATGTCCCCTTAGTGTCAATTATGCTCATGAAAGAGGTGGGCAGAAGCATGCATGGTTTGACAAAACCTGTGACAAAGAACACCACTGTCTGCTTACCCAGGTGGACCTGTGGTCTTATCTTGGTAGCCTGTGAAGCAGGAAAATCTGACTTGGGCAGAGTTGTCTGGTCACCTAGCAGTTATGGAGAATGGTTCTGCGTTGACTGGCAGGGTCTGTGATAGTGGGGGACTGTGATTTGTACTAGAAAAGATGTTAGAGGATGTCCTTTAAATAGCAGACAGAGAGGGGCTGAGTGGGAAAGAGACCCAGGTGTGGTGCTACACAAAGGGACAGCGACAGAATCTGTGCAGGACAAGCCAAAATAAGGCAGGAAGAAATATTAACCTCATGATCCCATTCTTTAGACTCCCTTCTTCAAAGGACTGGAGTCAGGGAGGCTCAACACCTAGTAAGATTTTTGCACTTAAAACTATGGTTTAAAAATTCACTTAAGTATTAAAAGTAACTTCCCCACTGTTTTATGAATTGGACAACTTGACCATTACAAAGACCTTTCAAGACAATGAGTAAAACTGCTGCTAAGTGTCACAAATTATATTTAACTGTTTTTGAGTAAGGGGGGAGTACTTTCAAACTGATAAGGACCTCCCTTTAGATAGTATGTCACTTTTGGGGTAACCATTTTTATGAGGAAAAAAATGCATGAACAATGAAATGCTAATTCCTACTTAAAACAGATTTTTAGGGGGCTATGTTTCAATCTCCCCCAGAAAACAGGAGACATGTTAATATAACACAAATATCTAAAAAATAACAACATTAAAAAATTTTACTGTTGACAATTTAACATACAGAAATCTGAGGAATGACAATCACTCACCTTTATAATACATTATACAGGTGATACAAAACAAAACAACCATAGCATAATACTTTTTTGAAAATGACCCATCGTATATAAGTGTCAAGCAAAGAAAAATCTGCTTTAAGACAAATGAATACCAAATTGGATAGCTTTTTAAAAAGTCTTTAAATTTCTCATTTCAAGGTCTGACATTATGAGGAATTTACTTTTTTCTTTAAAGAACTTGCAAATAAATGGAATATCTCACAAATATTAGAAACTAGATGTGAACAAGACTTAAAAATGAGCAATAGGATAAAAACAACACCACTATACGTAATGTTTGTTCTCTTCTGGACCATGATTTTAAAATTTCATTTGGAAATTCCTGATAAAAATTCTAACTCATCTGGGCTTCCGGACTGATCTCTTAAGTCAAACACTTTCAGTCTCAGTGTGTTCAACTTGTCTAATGCCACTTCCAGGAATAATGGATTTAAAAGATGCAACACAGAGCAAGGAAATACTACTACAAGATAAGGAAGGCAGATTCCACTGTAAATAAAGCCATGTTTGATATTACAGACACACGTTCCTATTTTCACATCAGTCACTTATCAACACCAAACATTACACTTTAACTTTTCCCAATGACACACTACAATAAGCCTGTCAAGATTTCCAGGAAATAGTCATCAGTACCTACTGTGCTTCCAGCAGACAAAGCTTGGCTGGGTACCTGAAATCAACACTTTGAGAAGAATAGTATCACAGGAGTGCACAGAGTCATATTAACTATTACAAGAATGTTGAAAAAAAAGTCACTCATTTACACAATCCTAATTCAGCCTTGAGCTGGAACTTTGTAATCTTAGCCATGGTGTCCTTGGGGGCTGTGTTATGCACATCGTATCACATCGCTGCCTGTTCATTTTGCTGTAAGACCTCTAGGTTTTAAAAGGGAATGAAACAGATTGCCACCACCAGGTAACCAGATGCAGGTACCTGAGACCTGGGGGTCACCCGGCCTGGGCTCCATCCTGGGTCAGGGTCCTCACTTGTTGCTTTTGACCAAATCTCTTCTCACACACTTATCTGAGAAGTATACCTATGTACATTTCCTCCTCTCAGAGAGAACATGTAATAAGTCACATGTACAACAAAATCTTCAAATACTGCTGTTTTTCAGCCAAGAGAAGTAGAGTCATAATTTAAAATCTGAATGTATTCATTAGAGAAATTAAATGAGGGTCACTTTAGAAGGTTTTCTCTTAATTTCCAAATGCAAACTACTAAAGGACTGTTTCTTCTAATCCTGCTTTTATGACAAGAGTTCATCATACTCATATGATACTTAATAGAACATATCCTTTTTAATTAAGCACCAGAGTTGTGCAGAGCAACCATACATACAGACATAGGTGTGTGTGTGTGTGTGTGTAGTTTAGTTTATTACAGGTTAAGGTAAGTAAATGCTCTAATTGAAAATTGAGTAAAAGAAATAGATATAGTGACATGCTGAGATTAAATTTTAATACTTTGTGTTGACTACCTATTGTTAATTTAGAACTCAATTAGAATTAACTCTGGGATTTTGATGGCAGATAAATCAGTGATTAACCTTTTCCCCACAAAGAATATTGGTATCTTTAACAACTTTAAAAGACTTAATGATGTAATTTAGATCAGGACAAGAAAAAAATATGTGTAGCTAATATATTTGCAAAAACTACTTTCTTCTAGAACTTCTTAAACATTTCACATAAAACACATTAACTTTCTGCTAACTATATTTGGGAAGTACTAAAAGAAGCCCAAAAATGCTTCTAAACTTTTGAAACATCTGAACAAATATCTTCTAAACAGGTAGATTTATAATTCTGATTTATAGCACAAAAATTTTCATAAATCTTACTATCTTTTTATATGATTTCAAAAAACCTAGGTTGTTATAACTAGATGCATATGTAGATGTCATGGGTGAATTTTGAACATACAGTGAATTGTTTTTGATTATCACCTTTCATACATTTAAACTCTGTAGCATTTAGAACAAGATCAAACTTGTTTAAAAAAGCCACAGGCTTCTAACTCCGAGACTGCAGTACAGATTTTGAACAAAGTAAAAGAGATAAAATTTATGAAAAACCATACAATAAATTCAAAACAAAGATGACACATCAATAAATACACTTCAATAAAACAGCCAATACTCTGAAGAGCCGAGCTGTCTTCCGAGAGTTCACTCTGCATCTCCCTCCCCAATCCTGACGGCTGTGCTAGCATATATTCTTCTAGAATTTTTGTAGGAGGGCCTTAGAATTCTTTTTAAAGTACACTTAAAATATTTTCTATCACAATGTATTCTCACCATTTGTTCTCAAATTGAGTTTTTTCAGTGCATATTTTGTGACTATATTGCATAACCTATATTTGAAAACTTCTGGAGGAAATTCTGATAATGAAATTTTAAGATGACATGATTATTTATAATGAACTTGTCTCTAAAGGAAGTATTCTACACTTTAGAGATACCTATTTCCCTGGCTGTAAGTAAGATATTAGGAAATGCAATGAAACGTTTGACCTGGAAGGTGCCCACAGAGGAGGGGACAGCAGCACGCTGTGTGCAGGTGGCAGCTGTTCCCATTCACTAAGAGAACCTGTGACCTGAGATTGCTGAGTCAAACTCATTAATACAAAGCAGTGAAAATCAGCAGGCAAAGCAGAGCTTATGAAAGATCTGAATTCAGAGGGGAAGTGCCTTGAACTTTCCTGATAAACTTCTCTCAAGGGATTCAAGGTTATTCCACCACTGTTTTCTAATCAGCAATAACTGCATTCATGCACACGACTTCTTCATGGGAGAGACTTAGTGGACTGACAAGGAATGGCAACCAACCCATGCTCCCCAACAGAGCTCACTTTACAATTTCAAAAGCGTAACACATAGCAGTCACAAAACCAACCCACAAACATAGACCAGCGAGCTGGTCTTGACATCTTCCCAATTGCATTCTTCATAAGGAGGAAAAAGAAAAATTTTTAAATTTTTAAAATCAAAAATTTCCAAGGAAAAAAGGAAAATGACCCCCCTTTTTTTTTTTTTTAAATCAGCATAGGAAAGCTCCCCTTCTGTAGTCTACACTTGAGACACTTCAAATGACAAGTGAACATGTTTTCCAATGTTGGCCACATAAGACCTAAAGGGATGATTAAATTCAAACCAGGATGGCCTCTTAATCTGAGCTACTTCAGCCACTGATTTTTGTAAAATGAAGGGGAAAATTCTAATAGGCAATTTACACAGGCAAGCACTGGCCTGCAGAACTCATCACTTTTTTCTTAAAAAAATGCTATTAGCCTTTAATAAAAATGTGATACTTTTAGGAACTTCATAATTCCTTGTCATATTTTATTTTTCTGTCCCTTTTCACCATTTCAAATATTTCAGTATTGCCCACCACAACCACTGACAGGATTATTTATTCCTATCATGACTGATCTAGGTTATTGATGAGGAGTTCCAAGTACCATTTGAAAAGCTGAGTCTTTAAAAACCTTCAAAGTTTTAAACATTTGTTACAAAAAAAGAATAACAACTACTTGTAACTAATCTAGCTTATGTGCTTTGTGGTGTTTTTTCAAAATGAGAGTATAAATCATTGTACATAAAACCCAAATAGTTAATATACATTTTTCTGGCACTTTCTAGAAATTAGGCATTAAACATAAAACATCTTATAAATTTATATAATAAAAATAAATGTTTACATTTTAGTCTTAGATTACCTTAGGGTGCAGAAAACTTACACAAGTCCACACTGTTGGTGTGGGCAGCAGAGATCACTGGAAATACCCATGTCCACAGTCCTTTCAGGATGGACGCCTCACTGCCATCCACACGTGTGGTCTGTGTTCCAACATAAAGATTAAGGCTCTCTATTTGGAAGGATCGAGCTCTGGGATTAAGGAGTACAGACGTACCACGATATTCACTGAAAATACTGACAAGGCTCTGATGAGTTCCCAAGGTTTCCATTAGAAAAATAAAACAAAGCATCTAAAACTGACTTCAAGTACTTTAGGGGGAAGGCTGCTGACGCACAGTGCCAAAATAAGAAGGAAAAAGGGACTCAAGGGGCCTCCTGCCCCAAACCTATGCATAGTTTGGATTCCCAGAGACCAAAGCTGTAGCTCTGGGAAGAGGAAGGGTGAGCTGGGTGGGGACCAGCAACCAGTTTCTCCCCATCCTAATTCGCCTATCTTGAAAACCATTGCCAAGCCCTGTAAGGAGAATTTCCTCAGATTGAGCCATAGAAATCAGAAGATTCTATAGGGGAACATGCCATATATTTTAAAGTTGGTAGCAGACAGAGAAAAGGGGAGACAGGAAGAAAAACCTCGCTCTTCCAAATGGCAGTATTTCAGGTGGGTAGAAGTGCAGTTCTTGCTGAGCGGAGTTCTTCCTTATAGCGTGACTGTCCTCACTAGTGGGATAAACCCTGACAGGACAGCGGGGATCTGTTGTGGACGGCTTGGGAGTTTTGTGCGGGTGCTGGGGTGTGTCTGTCTCCTAGGGCAGGCAGGTGCACGCTCGGGAGCAGCCAGGTCTGAACATCAGAGCTTCAGAAACTGGGAAGACAGTCGGTGTGGCATGTCCAATGGTCTGGAGTTTACTACAGCAGCATATAAAGTAGAGATTGATGTCACTTCTTATCCCCACAGAACTGTCCCCAAATACTGACCACAGGCTCTTTGGAGTTGTCTTCTGGGTTACTAGAGCCTGGTGACATCTCTGCATTGCTGCAGGTCCCCAATGCTCTCATAGTCATTCTCCTTGGGGACGAGACCAGGGTGGCCATTTATCTCCAGGGGAGCCTTTTCTTCCTCTCTGTTTAGAGTCTGTATTGCTTCATAGTCGGGCTCTGGCTCCTCACCGGGTCTTCCTGCTGGTGGGAGCGTGCTGTTTGGAGTTTTCTCAAAGTCTTTAACGGTGGCATAGAGGTCATTACAGGAAGAGGGTGATCTCTGAGGGGCACCTTGAATGGAGGTGTAGGTGGATTCTGGCGCTTTAAACATCTGTCCTGATTTATGCAGCGACGGTCCAGGTTTATTCACTGATGAGTACATGGCTGAGATCTAGGAAACAGAGGGAGAACTGAATAAGCAAGCTTCAGGCTGTGACCTCCTCCTCCCGGTCCTGGTCACAAGCTATACACTTAGCACTCATGGGCATCTGAGAGTGCGTGTGTGTACGCGTGTGTGTGCATGTGTAAGTCTTTAAAATTTGTTTTACTTATCTGTACTAATTCTGGAGTATGTTAGCAGAGAATAATGATGGATGTTATCTTCAAACTTTGTAAATAGATCAATCGTATTTGTTTAATTCTGTGCAAACTGAGTTCCTTGGGTCAGCTGAGGGGACTGAGGGACCAGGAGGAGTGGGAGCTCAGGAAGCCCCAGGACCTGGCACATACCTCTATCTTTATTTGATTTTGATATCAGAATGATATTATACTCAAAAAGGTTCCATAGCTTTACCAAAAAAGGGTAGAAAAAAACTTACTTTAGATGAGCAATTCTCCAAATGTGGCTTCCAACCAATGTTGGAATTTTTCAGGAGGGTAACTTCTTTTTTTTTTTACTTTTATTTTTTATTTTAGTTCATTGTATCATTTTTCTGGTTGTACACAAAGTAGAATCATACATTTTGTCTATTCGTACATATACATGGGGTAAAGATGTTTGTCTCATTCTGTTATCTTTCCTTCCCTGCCCCCCCCCCCCCCCCTCATTTTCCTCTATACAATCCATCCCTTCTCCACTCTTCCTGTGTCTCCCCCACCCCCACTATGTGTTATAAGAGAAATCAGAGGGTAACTTCTCAGGTTGCACCTCAGAGCCTTTGATTCAGAGACTCCTGGTGGGGCTCACAATCTGATGCCCACTGAACTGTGAGAACCATGGAATGAGACTATTCCATGCTTCCTGCTTCCAGATGGCGTGAGTGGTTGCTGGGCTCTGGTACATGTGCACCGGTAAGCGTACAGTTCTCACCAGGCTCTGACTTGGCTGCATGTTATTGGTTATTAAAGAGCCATTTACAGAGCAGGCTTAGTTTTCTTCAGTGGGAAAATTCATTCTTTTCTGCAATTGGAAATGAAATTTGGGGACCATTTTTGGATGCTCTTTCCTCTAGCCAGAGGGACCCTTTCCAGGCACACCTTGGCAGCCCATATAAATTCCATACAACCTGTAATATCAAGAGAGATTTAATTCTTCAGTAATGATAGATGACATGTACTGATGCCCAGATATTTGGGGAATACTACTCCCCGAATTTTTGTTAGAAATCATTTGGTAAAACATATTTTTCATTTACCTGTGTTTATTTTTTACCACAGTGATTAATTCATTCAAATGCCCTGGAAATAAATAAACATGTTTCCTGACAGATGCTTGGCTTCCCAGGCGCCCAGGGACATGTTCCTGTTCTCCCACATCTCGCAGACTGTGGCGAGCTTTCCAGCTGGCTGCAGAAGCGTCTGAAGACAGCCCCGCCGCCTGCTCCTGGTCATCTGCATCAGGACTTTTCACTACCGACTGGTGGCTCTGGTTTGTGAGGCCCTGACAGAGAAACCATCCTTGGAAGACGCTTGCCGTGCCCATCTGACTGTCTGATGAATATTACATGAACAGTCCCATCTTAGAGGTTTTTGTTTTGTGGTGCTGGGATCCGACCCAGGGCCCCACACATGCGAGGCAAGTGCTCTACCACTGGGTGACACTCCCAGCCCTCATCTTAAGTTTTTAATGGGAAAATTGCTCTCAAATAGAAGAATTCTACTTTCTTTCAATTTAGGAAAAATTTTAACAACTTACCAATTTTCATAGTGAGATACAAATATGGAATTTATTACCAAAAAGTGGTCTGAAAGCCAAAAATTATAAAGAGGTAAACCATGAATGACAGGGACAAAGGGAATCAGTATACCAGCTTATCCTTCATCTTTACCTGGATGGTGACAATGACAGGTGGCCCTCCCTGACAGGCCAACTCCCCTGCTCCAAGGTCCCTGCCATTAACATCCTCCTCTCTTTCTAAGATCCTGGGTTTTCTACATTTTTTAAAAAAATATGTTTAAAAAAATATTTTTAGTTGTAAATGGACACAATACTTTCCTTATTTTATTTTTATGTGGTGCTGAGCATCGTACCCAGTGCCTCACGTGTGATAGGTAAGCGCTCTACCATTGAGTTATAACCCCAACCCTAGAAAATATGTTTTTATTCGTGCCGTATGGTTATACATAATAGTGGGGTTTGGCTTTTGTACTTTTTAAAATTACAGGCTCTTCCATGAACTTGCAACTTAACACTGACTCTGGGAATGAACCTATCATGTACAGGGTGTCACCAGACATTCCAATTTTTATAAAAGCTTGTCAAGCCTTTGGTTATTCCTTTTGAATGTTTGTTTTCTATGACTATTATTTCTAGGGTGTATATAAGTTTCTTTTCAAGCCGACCTTTGCAACTGAGCTTTTCAATTTTTCTTTTTAAAACTTTTAATCTTTATTACTCAATAGTTATGACAGTCTTATGGATTACATGAATTACTCATTTCCTTTTTCCCGTTTCTCATCTGTTTATAATTGACTCTCTCTTCCTCACTCTTTTAAACTGGGACCACGGGACTCAAAGTACAACCCTCAGTTTCAGTCTAGGTCATCACTAAAGGCATACAAAAATAAATAACTTCTATGTTTGTTTTTTCCAAATCTTCAGCAAATGAATTTTTGTGGGTCACATTTCTCTATCTTAAAAATTCATCAATATAACTAGGTGCTCTTTTCATAAACCTCAGATATGAGGAGTAAAGTACTTTAAAAATTTTATATAGAATTGATTCATTTTCAAGGTTGAGCTTCCAGATCTTCTTTAAATTTTGCTTTCTTTTCCCAATTATGTCTCTCTGGCTGAAGAAAACAGACCAGAGGGAGGCAAAGGAGTTGCCAAGGGACCTGGAAGGAGGGGACTGCGGTGGTCTTGTGAAGAACCCAGCAGATGGGGTGTGTCTATGAAACCGTTTGGAGGTGTGCTTGAAGGAACCTGGCAGTTGACTGTACTAGGGAAAGGAGGCGTCAAGGATGACCCCCAGGGTTTTGGCTTGTGCAAGCAGGTGGACAGATGGCAGGTCTGTTCCTGGGGAAAGGGACATGCAAGGGATTAGGCAAGATTGCCTAAGGAAAGCACTTCTGCTCCTTGAACTTTCACTGTGGGAGTCCATCTTCACACTGATCCTTCACTCAGAGTCCTCTGTAGATAACATACCTGCGTGCACACCTAGGTCTCTTATACATGTGCAAAATTTACTATGCTGGAAGTTTCAGCTAGAAGCTGCAGGCAGCTGATCCATGAACAAGTTTAGCTCTCTGTCTGAGCCTCACTTGACACGTACCACACATACTGGTTTTTATAATTGCAAGGCTTCACTAAAAGTCTAGCGAATTTTCAGTGCAGCATTTGGAAATGCACAATTCGTTCTAGTTGGCTGCTACGTTTGACCCTTGTTCTAGTCTGGAATGGAACTTTCTACAGCTTCTTGCTCTCTGGTATCCAAAATTCCTCACTGACCCTGTCTTCCAGGTGGGATCACGTTCTCCAACCTGCTATTGATTTCCTTCTGATGTGGTCTTCTTGGCTTTCGACGGAAGCTCCCATATTGAAATTCCTCTCATCCTATTTTTAAGTCCTCCCTTGTCCTGTTCTTCTGACCCTCCTTTCCTCCTCAGTTCCTTTAGCTTAGACTTCCTGTTCTTCCTGTCATCCTGCTTGGTTTACCACCTGCCAGTCACCCCCCAACGTATAAATGCCCATCCCCAACCTTGACCTCCACACATAGGTGTAAGAGAGTTTGTCAGCTCCTTCAGACAAAGGGAAACATTACAGTGCATGAATTCAAGGAGAGAAGCTCTCTTATTACGGAAGCTTTCTACTTACTTAAAATGTAAAAAAAAAAGACAAGAAAAGAAAAGAAAGAAACCCAACTTACCTCCTCTTCTGTGAGAGTTGGGTCTTCTTCCCGAGACTTGTATGACAATGAGCTAAATCTCTGTCAAACACAAACCAAAAAAAGGTAGATTGAAGCCAGTAATCCCATCTGTTTACAAATGTTTCCATGGATTTATTGAAATGTTTTCAAATTATTTCTATGGAGCCACAAAGAAATTATGTCAAATTATTTCTATGGAACTATGAAGAAATTTTGTGAAGCACCTGAGAAACAAACATTTACATGATTATTGTATAATATTATTATTATTATTATTATTATTATTTTTTGTAGTGCTGGGGATTGAACTCAGGACCTTGTGCTTGCAAAACGGTTATTGTATAATATTCTTATGTAACTAGTAGTATTACAAATAGAGAAACTATTAATTTAACATTACAATCTGTAAGTACAAATAAACCAGAAATAAATACTTAGACTTCTATTTCAACTTCTAATTGTCACTGAAGAATTGATCATCAAAGAAGGATTGACAATAAAAGGTGTCTCTTTATCTAATGCCTGAAGTTGATATTTCTAAAGTGTGATGGCATCATCAGGAAGATCCTTAAGTTATTCTGGAAATTTCAAACCCAAAGAAGAAATGAACTCTCATCTTGTGGCCTTCCCCTACCTGACTTCTCAATGACTGGTTCCTGTTTGCTAATTTTAATTCTGTGATTGATTTTGAGGGAGATGTAGAAAGGCTTAGGCAGCCAGGGCAAGATGGCGAGTGAGGAGTTTGGGGGCAGTGCCAGAACAAAGCGGCATGGAGAGGGTCTTCTGATGAAGTCAACTTCCGGGTTGATAAAAGTGCTCATGGACACAAGTGGGGTACCCAATCAGACACACACTTCACACCAGTGCTTCTAAGTGGGGAATCCAATAGCAAAACTAAAACAGATGCATGACAGAGGGGGTACCAGTCAATAATAGTGAGGAATGCGTGGACAGGGGAGGAGATAAGGAAAGGACGAAATTCCAGACAGCAGAATAATAATAGGCCAAAATTCCCCCACCAATTTCCAGCTCAGGGGCCCCTTTTTTCTGGAGAAGTCTGTCTGTGTTGCTTTTGTAATAACCTGCTGCTTGCTTGCTATCTCTGTGTCCTGTTCTTCAATTCTTTGCTGAACGCACACAATGAACCCAGCACCCCTAGGCTGTAACAATATCAACAAATGAAGATCCTCTCAAACCTGGCACATGACCTTGTGCTCTACCTGAGCTCCCCACCTACGCTCAGACCTTTCCTTGCCCTGACCCACAGTCCCTCCCTCCACCATCCCTGCTCCTAGCAACCCCCTTCAGATCAACACCCACTGTCCAGTTTCTCTCCTTCTATAACCAAAACCCAGGTCTTTTAACACTGTTGTGATCCAACCATCTTTTCGATGTCCTCCCTTTTTGATGGCCTCTCTTTCCTAATTTACCAAGCTTCAACTCCAGAGTCAACCACCATAATCACCCCTTCAATACTCAGTTCCCTTCCTGGTCACTGCTGAACTTGACCCTTGAGTGAGAGAACCCTCAGTACTGCTGTTTTGGGGGACACATCCCTAGTACATCCAGTGCCTGCCCGCCCAGCTATCTAATATGTACCTTCTCTTCTCCCCACAATCCTCTGCCGCCTCTTTATCCAGCCTCACTGAGAGTTGATGACTCTGCTTCCTAAGTCACTAAGAAAACTGAAGGCAGCAGAAGAAATTCCTGTGAACTCCCCTCCACACCCCCCGCCCCAAGCAGACCCTGCATCCATCTATTTTCTGTCCTCCCAGTTACCACAGGTGAACTTGGCATGCTCTTCTTGCCATGTCATTACGGCCATGCCTCTTCCTGACCCAAGTGTGTCATTACCTCTGTTGCCACTCCTCCCTCCCTGGACACTTTCTTTACCTGCCTTCTAGCACCCTGCACTTCCCTGGTTTTCTTTCCTACTTTGGTCCCCTCTTGCTGGTCCTTTTCCAGATCTCTACTCTTGGATCCCTTATAGCCCCATTTACACTCATCCATTCTGTGGCTTCATCCTACCCCATGGCTTCAACAACCCCATTTCCAAGGACCTCCAAGGTGCAGATCCAGTCCTGGACACTGCAAGATGTGCCTCCTCCAGGTCCAACCCATATCTTGAATGAAACCCATTCACCACTGAGTGATCGCCAAACCTGTCTCCCTGCAGCCTTCAGTTCATGGCGATTTCCTTGTCCAGGGCCTAGTTCAAACCCTGAACTTGCCCTTGCCTCTTCCCTCTCTCACTCCACCTTGGTCCATCGGCAAGTCTCTTGGTTCTAGCTTAGCTTCTCTCATTTCTGCTGCCTTTGCCATCTCTTCTATGGTTAACAGGTTTGCCGTGCAACAGTTCTACCATGTTCCCACCCTTTATGGTTTGCCTCAAAACTGTAGTCAGGAGCACCCTTTCAAAACATGGGTTGGGTTGTGCCACTCTGCTGGCTTTTGTTTGGACTATGTGCTGAGGCCATTTGGGACCACCAATGGTTGCCTTTCTCCCAAGAAATCTTATTCTTCCCTCTCCAGTCATATCTGTCCCTTCCTCTTCTCTCTGCAACCCACGATGCTGCAGCCTCAGGGGCTTCACACTGGCAATCTTCTCTGCTTAATTTGCTCTCCCCTCAATAGCAACTTGCGTAAGTGTCCCTAAGAAGATCTGTGTAACTCACTTTTCACCTTCTTTAACTCTGATCAAAGGTCACCTTCATGGCTTGGTGGACACTATCTAAAACTGCACTATCATTCCCATTTCGCCAAACTTCCTTATTCTATTTTTTCTTATAAACTTGAAACTTTATCTCTTTCCACTAAAATGAAGTTCCACAGGGCAGAAATTATTCTTCACTTACATATTTTGTTCATTGGTGTAGTCCCAGCACCTAGAAGACCATGTGGCACTTACTAGTTGCTCATTAAAATCTTTGTCAAATACATTAAGTATTAAACACTTCTAATTCTCAATTCACTTCAAATTAGATTTATGTGGGAGATGATGGATTACTCATTAAACCGTAAAAAGATAACCTGGCCCCCAGACAGGGAGTTTTTAACATGAAATCTGGAGAACTGCTTATTACTAATGGTTAGATAACTATCTGTCCTATCTTCCAAGGGCTTGAAAAGCTTTGGCTGGCTTAGACATCATAAATTTACATTGGTTTTATTATTTTTGGTTACATGGTGAGCAGAAAATCATACTGCATTTTTGCATTTTATGAGCATGTTTGTAAATGCTTCCATTGATGATCTCACAGCTGATTTCATGGGTAATATGAGAAGTTGGAACGCATTCAGAGAATACTTTTTTTAAAATAATTTAATTGTAGATGGACATAATTCCTTTATTTTATTTATTCTTATGTGGTGCTAAGGATCGATACCAGCACCTCAGACGTGCTCTACCACTGAGCCACAACCCCAGCCCCCAGAGAACAGTTTTTTTAAAAAGTATTTTTTAGTTGCAGATGGATATAACACCTTTATTTTATTTATTTACTTTTATGTGGTGCTAAGGATCAAACCCAGTGCTCATGTGTGCTAGGCAAGCGCTCTACCAACTGAGCTATATCCCCAGCCCCTCCCAGAGAACAGTTTTAAGAATGACTTCCTTCCTGTAACCTATACAACCACAGCCAGGGGTCACCTCTGACCATGAACTACAGAAGTGTTTTATGGCCATAATTGACTGATCGACTCTTCCTCGTCCTTCCCACATGAGTAGAAAAGAATTTTGCTTTTTTCTTTTCCCATGTGGAGAACAGAAACAGACTAGGCCTAGTTAAAACCCAAGGAAATTTTGACAACTGGAAATGTGAAGTTCCAGGTATCAAGCTGGATACACACAGAAGGCTGTGGATCACCAAGACATTTCAGAGCTTTGTTGAGGTCTCAAATTCGGAGCTGTAAGTTATTGCTTTGAAACACAAAATAAGATATCTTGACTTACATAAAAGTATATACAACCAGATAGAACCAGCTGCACCTGGGAGTTGGCTCTCTCTGCAAATGTCACTATGCTTTGATTTCTGTGCAAAGTCACATAACACTGAAGGCAGCAATAAGCAGAAGAGGTAAAAATGTACAGAAGTGAGTCTAGCCTATTTAGTTCTTGGTCTTCAAGATGAAGAAAATAATACTTGGCTCTAAGTAGACATGATGCAAAAATTGGAAAATATCCAAGTTAAGGTACTGGGAGAGAAATATTTTATAAACATGAGTTTTCAGAATTTTGTTACTTGGAGTGGGAAAAAGCAAATACAGCTGATGCTAAAATAATTTTCATCATTCAGGGAACTTGAAAGTGTTTGGAACTGTTTCCCAGGGCAATGTGCATGGAAACCCCCAGGATGACCACAAAACAAAGAGCTGGAGCCCACCTTGTTGGTCTCTCTGCTCCCTTCTGAGGCTCGCTCTTCTGCTTCTCTCTCTTCTTTCTCCTGAAGGTTTTCATGTGCATCCAGAAGTTTCACGGGGACAGGTGGGGGGGCCTCCTCCTCTGGATCACATGCGTTTCCAAGAATGCTCTCTACATTCACACTCTGGCGACACTTTTTGTTTCTGTCCACAGAGGCATATTCAGCAAACTCTGCTTTGCCCTCAGTTTGGGGCCCCGGAAGCTCTTTCAAGGTGGAAACAGACTTTGACTTGCCACTCTGGCCTCTGTCTGGGTGTCCTGCTGCTGCCAGCTCCTTGATTTCCTTTACGGTTTCATACAAGCAGTCTTCCACCATGTTTTCCTGGGAGGAACTGTCCTTGAGTACCTCGTAGGGCCCCTCTGTGCCTGGCCCCTGGTCCCCATCCACGCTCCTGTCAGTGAGCATGGTGTCCACCCCACTCTCTGGGGGGATCCTGGGCAGCTCCCGACTCTGATGACACTTAGGCTTCCCTGTGCTGTCCTGGGAGTCCAGCAGATCAGAGGCAGAAGTCTGAACTTCCTCATAATGCTGCATGCAGGTCAGGGTACTGTCCTCTGAAAGAACTGAGAGAGCAGAAGTATTACAAGAAGGACAATTCCAGAAATGACCATCACAGTGAATCAGAAGAGCAGCCTTGGGTTAGATCAAGGCGCTTGCTTTTTGTTTGATACTCTGCAGCAAATTATGGATGTCATGATGTCAATTATGTTCTTAAATTTTTATATTCTTATAAGGATTCTTAAATTCTTAATTCTCCTTCACAGCTTAAAATACAATCCATCTATTATATCTGTCCCAGTACAACATTTACTAAATTCTCCTGGCTACCACCTGGCTCCTGACACTTTCATTACTTAATATTATTCCCCATGAGACTCCTATAGGCAGAGTGTCCTATGTGACCAGAGGATGAAAGTGACAATCCATGAGGTCAAATTGGAAGCTGGACACCAAAGAAAGGAGGGCGTGGTGGCCACACTCCCTGGCCCTCCTGGATTCTACCTATAGGGAGGGAATAGTTGGTAGCCATCCTCTTTCACTGGTCAATTTCTTTTGGCAGATGTAACAGAAGCAATGGGGAAAAAAACGTACCCCATGCCTCCTTAAGCAACTTTTTCCATCTCAGTCCCCGACCCCAACATCCCTATCTTGAATTAGGACTTCCAAATGAGAAATACTCAGACGGTCACGGATATGTTCCTGTGTGAAGCCAGCCAGCTATCCCTTCATCCAACATTTTACCAAATGCCTGCTGTGCACCAGGGATGGTTCAAGAAGGTGGAGATACGTTCGCCCACGAAGCAGAGTCCTGTCCTTCCAGTGCATACACTGGAGTGAGTGAGTTCTTAAATGATTGTGCAGCTATTTGGGGGAGATTGGAAATAGTATCCTCAAGGGATGTGTGGGGAAGTGATCCTGACTTCCTGGACCTTTGAACTTAACAACAGCCCCCTGTATTCTCTACTCATCCTGCCCTTTGGTCCTGGTTGTCTGTGTCATGGAGGACAGAGAATGGGCACTTGTGTCTGAGACTCAGGTATCAATACTGACCATGCCTCAGTTTCCTTATCAAGTGTACTGTAGATTGTAAGGTCTGAAGCAAACATAGTTGCTACCTTTGTTTGCAAATCCAGTGCACCAAATGGACATTGTTGAAGAATGGTTCTGGGTGCACACAATGATTCTGGGTGCCTGGTTCATACCGTCCTCAGCGAAGGACTCTAAGACCTTAGGCAAATTATGAACCTCTCTGTGGTTGGAAGAACAGCTCCCCAAGGATGTCCATGTCCTAATCCCTATTAACTGTGCATATATTATGTTATATCATGAGGGGAATTAAGGTTACAGATGAACGAATGTGGCCATTCAGCTGACCTTGACATGGAGAGGATCCTGGACTCGCCAGGTGGGGCCAATAAATTACAGGTCCTTATAAGTGAAGGAGGGAGGCCTTGAATTAAGGAAAGTAGGAAGCTGAGCTGGGCAAGGAAATGGGTCTCCCCAGAGACTCTAGGAACAGCCATGCAACAGCTGCTACCTGGAGTTTAGTCCTCTGAGATCCATCTCAGACGTAGGACATCCAGAATTGCATCTTAATTAAATAAATCTGTGTTGTTTGGGGTGCTAAGTTTGTGGTAGCTTGTTAGAGCAGGAATGTGGACAGTTTCCTCCCTTCAAGTGGTGTGTAGCAACAGTGCCCATTTTCAAGGTGGTACTCCTAGTCCTATGATCAAGAGGAACATTCCAGGGTTAGGGCAATGAGTTGGCACACACACCCATCTTCCAGCAATGCCTGGCACACAGAAGACAATTAGTAGATATTAGGTACTGTTCATCCAAGTGAGATTGTTTGCTAAGGCTGGTAGCAATACTAAAAGAGAGCAAGAACACGTTCCCTAGTTTCTGACCTACAGTTTTGAGACCTGGTACTTTGGTAGGTGATGAGGCCTGAGTGAGAAATTGGCTTTTTTTTTTTTTGATACAGGGGGGATTGAATCCAGAGGTGCCTAACCACTGAGCCACATCCCAAGCCCTTTTTTGTACTTTATTTAGAGACAGAGTCTCACTAAGTTGCTTAGGGCCTTGCTAAGTTGCTGAGGCTGGCTTTGAACTGTGATCCTCCTGCCTCAGCCTCCTGAGCTGCTGGGATTACAGATGTGCACCACCACACCCTGCTAAAGCTGGTGTTTCTGCAGAACTTACTGTCACCGTTGGTGAGTGCCCCGTTCTGTTCACTGCTAGCAAGAGCATCTGTTGTCAGGCTAGTCACTGAATGGCTGAACATCTCCTTGTCTGAAGGCTGCAAAAAACAAATGAATCCACATTGGTAAGAATATGGATGGTACAACAGAGAATATTCCTGACTTTTTCTAAAACTCAGAACAGCAAAAGCAAAAAACCAAAATCCACTATTTAGATTTAAATGAAGTGAAATCAAATCAAATCATATTGGGCCTCTTGGTTAACTAGTCATAGTAATAGTGCTTAATAGTGGGGATATAGACCATACTAACACAGAACACTTCCACCACTGTGAAAGGGGTCTACTGGACAGTGTGGTTTCAGAGTCTCAGGGACATTGAGAATCTTCCAAGGCCAATGGCAGAGCTCCCCACCTGGTGATCTATAAATGGGCTATGGGTAGGTTGTGAGATATCAGCCCCCTAAGCTCAGGTAGGGAGGGGAGCAGCAGTTCTGGTGCTCCCCAGCAGGGAGCAGCCTCATCCTCAGACCACAGGTGCTGTAAAATCCTATTCTTACAGGTGTGCCGTGTTATGAGAGACAGCGCAAAGCATCAAACTCTGCCATCTCATGAGAACAGACTTAAATCTGGTCAAATACTGATAATACTGTTGATTTCTGAGACTATTTCAGAACCAGCCAAGTCTCTGGCGTCAAGGTTCACAAAAGCAATCATGTGCAAAAAACAACAACAACAACAACAACAAGAACCTTTGTAACCTTTCCTATTCTCACAAACTGACATAGGACACTTGGAGGGAAGAGTGGCATTGATAATTTTCTGCTGGGCCAGAATGTGAAGCTACTTCCTGAGACAACATACCAGGCTGAGCTACTGCCAAGGGACAAGCCAGTTCCTTTTTGGGGGGCGGGGGCGGGAACTGGGGATTGAACTCAGAGGCACTCAACCATTGAACCATATCCCCAGCTCTATTTTGTGTTTTATTTAGAGACAGGGTCTGAGCTGCTTAGCGCCTCATCTTTGCTGAGGCTGGCTTTGAACTCTTGATCCTCCTGCCTCAGCCTCCCAAACAGCTGGGATTACAGGCATGTGCCACCACACCTGGCAACGTCAGTTCTTGAAGGACTTCTTTACATAACCAACTGGTCCAGGCAGCAGCCTGACTCAGAACTTGCCCCCTCCCATCCTTTTCATTTTTTCATGGCTCCAGGATTCCACATGGAGAGTTCTGACATAAAAAGCTGAGGAACTTGTCTAGTTGGCTTCAAGGATTATTTGACTCCTGATTAGGAATCAAATAATAATAGACAGCAATACCCTGGACCAAGCTTCTTGGGAGTCTCCTGTTTCAGCTCAGTGCTGCTTACATCTGCTGCCATATGAGATGGCCACCATGCTGGGTTGCCAGGAACTTGTGATACAGATGTGAATGTCCCAGAAATGACTACCAGACAGGGCAGGAGTGGGTGGGAGAGAAAGGCTCCCAGGTGGACCCATAGCAGCATAATTCATCACAGCTGAAGGTTCACAATCCATTTCTATAATCTTACCATCTAAGAGACAATCTGCAGGTTATATGTACATGAATTGATTTGGGAGCTGAGCTCTTAAGGGCAGGCAGGCAAGTGTGTGTGTGTGCACGCGCACATGTGCACACCACTGCCAGTGTCAGCACATGTTCCTGTGTGTACACACTTGCTCACAGACACATACAGGAGATGCTACAAGGGACCAGTGACTAAGGAGATGGTGTGTTAGGAAGAAAACACAGAGGGCTAAGGTTTTCCTTTATCCAATTGCCTCTCTCTTCCTATCTCACCCAGGGCTGCTGATGACCCTGAGCAGAACAGCAGGAACCAAAGGTCTAGAAGTCTTGCTCACTGCCCTCACCCCTCAGGAGAATTTGCACTTCTCATTAGCTCCAGGGTGATGCTGCTGCTACTGGTGACCGGGCCATACTTGAGAACCCCCTGTCCTAAAAGAAGTGAGGGCGGAGGTGGAAGCTCTTTTCCCAGCTCCATCTCATTCCCAATGGGTTCTGAGGAGGGTGAGGGGTGAAGAAAGATGGGGCCTGGGCTGTGTGTATGGGAGAAGCAACAGCAGAGGGACCCCTCCATCCCTCCAACTTCTCTGATTCCAACACAGCGACAATCACTAGGGTGGAACAGAGACACTGGGAACAGATGAAAAGTGAGGACAGTGTGGATGATGTGACCCAAGAAAAAGGGTCAAGAGAGGATCAGTGCTGAGGGCCAAGAGAGCCATGCCAGGCAAGGAGTGTGTGCATGCAGATAGGAAGGTAAAGGGAAACTTTGGGGCCTCTGAGAGGAACCCAGAGTCCTGGCTACTTCCTGCCTGCTTGGGCCACAGGAATCCTGAGAATCCAGTCAGGCAGCCTGGGCTGGGGGTGCTTCCTGCGTGTGCTCTGAATGTGTCTGCTGGCTGCGAGTCTGACCACGGGTCTCACATTAAGTATTTGGCTCATCCACACTTTCCTTTTTGAACCAGTCTTCCCCCAACCAGTCTTTGATTTGTCCTGAGAAATGATGTCCAGAACAGGAAGCACCTTTTGTTTTAACACTGTTCCAGGACTCAGGCAGGACTCTGAATAGGAGGGTAGACCTGTCCCTAGCTGCTGGGGCTGCCTGGCAATTTAAGAGCATGGCCCTGAGTCAAAGGACATGGCAGAACTGGGACAGTCTCAGGCTGTTCCTCCCCAGGTGGATCTCTGAGACTCTCAGGACCCATCAGAATCCATGAGAGGCTGAGAACTGGCAGGATGCAGCAAGGCCCCGCTCCCTCTTAGGTCTCTGGGCCCCAGGCCCGGGTAAGCTTAATCATTAGCTGTTATGGGTTGAACTGTGTCCCTCTGTCCCCCAATTCATGTCAAAGTCCTAACCCCCAGTACCTCAAAATGTGACCTTATTTGGGAACACAGTCATTGCAGATGACACTGGTTAAGATGAGGTCACACAAGGACAGGCTGGACCCTAGTCCAATATGTCTGGTGTCTTTATAAAAAGGGAAAACTTGGACTCAGACAAACATGCAGAGAGGGGAGATGATATGAAAGACAGAGGGAAAACGCCACGTGGAGCTGAAGACAGTTTGCACTGATGCATCCACAAACCAAAGTCTGCCAGCAAGCCATCAGAATCTGGGAGAGAGTTCTGGAACAGACCCGACCTCAGAAGGAACCGACCCTGCCAACACCTTGATTTCTGGACCCACCAGTTTGTCCTTCTGATAGCCCTAGCAGACTATGAGCACTGATGGAGCCTGGCAGAGGCAAAACAGAAACATCCCTGCGGCAGATTGGAGCCACCTAAGGATCTTTCTGGCAGCAGCACAATTACATCTATTTCAGAAACTCTCCCCACAAACCTGGCTGAGGCACAGGCCTCGGGCCATGGCGAACGTGAACCTACAGAAGGAGGGTACAGGGCAGGCAGTCACAGCTAACCTCTGCTTAGTTCTGCTCCTCAGTTCCCTTCAGGTCATCCACAAGTGGGACAGGAGGTGAGGTGGCTGATGTTTTAAAGTGCTCACAACACACACATACACACACGGACACACACACAACAGAGCTCACACTCACCACGTTCATCAGGTTCTCATGGTCCGCACTGTGAAGTCTTGGCTTCTTTTCTCTGGAATAGAAAATAAAACATTGTTCTAGTGCCAAATGTGCCCCTTGAAATTAAACACACACTACCTTTTCCTGCCCTAATTTCTGTCAACTTTAAAATCGCTCCTTTTAAGAGCCATATTTATTTTGTTAAGAGAATGCTGGCCGGTCACTCAATCTGTCTGTAGGAGTCAGGGGTAGGAGGAGGCCCAGCCACAGCAAGGGACTGCTCCCTTTCACCAGGTGTAGAGAATACACGTTCACAACGAGAGGACCGAGGTGGGGTCCCGTGTGGAAACTCTTTATATCTGAACACTGGAATGAGTTACATCATTTTTGTCTTTAGAAAAAGGTAGATGGTTATCTCATTTCACAAAGTCTGTGAATTCACACACTGCAATGGAACAGAGAGAGTAAAGAAAATACAAATTTTGGCACGTCAGGAAGGGTACATGCTCTCAGGATGAGTCATTTGTACTTCAAGTCTATGGAAAAGTCTGTTGAGTAAAAATAGAACGTGTTTTCACCCAGGACAGTCTAAAGAAAGCTATGGGTTGTAAAGAGGAAACCCGTCTACAGTCGAGGCAAGAGAGCCACCTAGTGGTGCGGTGGGTAATTGCAGCAGCCGCCCTCTCAAGCCCAGGAGAGCCACTACCCTGTCACCTCTCATCTTCCTGGCTGGCTGACCTGTCATCAGCGATGGAAGCCCAGGTCCAAGATGGGCAAGTATTAGGAGGCTCTGTGGGGTCAGAGAGTCTGGTTTCTCCCCTCCGGACAGATTTTGGCATACGATGTCATATCAGACTTTTAAGTGACACTAGTCAAGTTTCTTCTGAGGTTGAGAAAACAGGAACAAAGCCAGACAAGCTGATCCGCAGTGGCTCCCAGCAGCATGGCTTGCACCAGAAGGCCGCATGCATTGTAACCATTCCTGAATGTCTGGAGAAGTCACTCCTGGTTAGAAGGAACTTTACTTCTCTCTGAGCAAAGATCTCTTTTTGCTGGGGGTACTGACATATTATCTGAGACAGAGGATATATATTGCTCTTGGATTTCAAAATGTCAGGAGTTGGAAATATTGACAAGGATTTCACAAAAGAACATAAAAAAATTTATTAAAAGAATTTCAAAATATAGGAGGGGCTCTTTATCTTTCTTCCCAGCAAAATCAATATGGATTTTCATTCAATTAATACGAAATGTTTTTGGAATTCTTTGTAGCAGAGATCTTAACGTATGGGTGTGAATGTCTTTACAGTGAGATTCCATTTGTAACAGGGTTTTTAGTGTAAAGATTCCTCTGGGTACAGGGAATAGGTTGGGATTCCGGTTAGATACATGTTGGCTCTCACCTGTCACAACTCGAGCATAGAAAGACCAGGAAGGTGATGAGGAAGAACATGGCAACAGCCGCCAAACTTCCCCAGAGGACGATCTGCATCTGTCCACTGCTCAGCACACTCCCTGCGGGTCCCATGGTGCTAAAGGACCTGGCACAGCTGATGGAATGAGTCAGTTCTTCACAGGTGGCCACATGGGAGGCAGAGAGCTGTGTCTTCCTGCAAAGAAACTGATGTGTTTGGAAATTACTTCCCACGTGAAGTGCCAGAACCTTGTACAGTTTGAGCATTCCTAATCCTTAAGCTCCAAACTTGAAATGCTCTAAAATCTGAAACTTCTGAGTGTAGGCATGACTCCACAAGTGGGAAATTCCACACCTGACCCCATGCCATGGGTCACAGTCAAAACTAAATAAAAATAGGTATAAAATTACCTTCAGGTTACTTGTATAAGGTGAATATGAAACATAAATAAATTTCATGTTTAGACTTAGGTCCTTTCTCCAAGATAGCTCATTCTATATCTTCAAATATTCCAAAACCTGACAAAATTCCAAATCTAAAACACTTCTCATCCCAAGATTTTTGGATAACAGAATCCCAACCTGCAGTCAGGTTCCTGCAATAAGCAAGAACTCAGAGCACAACCAGGGAGGTGTATGCAGGAAGCAGATGTGATCTGAAACCTCTCTAGGCAAATCCCCAGGCATGGTCTAGAATCTGTTTTTGTCATGTAAACATGTAAAACAGGAAGTACCCATGATTAGCACAGTGTTTGAGGCAATAAGAGTCATATTATCTTCATATACTTGGGTACCGATTCTTAATGTCTTCAAATAAAGATTCCAAGGGCCTGGGGTTGTGGCTCAGAGGTGGAGCACTTGCCTAGCATGTGTGAGGCACTGGGTTCAATCCTCAGCACCACATTAAGGAAAAAAAATATAAATAAACAAAATTAAAAGATATTGTGCACAATATCTTTTAAAAAAAGGAAGATTCCAAGTACTCCACACTCTATGGCAAATAAATACATGTTGATTTGGTTTTGCTTTTTTTTCCCACTAGAACTATATCATTTCCCCCTACTGCCAGCTCTTAACTCTCCAAACTCATTTTTCTTTGGAAGGTTTAAGGTTAATAAAACCAATGCAACAGAATGTCTCTTTATTCACCTGCATTCACAGCTGTCTATTCTGAGGATGTGGCTTTATTTTCAGGGCTGGCTTCCACAAGTTCCTGCGAGCACCAGTAAATGCATTTTCCAATGAATGGCTGGAAGTGTGTGCTTACAAATACATCCTCAGCAGTAAATAAAACCTATTTATAAACAACTACAAATTAAGCATAAGAGATGTACTTAGTATGTTTTAGTACGTGCCAGGGACTCTGTTAAATACTTTCCTCATTTAATTGCCCCCATGACCCTGTGTGGGAGGAACTGTTAGTCCCTGTTTTACAGACAAGGAAGCAGAATCCCAGCAGAGAAGTAACCTGCTCCAAGCATCCCAGGAGCTCTGTGGCAGGGAGGTGTAAGTCCGGCCATCTGGGCCCCAAAGCCTGTGGTCTCTGCTCCTCCAGGAGCTCCTGGGGGCCACTCTTCTCTGCTTCTGCTACAGTGCTTCTAAATGAGTATGGTCAGATTACTTTTGCTAGATATTTTAAGTATGCCAGATAATTCAAAAATATAGCTGCATATTAGGTTGACAATGATCTGTCATCAGAGACGCCTTGTTTCAAAAATATTTATTAGTATTCTAATTTACAAAGAAAAATCTGGAATTTAATCTCAAGCGTCAGGTATAAAGTAAGCAAATATTTTTGTTCAAGGACAATGATTAATAACAGAATTCTTCTTGAGAAAGACTGTCTGCCCATGTTTTCTGTGTTTGCCTGCTTCAGGGAGGAGGTGTAGAGGTGTTTGGCCCTCTGAGTGTCTGCATGGGTAGCTCTAGGGTGTCTTAGCAGCACACCAGGGTGTGCCTGGAAAGGGGAAATAAAGCCATTTTGGCAAAGGCAGTTCAACTGGACCAAATTTTCTGCAGGGGAAATATGATCACATTTGTTTGAATATTCCAGGTGGAAGAATAATAAAAAACTGAAGAACTAGGAACTGTTAGCTACAATGTATGGAGAGAATTCTGGGAGATAAAGTGGAACTGCCTTCCTCAGCCCGTGAGACAACATGAACAGCTCCTTCTAATGCTCTGTAAAGACTGGAACTCTCTGTGTCACACAGAACTTTCTTCCTGTGTCTGGCTATGTGTTGTGCTTATACACACTATAGGCATATAGTAATAAACAGTGAAATTGCTTTTGCCTGTTTGTTCCTGGACAGCTGTAACGGAATGAAAATAACCACCACATTTCTTATGATTTGTTGATGTAAAGGATAATTCACTTTAAACTCAGTCTACAAATTGGTACCAGAACAGGTTATTAAAACACATTCCATCTCACTCCAGTCAGAATGGCAACAATCAAGAATACAAGTAACAATAAATGTTGGTAAGGATGTGGGGAAAAGGGTACACTCACACATTGCCTATGTGACTGCAAAATAGTGCAACCACTCTGGAAAGTAGTATGGAGATTCCTTAGAAAACTTGGAATAGACCCACCATTTGATCCAGTTATACCACTGCTTAGTATATACCTGAAATCAACATACTACAGTGACACAGCCACATCAATGTTTATAGCAGTTTATAATTCACAGTAGCTAAGCTATGGAACCAATGTAGGTGTCCTTTGACAAATGAATGGATAAATAAAATGTGGTATATATACACAATGGAATATTACTCAGCTATAAAAAAGAATGAGCTTATGATTTTTGCCAGTAAATGGATGGATCTGGAGACTAGTATGCTACAGTGGAATGAATCTGACATAACTCTCCTAGGTTCATATATGAATACAACACAGTGAATCTCTACATCATGTACAACCACAAGACTGGGATCCTAATTTGAATAAGATATACTCCATGTTTGTATAATTATGTCAAAATATATTCTACTATCATGCATAACTAAAAAGAATTAAAAGAAAAGAAAAGCCAAAAATCAGAGAACAAACAAAAAAATACCCCCAAAACGTTCAAGGCAGCCCTGAAATCATGATGATCTATGAAAGCATATGAAATAACTTTTTGTACACAGTCCCAAAGCATAACACATTTTAGGGAGCACAGACAAAAGATCTGTCTCCTGCACAGATATTTGTTTGTTCCTTCCTTCATTCACACAACAGATTCCTCGAGGCTTATTTATGAAGTGCTAAGTTCTTAGAAAAGAGCTGCTGTGTGAATTGCTGAAAGGCAGAGGCGTATGGGCAGGCCTAGCATGGGATCTCCGGCACCTCTCCTTGGCTGTATGTTTCTATTCTTTCCTCTCCTCTCTCAACAGGAGGAGGCTGATAGAATACAATGAAATACGTGGGGTGCCAGACTATTTGGACCTTTCAGGGACAAAGAGGAGGAAAGGGGACTATTACAAGCTCCCCAATGAAAGCAGGAACTCTGAAAAAAAAAAAAGTGTCCAAATGCCTGGCTTACTCGCCTTCAAGCAGAATTTTCTCAAAAGCTATTGAAAGCAACAACTTTCTCCCAACGTTCTCATCCTGGATAAAAATCTCACCAAGAAAAGAGATCTTCTGGTACAGGTTTCTGAGTCAGGTACAGCTGAATCCTGGGAAACAAGTGCTCCAGTGGTTTGGGCAGCGTCCGCCTCAGAGGCCTGCTAGTGCCACTCCACAGGAGGACAGGCTGCAGTGGTGGTGGCAGGGCCAGGGAGTCTGTGGGAAGCAGCTGCAGCACCATGTGCCCTGTGGGGGCCTGTGTGTGGAGGGGCAGCCACACACACCTGGCCTTTCACCCACACAGCAGAACTCTAGGTGAGGTTACTCCCACTTAGAGTCTGCCATTCTTCTCTCTTGGTCTCTCTCTGCATTTAGTTGCTCCATAATTCTGCTGCCCATTTCTTCTCTGGCTTTCACCTTAATTTTCTTTTTCTTCTTTTTTTGGTACTGGGGATTGAATCCAGGGGCTTTTAACCACAGAGCCACTTTTATTTATTTAGAGACAGGGTCTCACTGAGTTGCTTAGGGCCTCACTAAGTTGCTGAGGCTGGCTTTGAACTTGCATTCCTCCTGCCTCAGCCTCCCGAGCTGCTGGGATTACAGGTGTGTACCACAGCGTCTGGCTTCACCTTAAATTTTGAAGGCTTATCTACAACTGGCTAGTGCAGTCTCCCACCCCTTCCCCCCCTACATTTGTAGATGAACCCCCCCCCCCCCCAATTTGTGCAGATGACTGTTCCCTCCCAGGTGGGGAGATGTACATGTGTGACTTTTCTGCTCTACCTTCTTGGCAGGGGTAAGGGTAGAGTCTTCGTGTTTATGAGCATATGGTCCTGGGGTAGAAGTGTTGTGTCTCTGAAGCTTAAAAAATACTCTTGTAAAACAAAATTCAGTTTTCAGACCATATATATATATATATATATATATATATATATATATATATATATATATTTGATTTATTCAACACAGGGCAAAGGAGGGCCATTTATTTTTACTCCCTAAACTGACATTTATAGTACCTGAATGCCCCACTAGAATGAGTTGCAGAATATGAATGCAAGCGCAGATGTAGTTGATAATTGTACCTGAGTTATTTTTGCTTCAGAATAGGCTTAATTATTCCCTGTGCTGAATTAAGATCATGGCCAGAGACTGTAACTTAACAGAAACCTATGGGACCGCTGGAAAAGAGGCAGTGGGAATTCCCTCTGGCCTCCAATGCTATACAATTTTGGATTACCATGGGAACTTGTTCTTTGCTCCTGAGAAGGTTAGCATTTCAGGTTATGGAACCTTATGGGGACTAGTTAAGAAGTGGGTCTAGTTAATTATTTGGAACTGAAAGCTTGATAACGTCTTACCCTTTCATGAACCATGATTTTATTGAATTAGGGAAAGCAGGTGCCACTTCCAACCACAAGGTGGCAGCACAATTCCAGTCTCAGCCCTAATCAGCAGCTCCTCCTTCAAGGAGAGGTATTCAATTATTCTTGCCTGTCTCTTATGTTTGGCATTTTAATTGTCTTCATTAGCCTGGCCTATCAGCCACCAAAATCAATTCCAACAGGAAAGGGAATAAAACCCAGATGAAATTAATGAAAGTTTGCAGAACAAATGACAGCCATTTACTTCTTTAGCCAAACACTCTTAACAGGTAGGTGCTCTGATCACAGCCAAATCTACAAATAATACTTCAGGAAAGCTGGGATGGCCAGTGAGCAGAAAGAGGCAGGTACTTTACAGTCCCTTTGAAGCAGGTTTAGGTCAGTAATGACAGTCATTACCACTTTACATCTGTCCGAGTCAGCCCGTAATTAGGGATGATGGAAACCACCTCCGCTGATGACCCCTCGGTGAGGGACGAAATCAGGAGAGCCAAGCCCAAACCCCATGGGAATTCCTCCTTCCCAGTCATTATCAGGTGTGGGAACTGTGTGGTAAAACAACACTTCATGGGCTACAAATTAACCAAGCAAATTCAACCATGACCAAGGAGCCACATTCTCTGGTAGGTCTCTGTCCTGGGAGTACATAGAGAGATGCACAGGCCAAGGCTAAGTATTTAAGTTCAGGTAGGTGTCTTTTCAGATTAAAGGGGTTCTGCCTAATGCAGCTAGCCTGCTATAGGGAACCTGGTATGAAGGAGGGTAGACCCAGCCTGCTGTGATGCAGAGAATTGAAACTGGTGCTTATTCTTCCATTCTGATAAGTGTACAAAGTTGCCCGCCTCCTCCAAGAGATTGTAACCAAGATCTCCCTATATGCTCCTTCACCAAGTTAGGGAAAAAATACATCCAATGAGCCAAAGGTGGTGAAGGACTTTGATGCAAGATTTTCTGTGCACAGTTTCCTGAATCATTAAATAATGTCACTGCAGAGCAATATCCTGACATTTCTTCCTGTAGCAGCTTGAGAAAAGCATGTCACCTGGAAACCTTTCCACCACCAGACCAAAGAGGCAATGGTTTTAGGTTTTGCTCACAGAAGAAGAGCCAGCTGTTTGTCCTAAGAGCGAGTTATGAATCCTGACTGCCGTCTGTCAGGCTCAGCCAAGTGTTTTGTACTTACAGAACCTATTGATCTACTCAGGAATCAGGAAAGGGGACCTGTTTGAGGAGGGTGTGTGTGTTGTCTCCTGTCTCAGGGAATACATTAAACTTACATCACAGAAGCTTATTGTAGCTTATTGCTTTTATGGTTTTTTAATTGTTGTTGTTTTGCATGGTAATGGAATTGAACCCAGGGCCTTGTACATACCAGGCAAGTGCTCTTACGCCCACATCCCCAGTCCCACCATTTATAAAAGATTAGACACTGGGCTTTTGCTACAGGGACAAGTGACTTTGATGAGAAATGAAATGACTTCTAGGGTTGCTTTTTCTCATGTCATGATTAGGAAGTCAATTTCCAAGGTTCATTGTTCATGGTGGAAAGGAGAGGGAGAGAAAAAGAAAGAAGGCAGGTACGGAGGGAACGTTAGAAGGAGAGAGGTCCTTGTGTAATACCCATTGCTGTGTACCCCGTGCATCTTAAGAGGGGCCCTGAGACATGCTCCTATTGGGGTTAAGGCCACATGTTCTGGGTGAGGCAGCTTTGTTTTGCACCCCAAGTCTTTGTGTCATGTTTCAGAAAGCACACAATTTGGACTTCAGGTCTTCTCTCTTCCTGACTTGTGTGTTTGCACAGCTGGTCTACCTTAGAAGTTCCTTTAGGGTGAGACGCCCTGGTTGCATTTCCTACTATATTCCTGCAATCGACATGACCTGAAAAACCAGAGCCAGCCAGGGAATTTTTACTCAATACATGTTTCTGCAGGGAGAATGGCGATTCCTAAGCAGACTCTCAAAATGCAAATTTAATTTCTAACTTATATGGTACAAGAGAGGAGGAGAATAAAGGAGAAGTGCACACCAAGCAAACAATTAAAAAGTAGGCCCAGGGTGTCTTATGGTCCAATCCCAACTCTTGAATGAACACGGCCTCCTGCCTTTGTCCTATCACCAAAGCAGCTGAACCTCTTAAAAAAATCACTGCACTGGTGATATGGCTGTTGCCGTGCCTGCATCTCCCCAAGACTCTGCAGGCCTCTCGAGACTGGCAATCTACCTGCATCCTCGGCCTTTGTGTTCCTGGACCCCTGCTCCTGGTGACAATTTCATCTCTCTTCCGTCTCTCAGGAGTCTGACACTGGCCCTTCCCTTCTTCCCTTCTCCTCGAGGGGCCTGGACCTTGCGTTTCTCCAAGGAAAAGGCAGCTTTACACATTCTTGTGCCTCCATTTCTTGGTTTTCATCTGAGGAGCCCCCTCCCCCCCACTTTAGGTCTCAGTTTAAATGGCACTCTTTTGAAGTAGTTTTCCTGATGCTCCAACCTTCTCATCCTCCAAGGAGGGTTGAGGCTCCTCTTTCATAAGAATTTCCCTTCCCAACATTACTCAAAACTGAAATTATGAAGTGATTGTAGTGTCTCCTCAGCCACCTAAGCCCTGTGAGGGAGGAGCTTGGAGCAGACTCGGGTGGGACGGCACTGTGCTCTAGTGTGCAGCACACAGTAGGCACTTAATATATATTTACTGAAAAAACAGTTCAGAGTAGGAAAAGCTTCCAGGACAAGTGCCTATTGATCAGGCCTTCAAAGACGGTAAATGTGTAAGAAGTGATGGGGCGCAGCAGACACAAAATGCAGCTTACCAGCCACCTGGCCAGATAGGCTGATCTGCACTGAGCTCCTTCCTACGCTTAGTCACCTTGCCTTCCCCAGGGTCCCTGTCAGCCTGAAGAGGCCTTCTATAAATCAGTTATGACTCACAAGCTTGAAATAAAAAACACCGGAAAAGCTAAATGAGTACATACTACATGCCAGCCACTTTCTCATGCGATCTTTTATTTAATCCTTATGACCCTGTGATTTTGGTGTTACTGAAACTATTTTATGGATGAGAAAATTGAAGTTCAAGTTAAGTGTCTGGTCTAGGATCACAGAGAGACAGCTTTCCTGACTCAGTGTCCCTAGCACTGTCTATTCTAGGAGATCGGCTGGCCATGTGTTCTCATGCCCAGGTCATTCATAACCCCCAGGTGCCTGGCCTGTCTGGGACAGCAGAGGACTGGTGAGGACCTGGGAGCCACACCCTTCTTCCTGTTCATCTTTGCTTCCCTCCATCATGACTCGTTTTTGGCATCAGAGAGAAGAATGTTTCCTCCCTATTGGTTTGGCTACCATGCGGTCCCAGTCATGCATCCATCATGGACCGTCCCTCCAGGGGAGCTGGAGGGCTTTGCAGAGCTCATCCGGCCAGCCATGCTGTGATGGATGTGCCGCTTACACGTAGGCCTGTTTCCTGAGACCAGGACTATTTACAGTCACACTTGGCTAAGCATTGCTCTGCACTGTTTTTATTTGGCTTCTGAGGCTCAGTGATTCAGCCATTTCTTTTTCATAATAATAAAAGACTTAACCAAAAACAAACTTCAGCTTCTTTGCTGAGAGAAGTTCAGAAATGTACTCTTGGGCAGAAATGGCTCTCAGTCAAATCCTCCTTGAGGCTCATGCTATTTAAAAGATCAGATTCACTTCAACATGTGTTTAGACAGGGCTAATTACAAATGCTTCCCTCTGCCACATGCCTGTCAGCTTTCACAAGGCCCTCGACCCGACCTCGCCACCCACTGACCTCGTACATCAGCAGGTACTTATTCTGGGAAAAGGAGACTCAGGACTGGAGAGGTAGACCTTAAAAGCAGATGGCAGTTTAAGTCACATAACAGAGGACTGTGCACTGAGGAATTCTAATAGCAGCTCCCTGATGTCTACCATGTTGTTAGAGGCTCTTCCATGGTAGGAACCATTGGTTTAACATTCTACCCAGATGCCGGCAAGAATGTGGTTCAACTTATTACCCAGGAGCCACACCCTTATTACCCAGCACTTAATATATCAGAGTTGTCTTTACTTATGATATTTTTAATTACAACATAAACAAAAATACTTCTTGTCTTGACTTCTAAAATATAGAATCCAAATCTTCAGAACATACCCTTGTAAGCTACTTGCTGGGGTTATGTGATCTACGTAGGGCTGGGGAAACATATAAAGAGTGATTAGCTTGACCGAAATAAGCCTGAACTAGCATTTGAAAATGTAGGTTCTCAGGGCTTGTCTTCAAGGCTTCCTGTCAGGAGCAGGCAGGGGAAGGCAGACAGCTCAAGGGTGTGACTCTCCAGCCCTTGCGCCTCAGTGCATGTATCACTGTCCATCCCAAAGAGTGTTCCTGGTCAACAGCCCCTGGGAACATGTTGAAAATGCAGAATTCTGGACCTCCCCAGGCTTTTGATGAAGAAACTATAGGCTAGTGCTGGCAGTCTAATTTAACAAGCCCTCTGGGTGATCGCAATGCATCCTGAAGTTTGAGAAGACTTCTAGTATGGTGGTTCTTCAACTTTAATGGGCCCATGGATGATCTGAGGGTCCTGCTAAGGAGCAGACTCTGACTGACCCAAGCTGGAGGCAGTTCAAGTTCTGCATTTGTGACTGGCAGCTGGACAGGGAGAGCAATGTCCATAGGCATGAACATATATACGTGCCATTCTTCACTGAGTTCCCTATGGATTAAGGTCAGCCATAGACAAAATGGAAAAGCAGAGGAAAATGACATGAATCTGAAGTTCATCTTCCTTCCAAGCAGGCTGAAGGTTTATACAGCTGGATTTTTGGTGCTGAAATTTGGCCTTCATCTTAAACATATGAACCCCAAGGTCATGGCTCCAGCATCCAAGAAGCCTTCTTGATTTCCATAGAAGTGCTTAAGTATAGGCAGCTCTCTCAGTTCAGAGTCTAAGAGAATGGTAGTGAGTGCATACTCCCCAGGCACCGGCAACACAGTCCCTGCTCCTATTCCGAGCTTTCCCACTACACTGCTGTGTGGTCTGAAACAATTCTAAACCTCCTGGTGCCTCAAATATCCCTTCTGAAAAAATGCAGTCATGTCTAAGGTTTCTTTCCAAAATCTCAGTTTCTATCATTTTATAAAAGTGGCGAGTGATTCCTAGAGTCAGAAAACAAAAATTCGGGACCTTGCACATAAAGGCAAATGTTGCTTTAGCAAGAACCTTAAATTCTCAATGTGATTGATAGTTTCAACTCCCCAGAAATCACAGTCTTAGTAATTCATGGGAAACCCTGACAAGGGTGCACCAGTTAAATGGGTGTCAGGAGGAGAAATCATGGGCGACCTTTCCAGGCAGTGCACAGCCAGGAATCAATGCTGACAGCCCTTGCAAAACGTCCAGTGCTCTCTGCCAATGCCACTGTCATACACTGGCTGTGGGGCTGACTCAAGAGTCTTTTTATCTTTTCATCAACATGTAGTTTCTATATTTACACATTTCCAATGAGATTTATAACAGCCTTTCAACAAAACGCAGGGACAGACCTGAAATGTGCAGATGGTGCAGGAAGAGGTAATGCAGGAAGAAAACACTGCTCCTGGAAGCTTCGAGGCTCCTTAAAGGCAATATCACAAATTTGGAAAATCTTACAGAGATAGCAAGGATGATCCCTCTAATTCCTAATTTGAATACCTATAACCCTGAACAGGTCCAAATGTGATAAAACGTTATGGAGACCTTGGCTTTTAAACCAACCCAACACCTTGGGTTGGTTTCATGACAACTATGTTTAATGATATTTCTTACTCTCTGACACTCTCATTCACTGAACAATAATTGCTAAAAATCTACCATGTGCTAAGCACAATTCATCTTCTAACTACATCTTGACCCTGAGACCATACTGGTCCTTTGTAATTTAACTTTGCAAGTGGGGAAAAAGTTTAGATGTAAGATCCTAATGCAGCAATGTATTTTGGCCAAATATTAAAAAGCCAAAACAAAAACCACCATTAATTGTTGAATTCCAAGCATGTGAAATCAGAAAAACAAACCAAGCAACCCTGAAAATCCTTCCCTCTCTACCATGCTGCATTAGAGATGGCACTTCATCACAGTAACTGTGGCTTGATTCTGTTCAGCTTGGTGGCAGAGGCTCCAAGGGATGGATGCAGCGGCAGTGCCCTTGGACTGATGTTGCTTCAAGCTGAGAACTGTCCTCAATGTGTCTAGTGGATTCCAAAGGCAGCCTTTGCATGTTCAGAGGGTGGAAAGGCCCACCTCCCATGTATGCACACCACCGCAGCAGGTCTGCTGGCCTTGGAGGATGGGCCGGGTTCCAAGACCGGGGTGCGTGTGTGTGTGTGTGTGTGTGTGTGTGTAGAGCCCCTGCCCTGGTGTAAATGGAAGAAAACTGCTTTTATTTTACAGTTAAGGTCAGAACTTAAAAAAAGCAAATACTCAAAGGAGGGCTGGACTGTGCATTGACTATCACACTAAGGGGCTGGAGATGTCAAGCTTACCTAGCATGTGCAAGGCCCTGGGTTCCAACCCCAGCACCACAACAAAGCAAAACAAAACAGGAAAGAAAATTGTCCTAAAGCATGAGTGACAGAAAACAGACCAAGACACCTGGGGAGGAATAAAGGAGGAGGATGGGAAGGTTGAGGCCCAGACACAAGGGCACCATGTGCCTGAGGGAAATAAGACATGGGGGAAACCACATGGGCAGCTTTTCATGTCATTTTTCTCTGCTTTTCTATTTTATCTATGGCTGACCTTAATCTACAGGAAACCCAGTGAAGAATGACATATATATATGTGTGTGTGTGTGTGTGTGTGTGTGTGTATACATATATATATATATATACACGCACCTATGGACATTGGCCTCCCTGTCCTCCTTTACCCAAGACGGAGAAGATAAAACTCTGACAACAGAGGTGGGAAGACAGGTAAACAAGAATGGTAATACCTGGGCACAGCCTGTTCTTACATGGTCTGATGGAACTCAACCATTAGAATTAGCTATGGAGGAGGCTCATGTTCATTTCAAAGGCTGCTAATACCCTGGAGAGCAAAAAACACTTTGGACTAGATATAAAAGGCAATATGGAGTAATGTCAAGGTCTCAAAGAGAGACAAGACAGTAGGACAAAACAGTATCTCACTTCTGAGCACGAGAATATGCTATCAATCTATGTGGCCCACCAAATCACCAACCTGAATTTATATGAGAATATGTGGCCTGCAGGTCCCTCCATGACCACCCCACATCTATTGGCTTCGGGGTTTCCCTTGCTTTCCTTCCCAGGCAAATTCTCCCTCCAGAATCCCTTACTCCTTGACCTCTCCCAGTCCTTACTTTGTTACATCTAGGACATTTGTTCAACTGTTGACTCCCAGACCTGGTCCTCCGATCTTCTGATATAGAAGATTTGGAGTGGGGCCCAAGGACTTGGTACTTTTAATATGCACCTTCATCCCATGATAAGTGAGAAAAATAGTTTGTTCATTGAAAATCCTTTGAAGAACACATGTCTGGAACTTGTGAGTCCTGTAGTATTCAAGCCAGAAACTGTTCTCTGCCCCTCCAACCCCAAGGAGCTGCTAAAGTGCCACTGCCTTCCTGGCCCCTAGTCATCACATGGGTTCTGCATACACGCCTCACTGTGGGTCTGATGGGCAGACTTCAGTTTCCCCTGCCCAAGTTGACTTGCAGCTCCCAATCCAGAGATCTGGGCAAGAGATGGCAGGAGAAAAGGAAAGGGATTTTATTTCACATATGGACAACTTAGACTGATTCTGAAAGCTGCTGCTTCCTAGTGGATGACACCACTGAAAAATATACTGAGTATCTGATACACAGGAATTCCAGTGGAATTCAGCCTCGTGACTTCAGAAGTTCAGGATTATTTAAAACGGACATAGCACTGGGCCAGGGGAATCATTATAGAGGCTGAGCAAGATTTCTACATGCAGTATTGTTTTCACTGATTCATCCTGTGAAAGGAAAAATCTAATCCCATTGTGGGTCCCTGTGGGCAGAGGGAGTGAAAGTCTGGGGAAGTCCATGGGGACATCTCCAGAGGCCAACTCTGCTCCTCACAAAGCCACGCAGCTAATGTGATTATAAGACCTAATGAACTGAAACAAATCCAATTTTGAATATCTTCATAGCTAATGACGATCACATCTTCTCCCTCAAGATTTTTCATTTTCTGTTTGTAAATCATGAATAAAATGGAGGTGATGGGTTCAGGATGACTTCAAGAAAAAGTCTCAGCCTTTCAAGTGCAGTGTTCCATGCTGTGAATGTCATAGGGGTTTCCAGGTTGAAGGATCACAGGGAGCTATGCTATATTACATGCCAAAGTGAGAAGGACTTTTTTGGAGAAAACTTAGATTATGGATTTATTAAACTAAAATTGTAGAGAGAGCCCTTTCTTCCTTACTGAGCTTAAAATGCTTGTACCTAGACAGCCTATATGGTCACCCTACCCCAATTTCCATTTTCTTTGGAAAGAGCAGGAAAATTCTACAGTCTTGCAGAATGAGAGCTAACATCAGGTACAGCTTGGAAACCACCATCCCTCACTGCTCTATGATGTGTTCCACTCCTTTTCTGGAAGGGACATTTTAAAGTCATTTAGTTGAGAGGCAGGCAGTGACAGATGGTGAAGTAGAAAGCTTCCCAGACTGGGAAAGGCATATCTTAGAGATGTGTTACAATACTGGCCATATCTTCCTGGAATGTAAAAAAAAACTCAATTCTAACTTTGTTAATTTAATGACAAAGGAAAGGATATGTATGGAATACAAGGCTCCATTAAGAACTTTAAAACAAGGGAATTCAAAAGAAATTCTGCACAAAGAATTGGGAATTCACTCTGTCATTGAGGCTTTGAGTAGGTGGGGCTGTGCTAAGAGCACAGGCTGCACTGTGAGTGGCTCCTCCAAGAGGTCCGATGTTGGCATTGCACAACCATGGTGGTGGATCTTCCATTGGACACTATGGAAAATAAAACAGTGGGATTTGATCTTGAGAGGACCATTGTGTACTTATTTCTCATAATTCCATTACATGAAAACTTCAAGAAAAATATATTTACAAAACAGCATAAGAGATGTGTTTTGGGGGCAAAAAGGAAACTCATCTAGAAGCCAAGCGTGGTGGTGCATGCTAGAAGTCCTGGCACTCAGGAGGCTGAGGCTCAGGTAGGTAGATCCCTTGAACCCTGGAGTCTGCAACCAGCCTGAGAAGCACAGCAAGACCATGTCTCAAAAACAAAACAAAATTCCAAAATGCAAAAACCAAAATGTCATCTAGAAAAATTGAGTTAGTCATTGATGTTTAGTAACTGCTAATGGAAAAAGAAGTTCCTATTTTAATTCACCAGATTAAATAATTGAGCTAAGTGGCTTCATCCCAGTTCTTTTTGTAAGCGATTATTTGAAATGGCTATGTGGTTTTCCAATGCTACTATAAAGCAATACACTGCAATATCTCAAATGAGTCCGATTCAGTCTTTTTCACATTACCTTTCTTAGACCTCTCTCCAAACTCTTTAAAATTCAAATCCATTTTACTTCTTCATAAGCTTCCATGTTGTACTCTATCAGGGACAAGCAGATTTTATGAACAACTGAGGCACCTTCAGCTGAGAAGCACTCTGCTTCACCTGACTGAGAACTCAAATTGAGAGCAGTGTAAGACACTGAACCCTCTCAAGCCTGAACTAAGTCTGTTTCTGCTGCCAGGATCCTTCTAGGACACCAAGGCATATAATTTCAGGATAGTTTCTAAACTGTGAATACTCCCAGACGACTAGGACTGTAATAGTTAAAGAGAGCAGGGGTGGGCTGAAGGATCAAATGCCAAAGTTTTCTAAGAGTGGTGCTCATTGGCCCTTTCCCTTAATTTATTACGTGGTGTGGCTTTCAGCTGCACTGAAGGGCATTCTTCTGCCACTGCTGACCAGAATATCACCTTCTCCTGCACTGTGACCAGCACAGTACAGTTGTCCTGAAATAGTGGGGCTGTATTAGGAACCAGCTGAACCTACTGATTAATGTCAAAATAAGTGGCTTTTATAAAATGTTAATATAAGAAACTGTCAAGATTTGTTTATCTGCATTTTTCATAAAAGTATTAATGGCATTGTTCTATTGGTAAGGACGTGAAGCTTTATGCATCCATGGAAGAAACTCTGAAGAGCTTCTGAAGGGTTTTCTGTCTTGATGAATTAGCTTGCCTCTTTTTATAAAAATAAAACTATACATAAAAAATATTTCCTTTTTTCTTCTTCCTTCGTAGACTGACTGTAAGCTCAAAGAGTGTAATTATCTTCAATTATAGCAATTATCTTAGTCTAGCTCTTTCTTTCCTCCCTCTGCACCAACTCCAATTATAAGTTTATTTCACACATTTTGAAGAAACTTATATGTGTCTTTATTACATCTTCAATATTTTTAGAAGCAAGTCTTAATTTCTGAGTAATGTGTACACAAAGCTTTAAATTTAATTACCATGGACTATTCCTTTATAGATTTAAAAAGTTTTTAATGTCTGGATTACACCTTAGAAGGAAGATGTTTTCACAGGAGCAAGGACTGAAAGAGGATAAAGGAAGGAAAAGAAGGAAAGAGAGAAGGATGGAAAGGAGGAAGGAAAAGTTTTCCCATACAATTAAACTTTGGGACCATAAATTCAGATACATAAGGATATAATGAAGGCAGAATCCAGAAGATATCAGATACAAAGACTAAGAAGAGTAAGTTCTAACCAGTTTTATCCTAAGGGCTACCCAGGGAACTATGAAGGTTCTTTGACTATTCTATTTCCTTGAAAAGACAAGTAGTCTTCAACTCTATCTGTATATTAGAATCACTTAGGAAAACTTTTATCATATATTAATGCCCAGGTCTAATCCTAAAAGTTGGTCAGGAATAAGGGTTGGACATCTGATTCCCCAGAGCATTTGAATATATACTGTTGAGAATCACTGAACTAGATTTTCATATTTATAAATTTGCAAATGCTATGTCAAAATCTTACTTATTTCTACTGCAGTACTGGGAAATGGTGTGAGTAGGGTGGGACAATGTAAAGCACATACTATTCATCATTCTGCTTTCCCCACAAGCCTGGACCAAACTGTTTGCTCATGTTCAGATGCTCCTTGACTTACAATGGGGTTACATTCCCAAGAAACTCTTCATAAAAAATACTGAAGTTGAAAATGCATTCAATACCCATTGTCTACCACATAGGGTACTGTGTGAGGTGGGTTGTTGGTTGTCACCCTTATGGTGGTGGGGCTGACTGCTGCTGCCCGGCATTGAGTGTCATCCTGCATGTCGCTAGCCTGGGAGAAGGTACAAATTCAAAGCACAGTTTCTACTGAAAACACATTGCATTCTCACCACTGTAAAACTCAAAACATAAGCTGAACTGATGGAAGTCAGGGAATGTGTATATTCTTAAAGCCAGCACCAGTTTATTTCAGAAAGTGGAACACAGAGACTCAGATTCATCAGATACAGGTTTGAGTTATGTTTTTTAACTGCTATATTATTTCTACAAAATTTTCTCTGCATCCCTCAAAATGCAATTTCAAAGTTAGATGGTTATTCGTGATTTATTAAACAAACTGAAATAGCATGGTTTAAAAATTTTCCTACTATAAAAATTTCAACAAGAAATATATTAAATCTCCCAACCTGTTATTGGTGTGAAGCTCACATACCACTGTTTCAGGGGTGTGTGTCAAAGCTGATCTAAAATACACCTGTTATCTATCCACTTGCAAAATGATCCATAATTCTTAAAGAAGATACAAGAAATTGACACATTATTATGACAGAAACTTTTCTTTATGCTTTAAGCTATTTTAGTCTTTCTATTGATTTTCATTGCTTAAATGGACAGTGCACTTTGTTCAGCTCAACTTGACATTCACTGGAAGATTATCATCATGGGTCGGGTGGGCCTGAATGTTCCAGTTTTAGCAGGTCCTGGCTCCTTTGCTAAGACCTTCTGTGGGCTTTTTCTTTCTAGCCCTTGACCATGTTAGGTTTACCCTAACCCTGGAACTTTTATAATAGTTGTTTCTAGAATGATCATCCTTTAGGGCATCATACAACTGGATACTCCTCATTTTTCAGTCCTGATCCAACATCATGTTCTCAGAGAAGCCCTCTCTGACCAAACTACTCAATGGCCTGCTGTCCAATCCCAGCTCAGTCTTCATCTCATTACCCTGCCTTCTTTTCCTCTTAGATGAAAGCATCTTATTTATTGGTCTTTGTGCTTACTGTTGCATGTGTGCTCTATAGAATATAACCTCTAGGAACCCAGGCCTAACGCCCAGGACTAATCCCACAGCTATAATTGCTTCACCTACAACAGTAGCAGTAAAACACTGATAGAGTGAATGAATGCACATCTCTTCAGTCTTACTAAGAACAGAACTGAATACAGTCCTGTGTTCTTTTGAGGTTGAAACTACTGATGGTTACTAGATAATAAATGAGTATGCATAGTTGCAATCCTAACCTACAGTTCTCCATGCAATATGCACATGTTGGGATTTTAATTGGATCCACAGTGCCAGCCACTTTTGCAGAGAAGGCAATTTGCATCCTGAGCCTCACTGACCTCTGGCTGGCTCTAAGCTTCTGCCAGAATGAGCTTCTCCATTTTGTACATCTTGCAATCTTGGCTGTTCCTTTCAATTCCCAGCAGCTAGACATTGTTTGAAACTGCATTTCCAATCTTATGTTGATGTTTTTTTTTTCGACTGCTTTATTGGGAGCAACACCATGTTTATTTGGCTTAGGGCCCTCAGTATGCCATGGTAGTTTTTGGGTCTCTTTTCATATGTCTGGCTTGAGATGGAAGTTAGATTGCAAAAAACATTCATTTAGTGTTAGTGGATTCATTACAGTCTAGGATCTCTTCTCAGTAATCTTATCCTTCCATTATTACCACGTGACACTAAGAGTACTGGCCAGAAAGTCAGTTGCAATATCTTCAGGACAAATCCTAGTGACATATGGCATAGACAGTTGGGTACTACCACTATTTTGAGATGCTTCTGTTTGGTCTAGACTAGCGCTTTCAGCCATATTGATAAGACACTTCGCCAGCTTTCCAAACATGTGCCTATGTTTGCATGTCGCTCTATTCAATAGCGTCAGTTTTCCATTCCATATAGAAAAGTATATTTGACAGCACTATTGAAATCAGCTACAGTTGATCTTGTAAAACATGCAGAGTCCAGTGCCCTCATCCAGAACAGATTTCCAATAATTATTAGTTCCTTCTCTTGCTTCCCTGGCTGGTTTAATAAAATTTTATTTTATTCTGAAACATACTTAAAGAATCTGTATCTTACTGTAGTCCAAGGAGCCGATTCTGATATTATAATTTATCATTTGAATTTAACTGATGAGAAATAATCAGATACTAGCTGTACATTTATATATGATGAGTGATATTATTAACACAAGCAGATTCTTCTGAACCCAGTAGTTAATATTTTTTTTTGGTACTGGGGATTGAACCCAAGGCCGAAGGCCGTTTAACCACTGAGCCACATCCCCAGCCCTTTTTTATATTTTTTATTTAGAGACAGGGTATTGCTGAGTTGATTAGGACCTCACTAAATTGCCAAGGCTGGCTTTGAACTTGTGATCCTCCTCCAAGCTCCAGTGGTTAATCTTTATGTGGTAGAAAGAGGCACAACCAGATACTGTATTGTGCAATACAACAGGAAGTTATGGGCACTAGCTAGAAAAGTCTAGTTGTAATGTGAACATGAAATAATCAACAGACTTTTATTATGATGATTTTTTTACATTTATCACTTGAATGAATATCACAGATTTTGTCCACCCATGCCAGTCAACTCACATGCACATAATTTCATAGGGTTTGCATAAATTTCTAGAATTTTCTTACTGTGTAAAAATATCAAACCAAATTTTAGACATGGACCCTGTATAACCATCCATAATGATTATCATACAAGTATTAATTAGAAAGGCAGACATATGGGTAAGAGGAAGATGACAAACTATGGCAATTATACATTTGAGTAAACACTCCCTGAGTTTGATTCCTTTCCTCAGTTGTGACATACTGTGGTTCCTTAAGGCCCAGGCTTAGGCTCTTTTACATACTTTGCTCCATGCTATCTTCCTGGATGAAAATATGCATTACCCACAATAATGGCTTTAATATCCATAGGTTGACTCCATCCCCACATCTGGATTTTAAACCCAAGCCTCCATGAACTGCAATACCCATATGCAGCTGGCAGCTTGGGACCCGGGCTCTCCATCTTCCTATGCTTAGGGGTCTTCCCCCTCTCTGTGAATGGGGTCACTTTTAGCTAGGTGCTCTAGGGTGAATCCCAGGTTATCCTATTTACCACACTCTCTCAGCTTCCCTCCATGTCTAATTCAACGTCAAACCCCCTCAATGTCATCCCTTAGATGACTTTCAAATTCAGGTCTTCAACTTATCCTTTCTCTGTTCCTCCAGAGCCAGCCCTCTCCCTGGTCCAAACCACCCTCTCTCACCTTGGCTACTGCAGGAGCTTACTGGTCTCCTGCATTCACCCTGCTGCTCTCCAACCCCTTCTTTAAACCTCTGCCAGACAGATCTTTTCAAAATGAAAGTCTGATCACACCAAGCCCACTGCTTAAAACCCTTTAACAGTTTCCCATTGATCAAAGAACAAAGAAAATATAAAGTATATAAAGTAGCCTGCAACCTCCTGCAAACTCTAAAGGCCAGTGGCCTTTTGCTTACCTTCCCCCTCCACTCACTGCACTCTCTCACTGTCTACCATCCTGGCTACTTCCTCCTCTGGAACTTCTCCAGCCCTACCACAGGCTTTCCCCAGTTAAGTTCCACACTTCTCAGATGTTGGGTAGTCTTCTGAGCACAAGGTCATTGCCCATTGCAGTTGGGCTTCTTTCAGAGCATCTCATTTTCTTAGTCTACTTAATATTTGAGTCATGTGAGTCAGAGCTGCCAGACTGAGTGGAAGCCATACCATGAAATCAAACCTGAGACAGGGTTAGTGGGACACTGAGTCATCTCATCCTGTGGTCCATGCAATCTCACCTCCTGTCATACATGCTTAATCTTGCTGGACCTGGAGACCCTTGTCAGGATTTGATCTTGGTTTGTTTTCACCATTAGTTTTAAATGAAGTAACATTGAAAAAGAGGGCCCATTTGCATTATGTGTTTTCCCCAATGTCCACTACTACAAATGATCAAATAATACTTCTGATTGTCTAGTAGCAGACAATTATTTTATGAACTTTCAAATTCAAAGTTTCACAGAACTATTTTCTCAAACTGATATGGATCGAGAAAAAGCATTTGTATTAGATTGACTTGGCACTATAAGAAAAAAGTATTAACAGAATCGTCAATAACACTGGGATGTCTGTCTCATTCTTCTCTCACCCCCATCCCCGCAAACCTGATTATATATTACCCTATGTACATGTATGATTACGTGAATGGTATGAATCTACATCATGCACAACCATAGAAATGAAAAGTTGCACCCCATTTGTGTGCAATGAATCAAAATGCAGTCTTTAAAATAAATAAATAAATAAATAAAATAAAATAAAATAAAATAAATAACACTGGGATGATGGACTGCTACATTGAACACACACAGGCTGAGGAGCAGAGAGAAGGGAAATCCTGCTCTCCCGAGATGTCAACACGTGCTCTGGCTGAATTCCCTAACCTTCATCTTTTACTCACCTACAAAGACCTAAGAGCCTTCTCCAGCCACTACCACCACCCCGCTCCAATTCATGACAACTATTTTAATCAGTTTTGTGTAAAGCTTCAGTTTATCAAACATTTTCACTGATTTTCCTTTGTGAGGAGCTCAAAAATCTTGTAAGAAATGGGGTGTGTGTGTGTGTTGGTGTTTTTGTTTTTAAATCATATCGGTGTTTTACAAAAGAAGAATCAATAGGACAGAGAGATTCAACAGCTGCCTGAGATGCACAGCTAGCCCGGGAAACAGTCCACTCTGCCTTCCAAACCAAATCCATGTTCCTCTCTCATGATACATCTGTATTTGTAGAAATGTGGTTCTGCAAACTGAAGTTCTTGCCATAAGCTGAGAGGACACAGATCAGACAGCTGCTACCATCATAAACCCGAAGCCACAGGGGCCTGGCAGCCAGTGCACATGGGGGCAGGCCGGGTGGATATTAACCTTTATTTAATTTTGCAAAGAAACACTATCTATCCCATTTTTATTGAAAGACATGGCCTACTTATTCTATCTTTTATTTTTCTATTTTTTTCCCATTAGTACTACCTAAAGAAAGCATGGCATAAAAATAAGGAAAATTGTGATTTCAACTTCATGGTTGGGGAGTAACAGGAGAGTGGGGCTGGGCCAACCATGATTCCCTCCGCCCACCTCGGGTGTTGGCTGCCATTCTTTTAAAAAGACATGACATCCTCTAAAAGGGGTAGTTCGAGAGTTTCAAAAAGTGAATGGGGGTCCATGACAGTGTCAACCTGTGAGAACCATGTAAACACTGGAGAGCTGCAGAGCAGAGCCAGTACTTATGTTTAACTAGTTGTTTAAAAACTGAAGATGAAACAGAGTAAGATTACTAAATATGTGGAGGGCTTTCATCTGCATAGGGTTTCCAATCACTTTTGATGTTAGATGCTTAATATAAAATTTTTAATATAAATTCTTTACAGTATTAAAATATTACAAATCTTAGATTGTTCAGGGATCTTTGAGATCTAATCCAGGAGATTATCACTTATTTTCTTATTCATTAAAAAAATCACTGAAGTAATTTAAAAATATTTGCAGGGCACGCAAGAGTAAAATTCTCTTCTCTTGGGCTCACAAATCTCTACACAACTTCTAGTTTTGCAAACACATGTCAAAAACACGGAATTCCCCTCAAAGATCTATGCATAAATAGAGTCATCAAGTTTAGACTATGAAGCCCCAGATGGTTTATCGGCATCAACAGAAACCACTTTCCTTGCCAACACAAATTTCATACACCAGAAATCATTCTCGGGCCTGTGAAGGCAGGCATGCAAGTCTACAAATACTTATTACTCTAGTCTCAGTACCATGGTAGGTACTTCATTACATGGTCCATGAAACATATTTTAAAATAAAAACAAACACTGAGTGTTCAAAATGAACTGTTTATTCTTTACAGCAAAGGCACTAAAGCCTTTCTAGAAAGACTGACCTGTGCTCACATGTGTTTGAGTGACGCAGGGCAGTGATGACAGATGCCACCAGTGGCCTTTAAAAGCAGAAGCAATACTCTCAGCGGAACTGTTTGTGTCAGATTTCTTAACATTTTAACCTACATCCTTTTTTCCTTTCTGATTATCTCAATTTCTGGAATTAAATATTTGTGCTGTTGTTAGCAACCTAATAACTACAAATGTGATAGAACAGCTATGTAAACCTAAGTGGTATTATGTGATCATTATTGACAGAATAAGGAATTTATGAGGTTTTTGAGGTTTATGGCTTCAATAGTTTCCCCCTGTCGCTCAGAGAAGAAAGTAAAAGAGATAGGAAGTAAAACACAGGTTTTAATCACTCCACAAGAAATTTCTGAAATTGTCAGAGGTACCACAGGACAATGGGACTCAGTGTTTGAAAATCTCATACAAGCAGGTGACACATGACTCTTTGATGGCCTCACTGATGAAGCAGCCAACAGGATGGAGTCTAGAGGCAGAGCCCAATGAACATCTGAGATCATTTTAAGGAGTTCCAATAAAAATGCCATTCTTATAAAAAGCAGGCACCATTCTCAAAGAACACTGCCCATTATTCTACCCTACATGTTTAAAAATAACTTTTGATGTTCTATTTTTTTCAAAAAAGACGGGCGTTTTTTTGATTCAGTTCACATCACTGATTAGAGAGATTCTAGCTGCCAAGTAAATCTCCATTGAATGCAATTTATGACATTCAAGAACAATTTAAGGATCAATTTGGAACTACATGGGACTCAGCTGGTTTTATGAAAATACTTATAGTGCTGAAAGAAATCAATGAAGATTTATTAAGATTGTCATTCTTTGCATAGGTTTTGAAATAGGTTCTTACCCCTTACAAAAAGCCTTTAATATTTCTGGAGTTGAAATATTGTACTTTACTACTCTGGTCCTTTTCTTGCATTGACCCCTTACACAGTGCTATTGCCAGGCTCTGTCAACCTTGTCAGGCATCTGGATTCTGTGCCAAGATACTTATGCACTCAGAGGTCATGAACTTGTCCCTATTTCTATCACCTTTTTGCAACAGGGAAAGAATGTATACCAGCCAACCTTCCTGAGTAGCATCTGGAGGCTCATCTGATATTCTCCAAAAGTAAGCAATTAAAGAATCTGGCTGAAAATCTGATTTTTAATATATATAAGCATAAGTTGAACCTGCACGATTTGCCAGATACTTCTGAACTTGGTACCTTGCCTAAAATAAATCGTTACATCTAACTTGCTTTTCACAAGATTGCTGTGGGCCATAGGTAGGAGCAAAAGATTGCACAGATAACCATAAGCCTTCCTCTCCCTGTATCCACACTTACTGTGATGTAACTTGGTAGCTCTTTCAGCAAGAAATGCTCTCTTTGTGATTCACTGTGGCTCGTGGAAGGCAATAGAAGCCATAGTGTGTTAATTCTGAACCTACCCATAAAGCTTTGCAGGCTTCCCTCTCACTCTTGGAACCTGCTGATTCCCTCTGTGAATAAGCCCAGTCTGGCCTACTGGATGATGAGATAGTCATTCCAGTTGTCCTCACTGTCCCCCAATGGTCAAGCAGTCCCCAGAGGCAGCAAAATCGGGGGGCCAAAGCAGACTGCAAACTGATCATAGACTCGTCCATGAGCCTGAGAAAAACCTGCCTAGCTAAGCCACCCAAACCAGGAAACCACAGAAGCAGGAGCTAAGCAAATAAAAGCTATTGCTTTCAAGCTATAAAACTGTGGAGTGGTTTGTTATATAACTAAGGCACCTGGCACATAAGCAGTGTTAACCTCACAATACTAAACAAAGACACTATAACTTGCCAAGTTCAACCAGCTGGTAAATGGTAAAGCTATCAGGTTATTATATCTGCTTTAAGGGCCCATGCTCTTAAGTCACTCCCTTGTTTTTATCTAAATAAGAAAGTACATATGGACTGCCTTCTATCCATGTTCGGTGTTGGGTTAGACATATTTCCTACATTTAGGGAGCTAAGAATCCCTACTTTGTATTTCACTAATGAAACTGCAATTTGATGGTCTTGCTCATACTCTTGCCTCTACCTGAAATGCATTTTCCTCTATTTTATATCTTTGAAATCTGCTCAAATGTAACTACCTTGAAGGAATCTTCCTTAATGTCCCAAGATAAATTTTTCCACCTTGTGGTTGATTGCAAAAATAACTGCAATTACTCGCTCCTTCCTTCATCCTTGCTCTTTGCCATGTGATTTTTGGCACTGTGTATCAAAAGATGAGATCTATTTCCCCACCCCCTGAACCCAGACTGGCCTTGTAATTTGCATTGGCCAAGAAATGTGGCAGAGTGACAGTGCTGTTCTGAGACGAGGCCTAGGGTATGCTGCACACTGCCATTCATTTTCCAGAAAGTGAACTCCACCTCTTTAACATGCCAGAGCTGGCCTTGCTGAGGGCTGAGACCACAAGACTAGAGCTTAGGCTGCCAGTCTGTCTCAGCTAAAGCCCCCAGACATGTGAGGATCCCAGCCAAGATCAGCAAAACCAAACCACCCTGAGCAGTGTTGCTCACTAAGCAGACCAGCTGAGCCCAGCCTGAATTGCCCACCACAGAGTTAAATGGTCATTGAAAGCTACTAGGCTTGTGCTGAAGCAACAGATAAGGGGTCTTTATTGTACTTTTTGTGTAAGAGAGTCTTTGTACTTTTGCAGCATTTTCATCAAACTTATTTTTTGAATATCCCATGTATTCAATAAATGTCAATGAATGAATGAATGGATGGATGACTAAATATTCAATTACATGGAGGTAAGCCTTTTCTAACAAAACAGAACTCTGACTACTTTTATTTTGGAGTAAATATCTTCTATCTTTTCTGGCGTGAATTAGAGCAATGTTTAGCACAGGGCCCAAAACTTAGCCGTTGTGCTCAATAGATGTTCACTCCCATTGATCCTGTATGTGAAATAAGATGTCAAACAAAGAAAAAGCCAAAGCAAACATCATGCATAGAGACATGCAGAGCATTTTTCCTAAACGCTTTCAAAATCAGGACAAACCCTCCTGGTTATTGCTGGATGGAGATTTAGGGCAAGTGACATGCTGCTTTATTTTCCCTTTGAAAATACATTCCTTTAAGTGGCTTCATGGGCCCTCAAGGCACCCAAGGACAAAGAGTAGGAAAGTTCCAATAGGAAAAGTCTGTCTCTGGAGGTTTTCCTGCTTTCTCTAGGCTAGGAGTTTTCTTAGTTTGGGATGCACACTTGTGGCAGCTAAGGAGCTTTAAAAGAACACCTGTAATCCTAGCTACTCAGGAGGGTAAGGCAGAGGATTTTGAGTTTGAGGGCAGCCTCAGCAACTTGGTGAGACCCTGTCTCTCTCTCCCTCTCTTCCTCCTCTCCCCACCCCCACAAAACCACAAACAAAATAAAACAAAACAAAAAAGACAATGAAACAAACAAACAAACAAACAAACAAAAACACAACAAAAAAGCACCTTCAGAGATTGATTTAATTAGTCTGAGGGTACAGCCTGCACTTGGGGACTTAAAAAAGCCCTTTGGGTAATTTTACTGAATAGTCAAAGTTGAGAATTGCTGCTCAAACTTTCCCCAGAGTATTCCACAAGCAAAATGGTTATGATTGGATTTAATTTTAAAGACAGTCATAAATAAACCTTCTTTTTTATATACCTATAATCAAAACCCAGCATTGAAATACTATAGCTGGAAAATAATTTCTTATAATGGACAACGACTGGCTCAAAAGGAATTAAGAAATAATTATCAGATCAGCAACTTCCTGATGATTAACTCAACAAGCATAATATGAACACTTGGCAGGGTATTAAATGTCTTAAAAGCCTTAAACATTATTAGGTATTCAAAATTTTACTGGCCTAAATTAAATAACACATAATACTACAGATTACATTAAATAATACATTGGAGCTAAAATGCATTTAAGTGTACAATCTAAATGTATATTAGCTTAAAATCTTTCTCTGAAAATGTACACACGTGAATAAAAACACTTTATCACAAGTCAAGGTACAATATTTTAAAGTGATTTTGGGTTCAGAATTAGGACGTGAATTTCAAAAGAACAGATTTCATCTTCCTAGTATATAAATGACAGGGCAACAGTGTTATTTTCAGGATTAATTATTTTTTATACCATTCAAGTGTTGAAAAATGACAAATAATCTTGTTATAAACTATGTTAAGGCATGCAAATTGCTTTAATGCCAAAATTTCGTTCTCAATAAATTCTGTAACTGTAATTATTAAGGGACCTCCAACTTATATTCAGAATGAGAATTTTCCAAGTCAAAGTCTTCCCAGGAGAAAAGTCTGGTTTGACCTTCTGACTTCCAAGATAGGGAAAACAAGACTCAGAGAGGTTGGGCAATGCCCCCAACACTGCCCAGTGGCTGGGAATCCAGCCCCAATTGACTGAGGCTCCCTCCTCTTGCCTCTGTAGGGATATCTGGAAGATAATGGCCAAGTGCATTCCAGTCCTACAAAAATGGCGGTAGAGCTGGATTTGGCCCCCTGATTTTGCCAAGTATTTAGATACTTGCCAACCTCTCCTATAGGTGGTTATGTTCAGTGTAGGATTTTGGCACTGGGAGAAATTATCACTTTCTACCCTAATTCTTATTATAAAACAGGCTGAAGTCAACTGTCATTAATTAATACACTGGTAATATAAATACATTTGCTGTATTTTTTCTAGTCTATTTTTAACATATTACATTAGCATGTTATAATTAATGAACCAATATTGGCAATTGTTATCTATGGTTCACACTTAGTTCAGAGTTCTTAGTTTTTATCTAATGTCCTTCTTTTGTTCCAGGATTCCATCTAGGATGCCATATTACATTTAGTTTGCCCTATTTTTCATTTTTGTGAGGGAGATAAAAGCAGAGAGAGAGAAACAGACAGATACCAGCATGCACATGCGCACATATAGAGACAGAGAAAATGAACATGAATATTCTACTTTGAAACCAATCAAGGCCAAAATCCTACAAATTACTGTTCTCATGTTCTTTAATATAAAAGAAAAGGGCATATGTTAATAAAGTAATCCAGAATTTTAATAATGGGAAATACACTGGGATAAGAGAAAGGTTTGGCTAAAAAGAATGTGACATTTGGAAAGACCTGGCAATGTGGTCTCTAATTTTAACATGGAATAACGAAATCTAAAAAGCAAGGAATGGGGTAGAGTAATGTGAGAACTTAAAGTAGTAACAGGCAGTTCACATAAAACCATAGTAATGTGGTGCAATTTGCCATCATTTACTTTAGGGAAGTTTGCATTTTTAAAACCCATAGCAATTCAGTGATAGTTTCCTTGCCAATATTTATGTAAAACATTTTCCAAACAAGACTGATTTATCTTACTCTGAAATGAATTGTTAGATCACAACAGAGAATGTTAAAGCGTTTGCATCCCTTATAGAAATGCCAAACATTTTACTCTGCCTGATGCTGTACTATAAATAGGGAGATTCAAACGCTAAAAATGTTCAAGTTGCCAAACAGTTCTTTAGCATCTACTTCCTAGTACAAATGACTTGTTCTTCCAAAGTTTGAAATTGAAAGCTAGTTGCAATTTAAAGAAATGCTGTGGCTTACTTCAATTAATGAAGTGTGAAAGACACTTCATTGATGTGTATTTCTTTTTGTTTAGATCATACTCATTGAACTGCTTCTTTTGGCATTTACTAAAGTTTTGTTAAATAGAAGCTATTCAGATAAAGGTTGGGCTTTTACATAAACAATTGGAACAGCCAAGGAACATCAGTATTGTTGGAAAATAATGATGCAGATTGAAATTATTTTGAATTTTGTTAGTTCTGTTTGGATGTAATACTAGATATTAAAATTTATTAATTGTAATGAAAGTGAATAGTAAAGTCAGAACTTGAAAACTAATAAACCCATCTAACAAGATGATACAAAAAAGACCCCAATATCCAAGAACATGAGGAGATTAAATGTTAGTGTTATTAAATGTTTTGATTTTATCACCTGTTTTGATTTGCTGAGTTTAAATTTTGCAAGCCTCTGTAAAATAATTAAAATACCTACTATGGAAATTTTATAATATCTGAGTGACTGAAGTAAAATTATTTGATTTTAGGTAAATTATTATTAATTTTATTACAAACATCATTATATTCTGAGTTTTTCCAACTTAAGTCATGAGCTACTGAATTTACTTAAAATTAATTTTTAAATGAAATGTATGACTTGCAAGCAATTTTTGAAATTGTGGTATGTATTCTTGACTTGGGGAATAATTATGTAAGTTTCAAGCTGTATTTAATATGTCACAGTATCAAATAGATGTTATTTTTATTAACTAATGTTTTGATATCTTGCATTTCGGACAAAGATAATCACCCTATGATAATTTTAGTGTTTTATTATAAAATGAGACAAGAGGACAAGTTCTAGGCTGCTATTTTAAGCATTTCTCTGCATTTGATACGTACTGTGTTTCATTTGACTGTGTTAATTAGCTCACCAGGGAGAGCCTAGGATGGACTCACAGTCCTCAGATACCTGGGGCTATTGGGAACCAGTACATTGGGAAATTCCTATGCTTGGGGATTAATGTGGACGCACAACTTTAAGAAATAGAAACACCAGGCTCCATTATGTTTATATTTCTGCCCAGCTCCCACTCCAGGGTTTGCACAGTGCTTTAAACCTTTGCTTTTGCAGTTTTGCCTTTACAGTTCTGGATGCTGTAGGTGTGGCTCCCTCTCATACTGTCCCTAGAAATACACCTCTTACTTCATGGCACATCTTTAAATGTGTTTTTTTCTCTTATCTCAGGGAGCGCACCCATGTTCCTAGGAATCATCAGATAACGGGCATAAGGTAATAGTCATTTACACCAACATGGATGCTAATGTCCAAGGAGCAATGTTAAAGTAGTCTGGTGTGTTCACAGAGTATTTCTGAACTTGCATGATTTTAATTCTTGTTAAGTACAGTATTTAGATAGGCATACTGTTCTATTAAAGATCTTTCTCATGTAACACATGCATAATGCAATGTGAAGAAAGGAATTGGCTGAAAGGAAAACTATTTTCCCAAATTATGACTTACATCTCAGTAATGAGAAGCTATTAAAATATACTTTAAAAAAATCCCTAAGCTGATATATTCCTTAGCATTTTCAGATTTCCCACTGCTTTGCTATTTTCCCATTCTGTATGCACAGCACAGATTCCTGCCAGGCCTATTACAGTGAGCAAACAATGTCCTCTCTGTCAGAACAGAGAATGAATAGTGTCACAAAATTCTCCTCTAATGTACAGCCTACGTTCCCCTACCCAAGCTTTTCAGAAGAGAATAACCAGGATGAGGGCTGAGGAGGCAAACCGAACTCTTCCCTTGCCGTATGAGATTGCCTTCTAGAACACTAAGGAATAATGTCAACCATTTATTAACTTCTAGACAGAGAAATTTGACAATCACATTTTGTTTTAAATTGGATCATGTATTTTTTGCATTTCTGTGTGTATGGGTATGCAAACATCTTTATCAGGAAAGGAGGAGGCATTTTATCAGATAAAATTTCAGGGCTTAGCACAAATAGCTTTTCGCTACAAACTGAGCAACAGGGGAACTTCATAGAAATGACACAGCAATTTGTGTTAAAATATTGGCAGTTAATTCATGAATTCTGGAGCTATGAATTCAGCTGCTTTTGTTAAGCCTCAATTCCTGCTAAGCTCATGATTCACAAAGAACCTAGAGCAAGTCCTCTGATACACAATATGATGCTGAAAGATTTCTCTTTGGAATCAGTATCTGTCCCTCTGTCACACACACTCTCCTTTCCCACAAGAGACATTAAGGACATGATCTTCTAAAAGCAAGAAATCAATGAAGTATTTCTTGCGAACCAAAGAAATGGTGTTTTCATAAAAGAACATGGGTTTCCTTAAACTCTACCTTATTTGTAAGTTTCAGTTAGTGTAAAATGTGATGATTCAGGTTTTTCTGCTTTGTGATACGAATACCGTATTTATTTTATTTAACCTCATAAAAGTAGAAATGCTATTTTTATAATCAAATCACACTGGCTTTTGTTTTCATGAATATCTGCAACAGAAAGAAGTCCAGCTTCCCCTTCCCTCTTTCCCACACATTTGCAGTCCAGCCCAATAAGCTTCCAGATTCTGATGGCATTCTCCTGGTAACACATTTAGCAGAGGCTGCAGGACACCCCAACAGCTCTGTTTTCTTCTCTCTCTCTCTCCTCTCACATCACCCTAGGTCTGTATTAGACTAAACAATTAAACTTTTGTGCTGCACCACTGCAATCCGAAAATTCTAATGATGTGCCCCTAATTGGTACAATGGTAATATTTACCTTGGAGCAATGTTTGTCCAAAAAAGTATTACAAATTCTGGCAACGTGTCCCTTTGAAATGCTGTTGTGGCGAGACTCTCTCTTCTTTCTTGGCCTACAACCAAAAAGAAAGTTAGAAAAAAAAGCAAATGGACACTGACAGAGAAAGATCCTTGCTCTGTTCACTATAAAAATGTTGGCCAAACATTGAGCTCTATATTCCTTCCTAACGAAAGCAAAGTTTTAACTTCTGAACAGCCACAACTACAAAGAACAGTGAGTGAATATAAAACTTACTCTATAATAATGACCAAGTCAGAGTTTGATCAAATCCAAATTAATTTACTTGCTTTTTCCATATTTTTCCAAGATTTTGACAAATAAATCTGTTGTTATTATAGTAATATTCACACTCAAATAACTTATCTGATTTTGAGCTAAAACCAAGTGATTTCTTGGAAAAGAGTCATTTATGAAAGCTCTCTATGGCAAGGTTAGCTGTGGTTCAGTTCTGGAAATTTCCTAATCAAGGGAGACTGGTGAACAGTACAACCTGAATGACTTGTAGATCTAATCCCAGGTCATTCCTTCATCCTGCTCTGGAAATGGGGAAGCCACGGAAACGGAGGAATCCGTCTTCCCTCTGATTTGTCAGCCCCAATCCTGTCTGTGGATCTGCACAACTTTTGCCCAGCCCTTCCTCCATCCCCGATTCCTCTCTGGTTCTCTTCCCATAAAGCATCTCCTGTACCGACTGTTTACTTTGTGTGAAAATGCCATGACAGATGCTAGTGAGAGGGAGGAGGGGACAGGGGTAGATGGAATGAATGCAGGAAGGAATGAATGTGTTCACACTCTAAGGAGAATATCCTGATGAAGGACTAAGATCCAGACTCTCTCCATGACTAGCACACTGAGGCTCAACTCTTGATTTTCCATATAAAACACTGAGTAGAACATGAGGCTTCCAGATTCACATCTACTGATATTCTTTCAGTTGCATTATCATCTCAGACTGAGTGCCGCTTTCTTCCAGAGTCAGCAGATTATTTATATTATCTGAAGGTGCATCTCTTGTTTCCCTGCCAGTTATCGAGTGGGAAACACTGCCTTGTTTGCCATTGCATTCAGCTACATTATTATTTTCTTATTTTTCAAAATAAATCTAAAAAAATCAGAGCAACACACACAATCATGGGCTGTCTGTCTCCAACCTGACTGCAGGTCTTTCTACTGTCAATCATGCAAAGTAGGAGGAGGACAGGGCTTCACTGGGAGAAGTGCTTGACAGATCAGTGTGCTCTGAAGCCATTGTTCTGCGTTTTCATTAGATTTCAAATCAAACCTCCTTCCAAACCCCCACCACTCAGGCTTATTTAGATGTGGATTCCAATTGTAAGCCTCTCCAGTTTTCTATGTTAATGGTCAATTCCAGAGAACTCTCTTGAATGAGTTAGCTGGATAGTTTAATTATCCAAGTTAAATGGTTGCAATAAAAACAAATATTTTTCCTAAAATGCCAGATCTTATTAATATATAGTAGGCTTTTTCTATTATGAGATGTGAATAAAGAGCTGGGTTTGAAAAACTGCACACAACTTGACAGTTTTAATAACATAAAGGTGGAACATAATTTTGCATTTTCAAAATAGATATTTCATGGATTAAAAATATTCTAAGGAAATGAGATAATCAGGACAGTTGTACTTTCAGAAAGACAGATATATAGTTCAATGGGACAAAATTCAGTCTCCACAGAAATAAACCTACCTATTCATATTCTTCTTTTAATACAAGGTGAGTTGATTTTTTTTCTTTTTTTGTTTTTTTGGGACAAAGGTGCCAAGACTGTTGAATGGGGCAAGAAATATCACTTCAACAAATGCTGCTGGATAACTGAATAGCCATATGTGAAAGAATAAAGTAGGAGCCTTACCTTAGACCATATGAAAAAGTTCACATGAAATGGATAAAATACCTAAATGTAAGAAGTAAAACTATAAAACTCTTAGAAGGAAACAAAGGTAAATCTTCATGAGTTCAAATTTTGGCAATGGAGCTTTAGATGTGATCCCACAGGTACAAGCAACAAAAGAAAAAGAAGATAAATTGGATTTTGTTCCAACAAAAATAATTGTGCCTATAATAACAGCACTATCTAGAGAGTGAAAAAGACGCACAAAGAATAAAAGAAAATATGTCCAACCTGATATGGCACTTGGTTAATACCTCTGGAATATATAAACAATTCTTATAACTCAATGAAAAAAAAAACAGGAGAAAGTGGGCAAATGATCTGAATAGACACTTCTCCAAAAAGGTTATATAAATGGCCAATAAGCACATGCAAAGAGCTGGGTGCAGTGGTCCTCTTCTTTAATCCCAGCGACTTCGGAGGCTGAGGCAGGAAGAGCACAAGTCTGAGGACAGCAGCAGTAATTCAGCAAAACCCTTAGCAACTTGAAATAAAAGCACAATAAAAAATAAAAAGGACTGAAGACATAGCTCTATGGTAGAACACAGCTGGGTTCAATCCCCAGTGACAAAAAAAAAAAAAAAAAAAAGAGGACATGTGAAGTTGCTCAACATCATAATAATTGCATAAGGAAATGCAAATCAAAGCTACAAGGAGATATCTCACTTGCACAGGTAAAACAAAAACACCTAAGATAATAACAAGTATCAGGGAGGCTATGGGGAAATTAGAACCCTCACACCCTGTTGCTAAAAGTATAAAATGATGCAGCCACTTTGAAAATCGCCTGGCAGTTCTTCATCACTGTTAAGCACAGAATTACCATTTGACTCAACAGTTCCCTCCCAGGTATACACCAAGAGAAAGTGCAAATTTACGAATACAAAAACTTGTACCCTGATGTTCATAGCAGCATTATTCAGAATAGCTGAAAAGTAGAAACAACCCAACATTCATCCAATAGTGATTGGATAAGCAAAATTTGTTAAAACCACCCAAAAGAATATTATTGAGCCATTAAGTGGAATGAAGCACTGGCACGTGGTACAGCGTAGATGTACTCTGAACACAGAACACACACAGCAAGGGGAAAATCCCATGTATTATATGATCTTTTATAACAAGTGTTCAAAATGGGCAAATACATAGAGGTGAAGGGTGGATTAGTGGTTGCTTAGGGCTGGAGAAAATGGGGGGAGAGGGAGATGATAATAGTCAAGGGGTATAAAAATATACTAAAATTGATGATTGTACAACTCTATACTAAACCCCATTAAACTGCATCCTTTAAATGGATGAACTATATGATATGTGAACTGTATCTCAATACAGATCTTACCAAAAAACAAAAAAATCCAAGGGATGTGGACATTGTAAGATCAATCACTTTCCAGATCAATCTTAAAGTAATGTGGCAAACCCAAGTGTAATTCCAGCTGGATTCCTGGAGGTGTGGCACTGAAGAAGATCACCTAGCTCCACTGAAATCTATCGTGTTCTGACTGAGATCACCGAGTATAAATCTTCATGGACCAAATGCTCCTTCAGGTCCCCTTTAACCTGCTGACTACCTCTACATGTGGAGAGTAGTTCATCACTGCGAAGATTATTGATTCAATCAAGCAGAAACCCCATGCTTTCAATATTAATTTTTCTATTGTATGGAATTTTATGACTTCTGAAACCAGCTACCTACTCAAATATGCCTGATCCCCCAACTGCATACATCAAGTCAGAAGAACATCAAGTTCTACATCTATCCCATTGACAGCTTTTGTAAGGGTTGTTAGCAGGTTCCCATCACTGATGGTGACATTCATAAGAAGACCAAAACAAGGGCATGCTGGGAGTTCATGATGTGGTTACCCAACTAACCTACAGGCCTATTCTAACGAAAGCCATGCAGAGGAAATGAAATAGAGTTTAATTTCTGGGCCACTGGGACCATGATGGATGAGATCTGCACCTGACAGATGGCCTAATCTGAACCCCTGCTGACATTGCTTCTATTCCCAGCTCAAATTTAACAGTGCTTCTGAGACAGGACTCTGTAGGATGGAGGATGTTCTTGATTATGAAGGGAATCTGGCATAGGCTGGTTTGTGTTCTGTTTATTTCTGCTGTAACATAAAAGACAGTGATTACGTGGATGACATTTCCATGTTGGAAACATTGTGATGGTGTTTTGAGTGACCTAATCCTACTCCCTCCTTTGTCTATAGGGACTTTAAGTAAGAGTGACTTTGTTAGAGCAACATCCTTGAGTCTACTTTGATTTTTTAAAAAATTAATTCACTTAATCAGCAAGTAGAGTAAGTACTATCTCCCAGGCACTGTGATCCATTCAGTGCTCAGGATCCAGAAACACAGGAACAGAATGAGCTGGATGGCACGTCCAACTATCGTGGAATCCTGGGTGTCATTACTGGGAGACCAGACCTTGCATCTAGATGGCAAAAGACTACCAGGAATGCAATGGTATTCATCCCTGTGATCAAACTGAGACAATACCATCTCAGCTTGGTAGATTAAAATTTAACAAACAAAATCATCATTAAGCAATATTCCACTGTGGGTTAGGCACAGAGAAAGTGTGATTAGTGACATGCTCCATGGGATGAAGAGTACATTTAACCATCGTAAGTATTTCCTGCTTTGGCCAGAAAAAAATTAGATTTTTAGGAGGGAAAGACGTGACAGGCAAGAGGAACAAATGGAGAGGGAAGAGAGAAGGCAGGAAGAGACAAACTGGGGGCTATACTTTCATTTTCTGGTTTTGCTCTTCTAAATGATCTAGGTCGAAGACAGTTCTCCAGATGAACTAGCCCTTCAGGGAAGAGTGGAACAGGTCCCAGACTTCTGTTAATCTATGTAACACACTTTATTCAGGAAGTGAACAATCAGAGGGATTTTTTTTTAAAAACCATCTATGTAGTATGGTTGACATACATGATAATATTTTTAGCATTGTTGACACATGATAATATACTTGACCAAAACAAGATCTATAGGAACTCAACTGATTTATGGGTGTTAATTTTGTATTCTGCCACTTTGGTGAATTCATTTATGAGTTCTAGAAGTTTTCTGGTAGAGCTTTTTGAGTCTTTTAAATATAGGGTCATGTCATCAGCAAATAGAGATAGTTTGAGCTCTTCTTTTCCTATTTGTATCCCTTGAATTTCCTTCTTTTGCCTAATTGCTCTGGCTAAAGTTTCAAGGACTATGTTGAATAGAAGTGATTAAAGAGGGAAAGAGAAATTAGGAAATCTATCCCATTCACAACAGCCTCAAATAAAGTAGCATACTTGGGAACCAATCTAAAAAAAAAGGGGGTTTAGGACCTCTACAATGAAAACTACAGAACACTAAAGAAAGAAATTGAAGAAGACCTTAGAAGATGGAAAGATCTCCCATGTTCTTGAATCGGCAGAATTAATATTGTCAACATGGCCATACTACCAAAGGCGCCATACAGATTTAATGCAACTCCTATTAATATTCCAATGATGTTCTTCATAGAAATAGAAAAAGCAGTCATTAAATTCACTTGGAAAAATAAGAGGCCCAGAATAGCCAAAGCAATTCTTATCGAGAAAAGTGAAACAGGAGGCATCACAATACCAGACCTTAAACTATACTACAGAGCATTGGCACCAAAACAGGCATGAAGACCAAGGGACTATGAAAGAAAACACAGAGACAAAACAGTATAAATTCAGTTATATCATACAGAACAAAAGTGCCAAAAACATACACTGGAGAAAAGACAGCCTCTTCAACAAATGGTGCTGGGAAAACTGGAAATCCATATGGAGTAGAATGAAATTTAACCCCCATCTCTCACCCTGCACAAAGTTCAACTAAGTGGATCAAAGACCTAGGTATTAGTACAGAAATCTTGCACCTAATAGAAGAAAATGTAGGGCCAACATTCAAACATGTCAGTTTAGGAATTGACTTCCTCAAAAAGACTCCTAAAGTGCAAGAAGTAAAATTAAGAATCAACAAATGGGATGGTATCAAACTAAAAAGCTTCTTGACAGCAAAAGAAACAATCAAGAGCATAAAGAGAGAACCTACAGAATGAGAGAAAAATTTTGCCAGCTACACCTCAGATAAGGCATTAATTTCCAGGACATACAAAGAATTCAAAAAGCTTAACACCATAAATACAAATACCCAATCAATAAATGGGCAAAGGAGCTAAACAATCACTTCTCAAAAGAAGAAATATGATCAACAAATATATGAAAAAATGTTCACCATCTCTAGCAATTAGAGAAATTCAAATTAAAACTACACTGAGACTTCACCTCACTCCAGTCAGAATGGCAATTATCAAGAATGCAAGTAACAACAAATGTTGGCAAAGATGGGGGGAAAAGGTACACTCACATTACTGGTGGGACTATAAAATTAGTGCAACCACTCTGGAAAGCAGTACGGAGATTTCTCAAAAAACTAGGAAATGGAACCACCATTTGACTTCCTGGTATATATCCAAGGGAGTTAAAATTAGCATACTACAGTGACATAGCCACAGCACAATTCACGATAGTTAAGCTATGGAACCAACCTAGGTGCCCTTCAACAGATGAACGGATAAAGAAAATGTGGTTTATGTACACAATGGAATTACTCAGTCACAAAGAAGAACGACCTTATGACATTTGCTGGTAAGTGGATGGGTCTGGAGACTATCATGCTAAGTAAAATAAGCCAATCCCAAAAAAATCAAAGGTTGTCTCTCTGATATGTGGATGGTAACCCACAACAAGGAGAGGGCAGAGAATAGAAGATCACTGGATTAGACAAAGGGGAATGAATATACCACAATGAATCTCAACATTGTGTACATCTACAAGAGTGGGATCCTATTTAGAATAACAAATACTCAATGTTTGCATAAATATATCAAAATAGATTCTACTGTCATACATTACTATAAAAAACAAGATCTAATTCTTTTTCAAAGATGATGTTGCTAAATCTTCTCTCTCCTTTCTGTCCTATTGCAATTTCCTGGGGGAGAGGCCACTTGTGTGACTTCTATGACAGTTCTGCTTCTGAGTGTTGGGTGACTGTATTAAATGTCAAAATGTTCCCGAATTCTCTTCTGTCATTTGTTACATTAGTCATCTCTTCCAGCTGAAGGTCATGCACTTACAGACTTTCACCCAAGTGAGGCCTAATGTTGACAGAGACAGGATTAGGAAAAAATATCAAAAACCTCCCTCCAGGAGAAGAACTATTTATTAAGCAGTTCCTTCTGGATATACCTACCAAAGAAGCTGTTAACCCAGCTAATTATTCACACCCCTGATCTGTCCAAATGATAAATGCCAGCAATTCGATATACTTTTGATGAAAAAAATCCACCAACTAAAGCATGCTATTTCTCATTAATTCATCTGAATTCTATGATGGTTTTAATAAATTAACAATAAAATAGAGATCAACCTCAAACCGCAGACATTTCCTTTCATTAAAATTTTAGTGTTTGGTCCTTCACAGCAATCATGCAAGAAAACTATATTCAATGTGCTCAATATTATAGCAATCAAAGTGGTAGCTAAAAACAGTGCAGTGGGCTATGATGTCCTGTGCAATATCAGAAAAACATAACTTAGCTTTCTTCATCCTGTGATTCTTGCTCTCCTTGGCCTCTCTCTCCCCTTGATAAGCTCCCTCCAGTTTCTGGCCATTTCTCTTGCTGATTTCCCCAGCTGTGCCTCTCATGCCCCGACTCAGCTGCTCTGGCTCACTCTTTCAGCCTTCCTGGTATTTACTGTGTTAACAGTTCTAGTCTTCCTGCCATCTGATGTCTCCTGCTTCATTTTTTTACACACTCGAACAGCTGAAATCCCTGATGGATACAAAGCAATAGTCCATTAAGAGGGGGGAGTGTGTTCTGGGTTTTATTTTCCTCATTGCAAACAGAAAAATAGGAGAAGCAAGGAAAGATAATTCACAGAGGTACCAAAGAAGGAGGCTACCCTGGAGATAAGGATGAAGATTAAAAAAAAAAAAACAGATTTTTTTTTAAGCATCAAAAAGATTATGATACTCGGAAAATAGGTCCTTCTAAAAATCCTCTCAAAGGTACAGTTTAATAAAATAATCTCCTTTCTAAGAAGAAGATATTTTTCTTGAATTTTAGAGAGCTGATAAAAATCCTTAAACATGTATTCTTATACTATCTACCGTTTACAGGACCCAGGTAAGATAGATAAAACTATAATACATATGTTGATTTATTAACAAATGACATTTTATTTGCAAAACCCATCTATTTATAAGTATGCTACCTGGAAAGAGGCTTAAAATGAACTGAGTTAGCATAAGCCTTATCTGTCAGCATAAATCCCAAGCATGGCTTGGATATAAACTCCTTGCAGTTTCAATATTAGAAGGGAAATAATTAAAATGATAAAGTACTCAACAAGAAACAAAAATCTCTCTTATTGACAAAGAACAACATAGTTTGCAATATATACATGTGATGTATTTAAGAGTAGTTCTGTAGCATGCTTCTCAGACATCTGAACATAAAGGTAGAATAAAGGCTAATATTAAAAAGATTAGCTTCAGTACTTAAATGCTGCTTCATTATATAAAATGACTCCTCTAATTGCTAGTTTATATATTGGTAGCAAAAGAAATATTTTAAAACATTTCCTTTAGACAATGCAAATAAACATGGAACCAAACACAAAGAGGACAATAAATCATTCATTCATTCATTTTCTTCAGCACCTGTCAATGTTAGTTTCTCGCTTATGAATAAAAAGAACAAAAAGTACTTATTACTCCAGAGTCTTCCACTCTATTTTTTTTTTTTTCCACACTAAGGCCTTTCCTGCGGTTTAGAGGGCTTTGAGCTTTGTCTTGTCTTTGACTCAGGATGGGCACCTGGTCAAGCCAGCCACCTACAACACTGCCTGGTCCACCACACAGCCTTTGATCAGCTTCTAGAACATCCTGAATGAGAAACAACTCCTCTAATTTCTGTTTCCTCTAGCCTGGGATCACCAAGGGGTGCTGTGGGTGACGGGCTACAGGTGGCCAGGCTCTCCCAGCCAAAGTTGTGTGAGTGAGTGTGTATGTTGGCGGAGACACACAAAGATGATTTCCCCCTCCCAGGAAGCAGAGGAAGGTGTAGGGGCAGGAACTGGAAGTTTGTCCAGGCATGCCTTTGAGAACCCTAAATTCATGAGTATCTATTTACAGTTAGAAGTTCCAGTCACAGAGTCACTTTGGGATAGAAAGTGTCCTTTCCCTCCCTCTGTTCTTGAGGATCTGCAGAATGGCAGTGCTGTCTGTGTGGACCCAAGGCCAGGGCTACCTGGGGGGTCACAAAAAGAGATGCCTCTGAGCTCTGTGGATGTGCCTGGAAGCCCAGGACGTGTGGGCCCATGTGAGAGGAGGGGGTGGGGTAGGTTGGCATTCTGTAAATGGACCATGTGGGACAAAGTAACTTTGTAGTCTCCTTCCCATATGTGCACATATAGACTATATCCCTGTCTCTCTCTCTCTGTATACATTAAGACTATATGTACATAAATTCTGCACACACACAGTTAAAAGGAAAATATCTTAGGCCAATTAAATTTGGTTAAGCTTATTTGAGCAAAACAAAATATAACTTAACTAGTTAAATTGTCTCTAGTCTAATCAGTCTGGCTACAGGTCCTCCTGCAACCAGCCAAAGTTCAGTTACTATGATTAATTTTGATACTGGTTCAGTTTCTTGGGCTCAGTGCAGATGCCCAGTCTGAAGCCAAGGCCTCCTATAAAATGTTATTTCACACACACACATGGCCCTCTGTGTCCATGGATTCAACTAACTGTGGAGAAATGCAAATGAAAACAACTCTAAGATTTCATCTTACTCTAATTAGAATGGCTATTATCAAGAACACAAACAATAATAGATGTTGGCATGGATGTGGGGAAAAAGGCACACTTTTACATTGCTGGTGGAGTTGCAGATTGGTGCAGCCACTCTGGAAAACAGTGTGGAGATTCCTCAGAAAACTCGGAATGAACCACCTTTTGACCCAGTCATCCCACTCTTTGGTTTATACCCAAAGGACTTAAAATTAGCATACTACAGTAATGCAGCCACATCAATATTTATAGCAACCCAATTCATAATAGCTAGACTGTGGAACCAACCTAGATGCCCTTCAAAAGATGAATGGATAAAGAAGCTGTGGTATATATACACAATGGAATACTATTCAGCCATAACGAAGAATAATATTATGGCATTTGCAGATAAATGGATGGAATTAGAGAATATCATGCTAAGTGAAATAAGCCAATTCCAAAAAACCAAAGGCCAAATGTTTTCCCTGATAAATGGATAATGATACATAATTGTGTTGGAGGGGTGCGGGGAGAGAGAAGATTGGAGGAGCTTTAGATTACAAAGAGGAAAATGAGAGGGGGAGAGGGCCAGGGTATGAAAAATGGTGGAATGAGACAGACATTATTACCCTATGTACATGTATGATTACATGAATGGTGTGAATCTACATCACGCACAACCATAGAAATGAAAAGTTGTACCCCATTTGTGTACAATGAATCAAAATGAAGTCTGCAACAATTAAAAAAAATTTGATAAAAACCTGCAACTATACTCAATACACACAGAATTTTTCTTGCCATTAGTCCCAAACAATATAGTTTAACAATAATTCACCTTATATTAGGTATTATAAGTAATCTGGAGATTTAAAGGATACAGGAAGATAAGCAAGGTTATTTGCAAACACTGTGTCATTTTATGTAAGATTTGATATCTGCAGGAAGGGGCAATATCCTAGAACCAACACACCTGCTACATGTGTAATGAGTGAACACAGACGTGTGCACACACATTCCCATGTGAGCTCTCAGATGTTTGACTTCCCACTCTGCCTGAAGACTCCACACCAGCATGGTGCCATTTTCTCATCATCTAGGGCTCCTTCTATGACATGTTGTCTTATGTACATTTCCATCATTTCTCTGATGGAAAATAACTACTAGATGACCTAAGTTGAACTTTAGGGAAATTCTGAGACACACAGTGAGATGTAATGCTCAGTATCACAAAGCAAGTCAAATAGATTCATTTGAAGGCAAGTAACAGATGAATCATGTACACTCGAGTCTTGCAAGAATAAGTGCATAGTGAATGTTAGATAGATTATGAATTGTAAAATATGGTGTGCTTAGCAGAACTGAAGGTACTAGGATGGCTTGGTCTCCACAGCGTGGCCACACTCAGAATATTAGACCGTGTGAGAGCATACAGGCCTGCACACTGTCCTTCTGAGCCTGTTATGGGGATGATTTGTGTCCCTTCAAGTCCATTAAAGTCCCAACCTCCAGTACCCCAGAATGTGACCTTATTTAGAAAAAGGTCATCAGAAATGTAATTGGTTAGGATGAGCTGATACTAGGGTAGGATAAGCCCCAATCCCACGTGACCCCCTTATAACGGGGAAATTTAGACACAGAATCTTGCCCATGGGGGGAAGGCAGTCTTTAGTCCTTTGCATCTCTCCTCTTAAGGTCCACACATCAATCCAGCTGCTGTGCTGAAATTATTTCTCAACTGCATACCGCAAATGAACATTGAAACAGGCAGATTCACATAATTCACTAAACAAAGAGGGGATTTATATTTTTTAAACATTGTTTTCAGCAATAACTTGAGGGACTAACTACGAAAACATGCAGCAGAATTAATGAAAAAATGCAATAATTTTTACTTGTAAATAAAGTTTTGAAAGGATTCCATAAGAATTTGAACTGACCAAAATTCCAGGGGAACCGTTTTCCTTTATTGGGACACACATTCCAACTCTCTCTTTCTCTGTATGTTAGATCAGTTAATTTATTTTGACTCCTCTTCATTAATATACTCTGCCTGGTCTTTGAAAAGTCATTCCAACTTCATGCTTCACAGACTGTCCTGCTTTCCTATTTCCTCAGCCCTTAGTGTATAATAATGTTTCTGTTCGATTGCTTAGCAGTTGTACCTATTTCAGAGCTAGATTGCTATCCTTTCAGACTTAAAAGCAAATTCTATAATATTTCAGCTGAACTCCTAATATCAATGACAAGGAAACCTAGCCCCAGTTGTAGTCGCACAGCTGCTTAGGGTCTGAGTCATGAACAAAAACCCAGGTGCAATACTCTATTCAGGTCAGGCATGCCAAAATGCTTGTTTAAATACAGATTTTTTGATATAGCTAAGTTTTGGTAAGAAGAGACTAGCAACTGAAAGTTTATGACTGTTTTAGTACATTGTTCTTTTTAAAACAAATCTCTTCAATTGACTGATCATCTAGAATATATTTCTTTCAATTATTTCTGAATAATAATTCAATTATTCAGAAATAATTTATCTTAGGTGTTACTTTATATGCCTATTTCCATCAAAATGTTTTAGCTATTTGATAACTTTGGGGTATAAGGAGACAGTTGTGTCCTATTATGTCTGGAAACTTCTAGAAAATGAATATATCAATGTATGATCCTATACTGTAAGACTATACTTCCACAATTTCTCTGCTTTCTTCTTCAGATGGAGAAACTAGGGATCCCATGCTGTGAATTAGTGGAATAATCAGTTCAATTATTCAGAAATAATAATAATAATTATTATTCAGAAATAATAATTCAGTTATTTCTAGAATATATTTCTTTCAATTATTTCTGTAGAAATAATTAGCATTATGTATAACCTAGTTTTTTTTAGTTGTTCTGATGTCCAGACTAATGATATTTTAAGTGAGTAATAAAATCTCGACTGCACTACTACAACCCTTTGCTGTCCAGTCAAAGAAAGAACATGAGCCCATCTAGTTGATCACGTAAGGTGGGGGTGTGGGGATGAAAGGGAAGAAATAAGGGAGAAAAGGAGAAAGGAAAAAAAAAGTTATAAAGATTTTGAACTCTTGGACCATGACCTATCTTTTTCTGTTATTGCTGGTAAAAATTATCAGACAACAAATACTCCAGAGGGTGATGTGGTTGCATCTTAGCATGTAAAACTAAAACAGCAGGAAGCAGTTTCCACATCAGTCCACCAAAATGGAGAAAATGGGTGCCACCACCAGGATTGGAAAGAAACACAATTATACTCTGAATCTAACTGGGGGAGCGAGGTAGGACATAGGGTTGTGACTTCCTCACTGCTGAATTACATGTTTTTTATGTTTGTTCTGCCATCAACAGGTGTTGCCATGGTAACTATCCTGTAGTTTAAGAAGTAGCAGCAGTAAGAAAAACTGTATCGAACCATCACAGAAGGAAAAAAAAAAAAAGTTCTATAGCAAGACTAACCTCTGACTTAAGAGAAGGAGCAACCAGAGACCTGATCTGCCGTTTCATCAGGTTTATGCTAACTGAAAGGAATGCTGAAAGCAAGAGGCCACCGCCCAGGAGCAGGGTCCTTGAGGGAGCCAGAGCTATCAGTCAGGGGATGCTGTGGCCCTCAATTTATCTTAGGTGCTACTTTATATGCCCATTTCCATCAAAATGTTTTAGCTATTTGATAACTTTGGGGTGTAAGGAGACAGTTGTGTCCTATTATGTCTGGAAACTTCTAGAAAATGAATATATCAATGTATGATCCTATACTGTAAGACTATACTTCCACAATTTCTCTGCTTTCTTCTTCAGATGGAGAAGCTATGGATCCCATGCTGTGAATTAGTGTAATTATCAGTTAGCTACTTTTCTTATAAACAAGTATTACCAATATTTCTAAACCTGACACCAGAAAATAACCCAAAGCCTGGTGAGGATCAAAACATCGTTTCTTTGCCCCTTCCGCTGAGCTTAAGCTCATGATAGTACCTATAGATTTAGCTTCATGAATGAGGAAATAATATTACTATTTCTGAAATTAAATTATAACAGTAAGCTATGGTTGGTAGCCTTCCAAAAAGGAATATTTCCTCCCCATGACTTATCAAGCTTGTTGTTAAAATAACCAATCTGCTTTACATAACATGCATTAATACTCTTTGCAAACTTCTATGATTCTTTAAAGGTAAGAAAACTGACAGAAGATTTTGGGGGATAAAATTTGAAAAGGTTTAGGCTGAGAGACAAATCCCTGGGGTACCAAGTACGTCCTGCTAAGGCCAGGCAAGTATCAGAGTGTCACAGAAAAAAGAAAGCTGAGTTGTCACTGGACACGACTCTGAGACCTGTCTCTATCATCTGCCCATTTCTGGGACTCAGTTTTCCTTTCCACATTACCCACTTTAAGGGGTTGGTGTAAGACCCAAATGAGATAATGCCCGTGAAAGTGTCTGGCTTACCAGCTGTAATACACCAGACATTTGAACACTGTCACTGGAAGCTCTCCTGTCACCTGTTTTTCAAGCTTTCTGCTCTAACAGTACCTGATTCACATTTCTGATGACAAGGTAAGTAGGTCATGTAAGTTTCAGAAGATGATTTTGGTAGAACATCTGTTTCTTCCTTATTTGGAGGTGCATATCTGATTTGGACACGATTTTGTTCTATAAGTTCCCTTTCTTTCAACTTTTTGTTTTCAAGCTGGAAGATTTCTGTCAGAAGGATGAGTGTATGTGTGTATAATAAAAGGAAGAGGGACAAGTGGAAAGGGTGGTCAAACAGGGAAGGGAAACAGAGGACAAGTGACGGAACAAGCAATGAGAAGGGGTAGAGCGTTCTCCCCATATGTGTTTCCCATATACCCCCTTATCTTTGGTTTCATTACCACTACAATCTACAGCTCACCAGGAGAGACCACTGGTGCTCTACACTCTTCAGTAGAAGCAATTTGGGGGATGACACAAATTTCCACAATGGTGATCCCATAGTATGGTTTCTCCATTCTCTGCTGATGGGCTCCACCAGTTGTGGTAGGAGATGCACAAATCATTCTTGTTCTTAAATTAAAACCCCCAGTTCTCCTTCACAGCAGGATGCATACCTGTGTTTTTAATTAGCTTCATTTTTAAAATATGCATCCTTTAAAATGTCACCCTTTTACCTCTGTTTTGAATTCATGTGCCCCTCTCATCCTTCCTCCCTTCCTCCCCCTTTCCCTCTCCATGCATTTGAAACCACTGGTTCCTCCACCTAAATTCCTTCTCTCATGCCCTAAGCGTTACTAATGCTCACTAGTAGTCTCCAGAGCCTCCTTCTTTCGGAGCTGTTTCTGACAGCCCCTTCCCACCAGTCTCCAGGCTAGCCCACTGTCCCTGTGGCCCCTCTGTGCTATACCAAGAGCACTCGGACATCACTTTGCACTTGTCTGTGCACATCCTTCCCTCTTCTCTGCTGCAAGCTTTCTGGAGGCGGAGCCATTCTGTGTGTCCTGGCAAAGCTGCCACATGTAGAACCTCTACAAGGGATTTTGCTGGGTAAGCAGTACACCAGTGCCATAAAACCATACAAACTATTAACCACTGATCATGCAAAGGGGTAGGGCTGCCTGCAAATGGCTGAGGCACACAATTGAAAATGGCTCAGGAGTACCTTTCTACCCACTGAATTGGTGGCTCTTTTTAGCCCATTGTTATTTCCGATGAGATTCATTTTCCTAATCAGCCACAGTTAGAAACTTTAGTTTTTCTTGTCAGATACTGCAAACTAACAGCTCCCACCATCAAAGATAAGTGTACAGATAATGCTGCCTCATGGGATGTGGACTCTGGCATTGACGGATGTTTCCTTCATTTAAGAGTTGCTTATTAGAGATGGAAAGTAGACCAGTGGGGGTCCAAGGCTAGAAGGGTAGGAGATGGGGAAATTGGGGCAGGGTGATAGATAAGGGTGAGGGGCTTCCTTCTGGATTTATGGGAATGTTCTGGGATTGATTGTGCTGATGGCTGCACAACTCCAAATACACTGACAGCCACTGTACTGCACGCTTTCATCCACAGGGTCAAAATGAAGTAGACCTTCTGCACAAAAAGAAAAAATTACCACCATGATAATGTTTACAGTGGCCCAAAGGAAACTTGACAAGCAGGCATTTCATTTCTTGCCCTCCTACTCTAACCACTTGACTTTCCAGTTGTATCAGCATAATTAGACCTCAGGATGCTCCTTTTCTCTGTCGATATCTTCACCTTCTCTTCTTTCTCTTTGTGTCACTAGAGAGACCCTTGACTCAAAAAACTGAGAGCCAGGAGGGGATTAAAAGATATTCACTTGGTCCCAAAACCCTGATTTTTAGAGGTGATATAATGACAGTCAAGAAAGGAGACCTAAATGTCTACCAAGTCCAAGGTAGTGGAGGTCAGTGAATTCGGGGACCACTGTGCTAATCAGGACATAGCATGTCAGTGTGTCAGGCAGAGGAACCGTTCAGGAAGCCTTGAGAACAACCGAGGCAGTGCATGCCCATAAGCAGGCATCTTAGTGCTCATCCATACACTGCCTGTATTGACCACCCATCACATGACTGCTGGTAACAGCTCCCCAGGGAAACGCCCAGCTTCTGGGTGACGGGAAGGTACCCAGTGGCTGGTGTGCTTTTCTGCCTCATGCTTTGCCTTACCACCTTTCCCTGAGAATTGCTGATGTTCCATAGTGGTCCATTCCCAAAGCATTCAGCAGAGCCACCAACTGCTTTTGGGGTACAGGAGGGGCCCATTTCATGGTCTCACAGTATTGAAGTTTTTATTTTTTTTTCTCTTTTTAGTAATATTGTCTTTAAGCAAACATCATCCATAACTGAATGTATGAAATAACAAAACATATGTAACAAGTCATTCCATGACTGATTGTTATCACTCTCTGAGGCCCCATTTCTAAAGACTTAACCTTTTTCAATTTTTTTTTTTTTTTTTTGCAGTGCTGAGCATTGAATTCAGGGCCTCACACATGCTAGACAAGCTCTCTACCACTGAGTCACACCCTCAGCTTAAGGACTTAACCTTGAAATAAACGTATCGTGTTGTCACTTAAACAGAAACAGAAGCCTTCCAAATCAATAGGATCTTATTTCTTGAATATATATCTAGCTATGAACCTGTGAGCAGGATCCCATTGGGTCCACCCAGATTGACACATACTAAAGACTTCAATTTTGACAACTATCTCATAACTAAATCTTTTTTTGGAGGCAGTTTTTAATGTAATCACAAACAAGATTTTTATCATAAAAAGGGTGGAAATAATATGTCTGCAACATGTCCTTACATAGATCATACATTATAAAAATTACAGGCTCTTTGCTATTGAAATCTGATGATCAGTCACTGAGTTCAATATGTAATTGCAAAGTCTATAGTTAGCTGTAATTAGTCAAGATAAATTATAGAGGGAACTGTGCAAATATACAAAAAAGCATTCTCAGAGTTTAGGGTGCTAAGATAGAATACAGCAAAAAGCAAACCACTCTTACACTTGCCCATAAATACACAACTGTGACACTGCTGAAAGCTCCTTAGGTAAGACACTTGGTTCTGAGTTCCTGTTGTCAGATTGTCAGAACTTTCCAGTCCTCAAACATGAATCCCAGCCTAGCTCTTTTTCTAACACAAACTCACCTCCCCTGCTGTACCTTTGCTGGTACCATTGATTTATGCCTAGAGTGTTCCTCCTGCTTTATGCCTGACCACTAAGCTCCAAGTCCTGACCATCTTTAGAAATGTTCTTTTCCTTCTGTCCTTAGATTCTGCGGTTTGTCTGATGACAAATGTTAGTTTGTCAGTCCTTTATAGGGATGAATTATGACCCACTCCCACACATTTTGAGCATAAAGCACACCACATCTTCATTGACCCCATCTGCGGGAATGGAAGCAAATCACCTATTGAATGATCTATTGAATGATGCAGGGAGGGGAACCCTGGCCTAAGCTCTTCCTTCTTTTCAAGGAGTGGGGCTTCCTCTAAGATATGAGCTCTCCTCTGATCCTCCAGGGCATAATCTGAGTTGATCTTTTGGGCCCAGTTAGAGGGGCCTATGCTGGTCACTGTGGTCTGCACTTCTGGGGTTCCATATTAGAACAACAAACTGTGACCTCCAACCTGGCCTATAGTAGTAACAATAGTGCATATGGGCCTTGTCCACCAATGATTTTAACCCATCTCTTAATTTTTCATAGAAGTTGGGAAAGTCACAGAAGTAGTGTCATTGTGATTTTCATCAAAGACTCTACTGTCATTCCTATATGTAAGGAAACTTACATAGACACATATATAGAGAAGAATAAAAATAAAACAAAACTTAGGACTTTGATACTTGTGATTCTGGCAAATGGTCATGACTTTATTAGCACATTTCTGACACCATTTTTTTGCAGGGTTACTATCAAATTAAAACAGGCAGGGTGAGTATAAAACTCATATATGCCACACACTGTGATCCTGCAGAGTAAATCTAATTGCATGTTGAACAAGAAAAGAGAATAAAAGATAAGGCACGTACTGATTGATTTTCTTCATCTAAACTCACAAGATTTCATTTCAACAAAACCCTTCATTAAATTGACAGCATATCTAAGAGTGAATTTTATGTGACATGCATCCTAATGTAACTGCTTAAAGAGTGATAACAACCCATTATGAACTAAATTTTCATTTACCTATGTCTTAAACCTTCATGTTATATGCTACATTATCCTTTGCTGACTCTTATTCACATGTAGATAAAAAGCTATTAATGTACAGTGCTAAGAAATCATTTAGTTGTCTAAGTATGTATCATTTTTTTTTTTGGTATCAGGGATTGAACCCAAGGGTACTTAACCACGGAGCCACCTGCCCAGCCCTTTTTTGTAAATTAAGAGACAGGGTCTCACTGCCTCTAAATTTGCTGAGGCTGGCATTGAACTCATGATCCTCCTGCCTCAGCCTCCTGAGTTGCTGGGATTATAGGCATGTGCCACCATGTCTGGAAATATGTATCAATTTTGAGTGTTCTCCCATGGAAAAAACAAATACAGAAAGGAATTACAATTTTGTCTAAATAAATTCAGTGTCTTAAAAATTTTATAACAAATAATTGAGGATGAATTAAATTTTCCTTAATTTTGATGGACAAATATTAGCTTTTTAAAAAATACTTATTTGTCGAATGCTAACTGGATGCCAGTCCTAACACAGCACTGACAAGTAGCATATTACACAACATCATGCTGGTAATGACTGTGGGTCTTCATTTTCCAGTTTTCAAAGATGTGACATTTTTCCTTTGATTCCCAGATTTCCATTCCTTTGACTCTCAGTCTTCCATTAAAATGACAATAAATATTGTTCTATCCAATGTACAAAAGGGAAAAATGAGGTTCAGGGGTTCAGTGATATTCTGAAAGAATGGCAGGGCTGGCACTCTAGTCCAGAATGCTGACTCCCTATGGTGAATCATTCATTTGGAGATTCAGTAAATACTTTTTGAGCATCTCCTGTGTAACAACCATGTTGGTATTGGGGATGGAGCAGGTCCCTGCCCTTCTGGTCCTTCCCTGTGGTTTCCCTATTAGACAAAGGTCCACATCATCATGCTTATGGTAATTCTATGTACTATTTTCATTTTTTACATGGATGAAACCAAAAATAACTTAGCAAATATTTTTCTATAAAAACAAAAGTAGGGGAAATTGCCTTAAAATTAATACAGCTTAATCATTTGCTTTAAAATCTTGGCACATGTTTCATTGTTACTCCTCAGTGCTCAAAATGGAATGATAGTGTTTCAATTAAAATTGAGACTATAATTAAAAATGTCCTTTGGCATTTTGCAATGAAGCATTTAATCTTCTATCAAACGAATGAGGATTTCATCACATAAATTAGTCTACCTCATGCACATACCAAAATGTCAGAATTTATCTAATGAAACAAACTAGATTCAAACATTTACAGGAAGAGCTATAAGACTGTTGCTGGGGAAGATCCTGTTTGGAATTCAGTTTTAAGCCTTATATGTCTCCAGTCACAGGGATCTCAAGTCTGAGTACCACCCTGCAGTTCTCCAGCCACTGTTTTGATATGAGCTTGTCCCTTTGTAAGTGCACTTGTCTTAAAATGCCATAAAACACGGGAGAGAGAAGACCCATACTTAGTACTGAAATGAAAGGTAATTACCTACAGTGCTTTTTATCTCTTTGCCCACAGATTAATTCGTGAGTGGTAAATATGTTTGAGGCAGGCTTCCTTCCAGGTAGGAGGAATGACAGACAGTGACAGATAGAAAAGCAAAAGTGATGTAGAGAAACCCAAGGAGGCAATGAAAAGAGAGAAATGGTGCCAGCAAGTGGCCCCCGCCATACCCTCCCCACTCCTGCTGATAAGCTGGGACCCTGTAGGAGGTGTGCTAAGGGAATCTGAGTTGTCCACACCCTTCCACCACCCTTTCTCTCTGTAAGACTGTAACTTCTCTTTTGTCTTATGATTTACTTTTTATGAGATAGAGTGTGTGTGCGTGTGTGAGCACGTGTGTGTGTATTAAAAGCCTCTTACTGAACGCAGCATGATTTCTCATGTGGTACCCTTTGCTGGGTCAATCTCTGAGCTGTCTCTCCTATCATCTGGGTGCTGGGCTACATAATGTGTTGCCGCCTCTATCACATGCCTGAGTTAAGCCTGGTCCACAAAGCCCTAAGGCTCTGCTTTCTTATGTAAAATGAGCACGACCATATTAGAGCCCCTCTTAGATTTCCTTAGTAAGAGGAAATAGAAAAATGAGATCAGAGAGGTTCCATTTTATATAAATCACGGTCAGGTGCCCTTTACAAACTACTTAAGCTTTTTGAAACCATCAGGCCCCACAGTGCCATATAAATTGTTATAGAAGTATGCCTCCACTTAGCATTTCTCTATGTGGGCTGAATTAATTAGAAACCTAAATCTTCTACTTAACCTTTCCGCATGCTTTGGTTTACTGCACATGCATAAGATTTTGGCAACCTGTAGGGGGGTGGGGTGCAGAAGAGGCTTGGTTTACAAACAGATTTTTTTAAATTTATTTTTAAAATTTTTGCAGACTACATTTTGATTCACTTTTCATTTCTATGGTTTTGCATGATGTACATTCATACCATTCATGTAATCGTACATGTACATAGGGTAATGATGTCTGTCTCGTTCCACCATTTTCATACCCCCTCTTTCTCCCTCTCTCATTTCCCTCTTAGTAATCTAAAGTTCTTCCATTCTTCTCTTACCCCTACTCCCCAACCCGATTATATATCATCATCCACTTCTCAGAGAAAACATTCGGCCTTTGTTTTTTTGGGATTTGCTTATTTCACTTAGCATGATAATCTCCAATTCCATCCATTTATCTGCAAATGCCATATTATTCTTCTTCTTTATGGCTGAGTAGCATTCCATTGTGTATATGTACCACAGTTTCTTTATCCATTCATCTGTTGAAGGGCATCTAGCCCTTCCACAATCTAGCTATTGTGAATTAGGCTGCTAAAAATATTGATGTGGCTGTGTTACTGTTTTACAAACAGATTTTATTTCAGGAGTTCACCTTTGATTCTATCACTAGGAACACAGAATGCACTTTCTCATTAGAAAGTGAAGGTTGCTACATCTTAAAAGATAGATCATCATAATTTTTATTAAATAACGACTCTATAGAAAACAGAGAAACAAATGAAATTAAACTATATTGTGTTCTAAAGTTTCCTTTCATCTTTCATTTTATAAAAAGATTTACCAAGTTGCTATCAGCAAGTAAATACTGTTAAGTACCATTTTTAGTTATGATGTCAAAAATACTTTTCCATGTCTCAAAACAGTCTGTATATGCCACTTAAAACTTATAAATTAAACATTTTTATATCCTCAATCACCTCCTCCGTGTTGAAGCAGAGTTTGCAAATTCTCACTTTTTAAAAATGAACTGTTATGAATGACATCAGATTTTTCTCAATGACACCAAATCATGACCTCAAAATATAGAAAATTTAGCATGCTGGAGAAGATCCCTTTATTTATCAATATTGAGATTACTCTTCCTCTACTCAGCTAATGACAACACTGGTGAGTGACAAGAACAGGACCAGAAAACTGAACAGGGATGCAGAATTAATTAGCATGATACTTCAAAGGTAGTGGCAGTGGTGATGAGATAATAGCATCAAAAGTGACCACTTCAACATCCTCAGCACCCACCACCCAAACATTATTCCTAAACAGCTTTTATAAGGTAGGCATCCTTATCACCATTGTAAGCATGAAGAGGGGTTAAGGGCCTCGAAGGTCACTCAGTCTCCATGGCCTCAGACTGCCTCGTGCTTAGGAAAGGATCCCTGGATGGGACTACTGATCTGCTAAGACCTCTTCACTGAAGACCTGAAAGTGATTTCTAAATGAGACCTGGTGGAGATGCTTTATGTCACCCTTCAGCTCAGGTGGGAGGCTCTGCAGGGGCGGGAGCCCCCAGCACCCCAGCAGATGGAATAGTGACATATTAAGAGCAGGGGCCGCCACCTCTGAAGAGGCAGCCAACAAAGGGACACTATCATATGATTTTAGTTTCACATCCTTTACCACTTACTTTTTTTCTTCTAAGTATTATAGTTATTTTGAAGTCTGATGGTAGGTGGTATTTTTCTTAAAATTGGAAAGTAAAACCATCCTTAATTTGACAGTAATTGAGCTATATCATTTCTTTATATGTCTGATCAAAATACAGCTTATAAAGTCTACAGATAGTTAAAATTGCAGGAAGTGTTTGGAGAAACTTATAATCATTAACCAAAGAAAAATATTAATCATGAAGATCATTGTTCAGCCCAGGCAACAATTATTCTTGGGCTTGTTTTGCATGAACAAACTCAAATTCTTATGTTACACAAAGGCTAATGTCTTTGCTCAGAGGATTAGAATTAATTTATGACTTCTGCTTTTGACTTAAGTGCTGTAAACAGCTCTGTTGTTCTTGGAAAACAAAAGCTGCTCCTGCCTAAGTTTTCCAATAGAGAAACTGAAATTAAAGTACTATGAAAACATTTGCTGGATAGAACAAATGCCAAGATCAAAGATGCTAAGACACCGAGCGGATATTTATTATCCCCACTAATCCTTTTGTATTTCAAAGTTTATTTATTTTTACTCTGCTCCTCTGTGCTCTTTACCAGCTATTACAGCAGAATTTAAAATTCAGAAAAGAGAATGCGGAGTTGATATTATCACAAGCTTCAGAAATAATATTCAAGTAATACTGATGAGGGTGAAAATGCATTTATTATCTATGTTCTTTGAATGAACAAGAAAAAATGATCACCTGATACTAGAGTTTTAACTTCCTCCCCGCAAGAAGGCCCTGCATAAAGAACAGAGATTTAGTTTTAAAATGTTAGTGATGTAAAGTGACAACTCAATAAATCAGATAGCTGGGTACTTATCTAAGCAGTGAAAGTGCACATTTTACAACATTCTGATCTTCTACTGTTTCTAAGTTCTTACTTGTGAAGCAGTTTCTAAAGTTAAGAAATGGACCCATCTCTCCACAGCTTACTTGTGAGTAACACACCGACAGTCACTCTCATCTTGTGTACCATGTGCAACTTCAGAGGGACTGGACAGGGAATTTGCCGTCTGACTGAGGATGGGTCCTGACAGCAGAATGAGGAGCACTGATTGTCACCATCCTCAAGGAGTGCATGTACGTAGAAGAATCAAGGGACAGGATCTGACAACAGATTAGGCATGAACAGTAAAAGAGAGAAAAGCAACCTGGCTTATGGTGGTGCCATTAACTGGGACAGGAAACTCAGGAAGAGGAACTGACATCAGGGTGGGAAGTAAACATACGAAGAATTCAGTGTGTTAAATGTTAATTTTAAGGTGGATGTGGGGCATGGAAAGAGAAATTTGAAGTGTGGCTAAAATTTACAATTGAAGATCTCAGGGAAAGATTGAAAGTAGTAAGCAAGATCAGGGAATGCAAATCTTTTCTGTAAAGCAGCGGGGGGGGGGGGGGCAGGGGGTGGTGGTAAATATTTCAGGCTTTGCTGACCACACATTCTCTCATCACTACTGGACTCTGCCACTGTACACCAAAGCAGCCACAAACAAGAGTGAAGAGTGAGTGTCCCGATGTTCCAATAAAACTTTATTTGCATAATCAGGTGCTGGAATGCATTTGGCCTGCAGGTCAAAGTCTGCCAATCCTTGAATCAGATGACAAATGAAGCCCTGGGAATGGACTGAATAACCCAAAAAAAACAGACGGAAGGCAAATTTGCTATGCTATGAAATGTGAAAACACATAATTCTGAATTTTGATCAAGTCCAGTAAGGATATATACTATATACAAGGTTTGCAGACAGACAGATGGAAAATCCCTGGCTCTGGGTTGTACCAACTATATGTGAAATGGGGCAAGTTATTTAATCTCTGAGGCTCAGTTGCTTTGATTGTAAAATGAGGATAATGATGATTACCGCTAACCCTGGGTACAGTGCTAAAGAATGTATTAATATTAATACCAACACTCAGAATTAGGTGCTATGATTTGCAGATATGGAAGCATAGAGGGTGCTTAAGAAACTAAGTGACCTGGCTAGTAAGTGGTGGGGGAGATCTGATTCCGGCCCAGCAAGTTGGTCCTGAACCCCTTGCTCTTCATCATCCCCATACCTCAAAAGGTCATGATGAGGGTGAAATGGGAGGGAGGAGCCTTTTATTGCAGGAGTGTCAGGAAGAACCCAGCACGGCCACTATTATTATAACCTTGAGTGATGTTAATAACCTAAGGATATGAGGAGGGCTGAGACAGGACTTGTCTAAGACACTCTCCATCACTGAATTTCCAACATTAGAATTGAGAGGGTCCCCAAGTCAAGTTTATTGCTATTTTTCAGTCTCTCTTTCCTCTAAAGACGTGGGTGTTAAGGATGGGAAATAGTAGCAGCTTGCAATAACCACTTGCCTAGCAGTTGTTTGTTTTGACCAAGTGTACCTAGTAAATTTGCATGGATGCTTCTTAGTGTAAACACAATGAAGCTTCCAAAAGGATGGTTTCCTTTCTTTGTATGCTGGTGATCAAACCTGCTGTAAGAATCTACTTGTCCCTTTTGGAATCCTTGGTAGATTATGTTTTAATAAACATTTAATCTTGGCTGGAATTAGGATTAGGGTTTGGAGGGTGGGGGAAGCTTCCACAAAGAAATCTTTGACCAAGTCTCCCGTCTTCTGCAGAGTTCCCTAATTCCCTGGGTTCCCATAGCTCCACTTTCTCTCAGCATGTTTGATATTTACTTAAATCAGTGATTACTGTCAATAGTTCATTTTGTCCCTTCTGCTGAAGAAGTAGTTATTTGACTGATGAGAACAGAGTTATTTTTGCTGACATATAGAATCATGCCTAGCAAAGGGATTGACATATATGATAGCAAGAAGTAAAGGTCATTAATCAAAAAAGAAAATGGGATATAAGTTATAAGTAAAAACAGCAAGTTTTCAGATTCTATTTTATCAGCAATATTATCTTTCTAAACATTTTTGAAAAGCTTAATAATCACATGAAACATACCCAATTATCATTTAAATATGTCAGCTGTTACTAAGCTGAAGTTAAAGTCAGTTTTTAATTTGTCCAAAAGAATATAAACCCTGGGATAAATTATCCCAGCTCAGGAAATGGATTAAGTATTTGTATCTTAAGAAGCCAAGGATGTCACAGCAAGAGAAAATATAAAAATTAGGATTTGTAAGGGCAGACAGCATTCATGACATTTAAAAATCGGCTTATTTCTGTACGTATTCCATATAACTATAAAGCTTTTTCTTTAATAATTGTCAGCATCTTAAATATGTACTTTATGACAAAAAGACTAAATAAATGTTTCTGTTTATAGGTTTAAAGCTTGAAAAAATGGGGCGTAGACCCTGGGGGGAAGATATAAGTCAGGGGGCTATAGAGAGTTACCTGGTCACCTTTGGGAGGTTCGGTGAAGTACCTGATATTGTAGGTAAAACTTTCAGTGCCTCTGTCTTTCTTTAGAACAGTCTAGAATTGTCATTAGACTCCTAAAGAGTCTGTTGCATCCTCAAAGCCAAATTAGGTTCTGCAAATAGGCTTCCCTTGAACACATTTATGTTGTTTAAAAAGCAATGTGAAATGGAGCGAGTTATTTAATCTCTGAGCCTCAGTTGCTTTGACTGCAAAATGTGAGGTAAAGTGTTTTTCTTAAACTGCCACTTTTGAAAGAATAGAGAATTAGATTACCAGTCCAAATTAAGTAAGCAAATATTTGTATTTCGGCACAACATCACTGGTGTTAGAACCAAACTCAAGATTTTATCCTTTGTATAAAAGTAAGTTCCCCTCTCACTGTTTACCCAGGTAACTTAGCCTTAGAATTTTTAGTAGTCTGCTCAATGTTTTCAAGGACTTAGGAATGAAAAAATGAAAGTCAAAAATCAGAAAACACCCCAAAAGTTAAGGCTTCTGAAATGTTAAACTATTAATGAGCAAAACTTACCTTTAAATGAATCTTTAGAATAAACTCTATTTAAAAGTGAAAAAGCTCTGCACATGAGAGTATTATCATTACAGGCTCTTTTTTGAGGTTAATCACAGCAAGTGAAGGCAAAATAAAAGTAAGAATTGAGAACTCCCAGTATTCCATTCATAGACAACAAACATTCTCCTTAATAAATAATTGGCATTTTAGCATCTCTTGGGAGACAAACTGACCTTTTTAGAACAAAGTAAATTTTCTCTTGGGGATTAGATTTTTTAGAGACTTTATGGCACTAACAGGTTTTTTTCTATATCCTCCTGCAAATTTAATTTTCTGTTAATAGCCAGGATCAATTTGGAATACCTTTTTTATATTATTGAAAATCGGTGAGCAAGAGTCTCATTAATGCTTGCAGGTCACTAATGTACAAAGGTCACCACTTCAAAGTGTAAAAGATGGTCAAAAACGAGTCAACCTTCCTAAATTAGTAAGTAACAAAAGCCTTGAGATTCAAAAGCTCTTTCTGTTTTACCTGAAATCATTAATAAACATCTTTGGTGAACACGGAGCCAATATTTCCTTCTGTATAACTTGACAGGAGCTCATAAAATTGTATTCCACAGGCTCACAACAGCTCCACTCCCTGAAACAATAGCATGATTCATACACACTCCAAATTATATCTGTTTTGCATAAATGAAGTAGACCTTGTAGAAAAGACTGGATTCATTATCATGTAAAATACAGCCATTAGCAGAAAATCTAGTAATTATATTCCCAGACATAACAAGATCAGACTCTTGGGCTACTGGCTGGAGTTGGGGGATAAGAAATGGAGTGTTCCTAAACGAAAAAAGCCTTCTTTCTTAGTTGCTTACAGGGATAAATGAAATAATAGGACCAAAAAAGGAAGCCACAGCAAGCCAAGCCTCAAGCCTACATGAGAACATGCTGTCCAGCTGCTCGTTTGTGTTAACACCGACATAGGTGATTATTAAATATGTGTGTGTGTGTGTGTGTATGTGTGTGTGTGTGTGTGTTTCTGGTTCAAACCCTTTTTTAAGCTGTCTTGAGGCTGAATTATTTTAGGACTTGTCCCAAATGCCCACCATGTTGATATACAGTAGCTGTGTTCTCATTGCTATGGTATGGAAATGAGGTGTCACCCGAAATCTCATGTGGGAGACAATGCAAGAATTGCAGAGGTGAAATGATTAGATTATGAGGTATGGCCTAATCAGTGGCTTAATGCCCAGTGGATTAACTAGGTAGTGACTATAGGCAGATAGGGTGTGACTGGAGGAGGTAGGTCTCTGGGGCATGTCATTGGGGTATATGTTTTGTCCCTGGTGAGCTGAACTCTATTTCATGTCCTAAGCTGCTCTGAGTTGGTCAACCATGAACTGAACCTCTGAAACCACGAGCCAAAAGAAACTTTTCCTCCTTTAAATTGTTCTTTTCATGTGTTTTTGTCAGCTTTTTTTGTCACTGTGTTCTTCCTCTATAAGAACAATTGTAGAGAAAGAAAAGTTTGTTTTGGGTACATGGTTTCAGAGGTCTTGGTCCATAGATGGCCAACTCCCTTGCTCTGGGCCTGAAGTGAGGCAGCACATTGTGGCAAAAAGGTGTGGAGGAGGAAAGAAGCTTAGGACATGGAACCAGGAAGGAGAGGGAGAGAGAGGGAGAGAAAGGAGAGAAAGCAAGAGAGAGAGAGAGAGAGAGACACACACACACACACACACACACACACACACACACACACAAAGGCTCCACTCACCATGGACAAAAGATATATACTGAAGGCACACCCCAAGTGACCTACTTCTCCAGCCATACTCTACCTGCCTACAGTCCCATCCAACACATTAGGTTAAGGTTCTCATAATCCCATCGTTTCCTCTCTAAACCTTCTTGCATTGTCCCACACATGACCTTTTGGGAGACACCTCATTTAAACCATGACATCAGGTCTTTGGTAACAGCTATGAAAAACTACCTAAACTACCTAAAATACTCAGTCCTACCAATCAGATGCCAAAACCAGGAAGAAGCTGCTGATTAATGACAAAAAGAGGGTAAAGCACCAGATTCTAGAGGAGGGGGTGGCCAAAGCAAAGCCTGATTCTTCAGGGACGATGCAGTGGCTAGGAAAACAGGCACAGGGAAAAACCCAGAGAAGCAGCATGTGGATGGAAGGGGCATTCACCAATGTGTGCCCAATGCCAGGCACCATGCTGAGCACTGAGGACACAGTGGGAACAAAGCAGGTAGGTCACAGCTGCCTTCCTCCTAGAACACAGAAGACTGACAATGAGGTAATAGATAGGGAAAGTAAATTTAAAAGGAAGTGGAGAAAACAGCAGCAACAGAGTGCTTTGGGGGGTTTCCTGAGATATGGATCTTGGGAAAGCTCTTCTAAGAAGGTTTCAGTGACAGGAAGAAACCATCCTCTATACTTTCAACCTACAAAAAACATTTCTGATGGGACAAGAGTGACAGATGGCACGCTGGAGAGAAGTGATGGAGTCTCATCATTTGATGGTTTTCACCAGATTGTGTGTGTTTGAGGGACACTTTCAAATATCAGAATATTTATCAGATCATACAAAGGGATTATAAAACAGAGTAATTCAAAATCACTCAACAATATTTAGAGTCCTGCCAATCACAACATTTCAGCTAACAACGCCTTAGTTATCATAAAGCACCCACACCCATGCCAACAGTCCTGGGTGCGCTGTACTTCTGAGTTGCTATTTGTAGCCTACACCACCCTCTCCTGTGCCGGGGACAAACGTGTCTCCAGGTAAGCAGATCTTTTGTGAGCAGAAGCTCAGACATTAAACTCCTTGCATTGGTGTGTCCTTTGCAAACATAACCTGTTTGGCTTACTAATTATTAATGATACTTTTAACTGTATGTACACACATTGTACTTACATATTTAACTGTGAAAAAATACATTTTAAACATTGACATTTGGTGTTAGGTGGACCACAGATGGGGAACACAGTAATGGAGTGGTGAACCCATTTTTAAGGGTCTAGTTTTTTTCCTGTCCCATGAAGAAGTATTTTTCATTCTTCATGGGATTATCAACCTTTTCTTTTGTTTTTTCCCCTGTATGAAATAGGAGATTTTATTTCTTTTGCTTTTTTTCCTTATTGGCAGATTCTTCACTTAACCACCGAGCCACACCCCCAGCCTTTTTACATATTTTATTTAGAGAAAGGGTTTTGCTAATTTGCTTATGGCCTTTGCTAAGTTGCTGAGGCTGCCTTTGAACTCATGATCCTCCTGCCTCAGCCTCCTGAGTTGCTGGGATTACAGGTGTGTGCCATGGTGCCTGGTTTAACTTTGTCTTTTTATGAAGAATCTTTAGAAGCACATTAACACCATGTCAGATTCCACCATTGCTGATCTCATGGCTATAATGAAAACCTATTTTTAGAAAGTATTAAGAAAGTATGAGAGTTTCCTATTTGACAAAGTGATGCTATGTAGCATTTTAGGTGCTGATTTTTAAATCTACTAAGTAAAGGGAGAAGGAGAAGATGGTGAAGATAGAGGAAGAAAAACAGATACATAGAATATTAATCCAGAACCACCCCTCTTCCTGGTCATAAACAATGATGGGAAATCTGAAATTTTAAAATCTAAAACAAAACCGCCATCCAGAGCTGGGCCATCTGTCCTGGGGTGCCTGGGCAAAGTCACTGCAGCTCATGTGGTCTCCTCTACTCAAGTTGCTTCAGGTAAGGCATGAGAGCCAAGGGCCTCCTTCTTAGCACAATATTGGTGAGGGCCTCCAGGAGGGTCTTCATTCCCAAAGTGGCGGACTCATCAGAGAATGTCAATGTCATGAGAAAGGAATATGGAAGCAGCTCAGCTGTCTCTAGTGTGAGAAGGAACTGGAAGGAGAGAAACTCTACCTACCTTGCTCACCAGACTGGCCTATATCTCCATGGCTCACAAGAGAGGCCTCCATGAGCATCCCTGGTCAACTTCAAGACACTAAGAACCAGTGGGGAGCTGCCTTCTCCACTAGGGTGGTAGTGGGGGAAGCTTTCCAAAGATGGAGTGGGAGCCTCAGTCCGAATAACATGAAAACAGGGCTGCCAAGGCTGGCATAAGAAGGGGATGAGACTAGGAAGAGAATGCAGCAGGAGAGAAGAGGACTGAGATCTTCATGACAACAGGTGAGATCAGGAATAGTCTTTCCCTGGTGGCACCTGATCTGGCTAGAGCTGTAATCACTATCTGTTGAAATACCATGCCATCATCCTGAGATCTAACAGGATAAAGATTCTGCTAAGCTGGGTCCAAGGGAGACAGAGAAAGCTGAGAGAAGGGAGGGCTTCACAGGTCTCAACCCAGCATGGATGAGGCTGCAGTGCATGCCCGGTGGGTAGTCAACTCCCCTTCACTGGCTACAGAAGCAGCCCCAGGCATGAGAGGCCATCAGAATGACTTCCCTGTTGTTTTCAGAGATGAGTGTGGATGCACAGAGAAGGAACACCCCGTCCCCTACAACCCAGTATGTATCAAAGTACTAGAAACTGTGGGTGACCCTTGAAGTCCAGAGACCAACATCATCCTGTGTTAGTAATCTGGATGTGGTTGACTGTCTGGCTGTGTCACCTGTCACTGTGCTGATGACCAGGGTTGATCTGGTAAAGATGCAATCAAACACAGGGCCAAGGTGAATGACTTCCTGATCAGTTCCCTAAAGGACTGCCACATTAGTTAATTTAAAAAGAGAGCAAATGGGCAGAGTCAACATAAAGGGAAATGTATTCAGGAATGTTAAAAAGACTTTGGAGGACTTAACCAAGCTGGTTAGGAAACATAACAAGCAGCCCTTAATGTGATGGTTGGATTCCAAATGGCTACCTCTCTTTTTCAAAGGGGTTCCCTGGAGAAGGTCCAGGTTAGGCAGCTCACTTCTACCAAGAGATCCTAGCCTCAGGCCTCCAGAAGGCAGCGCTGAGGATCTTCTCCTTCATGAGATGAACAGTGATGCTCTCGAGCTTAGTGGGAACAATTCTCAAACATGGACATGCTACTAGGCTATCTCAGAGTCCAAGGCTGATGAGGCAAAAGAAAACAGGTGTGACTTGAAGAGAACTGCCATTGTGAATGAGTTCATGTCCTTTCTCTTCCCGTTCCCAGAACCTTCCTCTGAAGAGTTTCACACAGTTGCTACCAAAAGAGAGGAAAGGGCTGAAATCCAAAGGGACAGCACCTTAAACACTTTTCCCAGCCTGTGAGGAGGGACTTGGACCCCTGGGAGCCACAGGCCTGGTGGGACCCCCAGCTGCTCCTGGGAGCAGGCACTGCAGGTCCCAGTCTCTGAATTCAAGTTGTGCCCCCTGGATGAGAAGTTTCTGAGGGAATCATGGCCACTGGTAGCTGAGCAAATTGTGTGAAATCTTTTTTTTTTTTTTTTTTTAACAGAAAATCATGGGGTTTTAAAACTGGAATAAAACCTGTTGTTCATGAAGAAATAATCCTCACTTCTCTATCTTTTATTTTTTTCTGTTTCATTTCCTCCTTTGAAAAAAGTTACTTTTGAATGAAAAAGACATGGAAGACTATAGAATTCAAGAAATGAATGCCTGTCAACTTCACACACCCTCACTTACTGTTTTAAATAAGTAAACGAAACAACAATAAAAATAAAAACTTAGTCCCAAGAAGTGCAGGAACCCACCTTAGGTCACACAGCAGCCATGAGTGAATAACAAAACCAGTGTCTAGGTCATCTGGTTCCCCAACCAGTTCTACTGTGCTAAGACAGATTCCTAGTAGAAAATGGAACATTTGAGCTTCCTGATGGTGACACTCTAGTCATTGGATGCACTTTTCAACCACTAGAAACAATCAGTTAAAGTTCTAGGCAAATATGGGGCATATTTTTTCAAACAAATTTAAAAGGCCTATATAGTAATTTTCATATGATATAAACACTTTTAAAAGAAAACATACTATTCATAACACATATTTATCAACTTCTGGATTACACATGATTTACACAGCCCAGTTACATTGAGAGTTGTTACATATATTTGAATAAATCATGAAATATTCCAAAGTGAATATGCTCATACTGACTGCCTCCTGGGCAGAAAAGCCCAACCCCGGAGCTCCCTGCACCACGAAGCAGACTTAGGAGGGACTGATAACAGGGCCAGCAGTCCTTTGTGAGAGAGCTGACAGATTTAGTGTCATCAAGGGATCAGAGCTGATGCCTGGGTTCTATCCAGCCTGAGATTCCAACAACCAGTCATGCATCTGACCCAGTCAAGGCCTGGTTTTAGTCACACTGCAGTTAAGTCCATTTGCAAAGAAGCACAGAAAACAGAGGCAAGGGATTCATCCTAGGCTGAAGTTTTCCTTTTTCTCATGGAAGCCTGGAAAATGCACTTTTCCAGGCTGATGAGGTTACCCTCTGGCATTGGCTCATTGATTTCTGAGTCTTACAAAAGCTCCTCTTATTGTGCCTGCACCACAGATTTACACTGCTGTAACTCCTGTCAGACATCATCTTAGCTTTATGAATAAATAAAACTATGCTCTAGGGAAACATTGATTTAAGAAGAAAAATCAATACCCATCTAGCATGTGACAGACCTGAGCTTTAAGGCTGCTTATCCCCAAAGTACAAGGCAATACTAAGTGTAAAACCTCACTTTTCGCTTCTTTATAAAAGGTGAGGGAAGAGGGCCAGGGAAGTGCTCAGTGGTAGTACACTTGCCTAGCATGTGCCAGGCCAAAAGAAAAAAAAAAAAGAAAGAAAAAAAGAAAAGACAGTGACAGTATGTGAAGGAGGCAGGCAAATAATTTTTTCCACAGTCCTCAGAATGTTGGGATCCTCCCTTTCCTTTTAAAAGTAGTTTGTTGCTATTTCAAAAAAGGAAAGGAAAAGAGAAAAAAAAGGGATAAATGAATGAAACCATGGTGGCAAAATCTTGATCAACATAGCTCGTGAGTACATGAAGAGTCACTGTATAATTCTCCTCTGTGCAGGTGAAATATTTTCATTATAGGAACTTTTAAAAGTGCACATGTAAGCTTTAGAAGTCTAGTATCAATAAGCTGCTGATAGTGGTTCTCTTTGGGTGATGGATTCTGAAGGAAATTTCTTTTCTCTGATAAAGTTTTGTATTTTTCAACAATCTGCAGTGAATAGAGGTATGTGGTTCTTATCATTTAGAATACAATGATTGTAGGGAAGGACAGCGAAAAACAAAAGGAGATTAACAAGACTGATCCCAAGGTATCTGGCTTACTACCACTTTGGAGACAGCTAGGGTGTACATCAGGACACTTAGACTCCAGAACAACTCTTCCTTCCTGCTCTTGTGCATTCTACAGGGTACAAGCAGGTTACCATTAAAACGGACTGATTTCAAAAATAAAGCCAATAGCTAATGCTGAAAATTAACTTCATCTTTGTGAGCTGAAGATAAAACACAAGACAAGAGCCGACTATAGCCATCATTTCCTCAGCTCCTCAGTCACCTTATAACCTAAGCCAATTTTTACAGTGGAGACAGTTGTTAAAAGTTCTGATGTGCCCTGCGGTGACCTTTGATTACAAAGGCACTCCAGAAAGCCTGGCTCTTGTTCAGAATAGGCTTGAATCGAAAATGAATCCCATTCTTTTCCCTTAGCCTCTCAAAGATGTGGTTCATCACTAATTGTGCTAACTGTGGCCTCTCAAGAAACACACTTATTTGTTGATTTGGATTAGGAACTTCGGTTTCACTGAAAAGTCAGTGATTCTGTTTTCATGGCTTGTCTTTCTAACAGCTGGGAAGGACAACCCTGGAAATCTGAGTTGCACATTCCAAGCACAGGCATGTTAGAAGCCTAAATATCCTTTTGGACACTTTACATTTTGAATCCCAAATTAAAACATTGCAAAAGTAGCTGGAGCAGATATTGCTTGATTCAACCTCCAAGGTGGACATGATACATAGCTTCAAGTTCAAAAAAGATGTTGCCACCGACTTAGCACTGATACCAGCAGAAGAGGGAAAGGGACCATGGCTCTTTAACACATGGATACTAAAAGGAAAGAGAAAGCAAAGTCTCATTGTTGAGAAAAAGTGCTTATGTATAGTCAGGAAAAAAACACAGCTTGAGATCAATTACTCCTCATGAATGCCCTTATATTTTTTTCTTACTACAGTGTTAGAGATACATTCATTTAAACAAATTAGAGCATTCCCTGCGTGATACTATGTGCTAGGAATTTATTAGAAGGTATAGGTACATAAATAAGTTCTGAACTTTGCCTTTAAACTTTGCATCTAAAAGGGGGTCAGATACATTACACAAGTAAATGATCACAGAGTGTGATTAGAGGTAGAATTGAGAGATTGTGGGAGCCCAGCTATACCTGGAGGAATCAGGGAAGGTTCTCAGACAAGATGGGATTAGGTGGATCTTGAGAGATGCATTAAATTTATCCTGAGAACATCACGTGTGCCTGATGGGGCATGATGTGTTGGGATAGACCAAGTAATTCAGTCTTAATGAAGCAGAGGCCTGAAAGTAGGCAAAGGCAGGCGCTGTGCTGGAGGACGCACAGGGCTGGATTACAGGGATCCATATCACGGAGGCTGAGGCTGTGCGAGGTTAGAAAGGCCTACAGAAATCTTTGAGAGGTAAACTGTATTATAAATTTGGGAGCAAGGTCCACAGAATGGGACTGTCGGTTGAAACAGAGCTACAATAGTTAGCTCCAGGCATTGATCTGTGAAGAGGGAATGAGGATCAGAACTAAAGCCGTGACCGGTGGGAGCAGAGGAGGGGAAGGACAGAAAGACATTTACAATGAACATTTGTGAGAGCTGGCAGTGAGTTTGCGACCTCACCAAGCACCAGTCCTTGGTCTCAAAACTTTCACATATTATCTTAGATCGAGAATCTGGTGTGGACTGAACGAGGGGGATGAGGCAATGACAGGACAGAGATTTCTGGCTTGAGTTACTGGGTCAACAGGGATGCCATTAATTGAAGTATTGATTCTAGGAGAGGCAATCAGCTGTAAGCAGAGGATGAGTGAGGGAGGCGGGGGAAGACACATCATTGTAGAACTGTTAGTTTTTTTTTTTTTTTTTTTTTTAACTTTTTATTTGTTCTTTTTAGTTTACCTATTAGTTTTGAGAGCTACTTGGTACACACAAATAAAGATAGCCAGAAGGTCAGAGACAGGAGTGGGGCACAGCAGAGAACAAACTGGAAAGTCAGGTTAAATAAAGGAAAAAAAGAAAAAAGGTAGAAAAGTATCTCCATAGTAAAACTCTGTCAGTCAGGCATGTACCAAAAAGGACCTAATGTCTATAGAAACTGAAGAGGACAATGAGCCCATTCCAGAGGCATCTGATACATAATCTAACATGTATAGATTCTTGAGTTAAATCTTAATTACCTCCTAACTGGAAAATACTCTGCACTTCAGACCACCACTAAAATGTGCCAGGCAAGCAGCTCGACAGAAATAGAAGTGCATTACAGAAAACAATGTTTAAGTCCCAAATTGAGATTCTTGTCAAATGTTTGAAGATCAGAGGAAGGCCTTGTGGAGTGTGGATAGTCAAAGCTCTTAATGTACTGATTCTTTAGCCTAAGTTAACTGACAAAAGGCAGGCTGTCTTCCAGGATCTGCAGTTATATTTAGAAAGATCCAGGCCTTAGAAGGAAAGCAAAATGACCCTGAACTAGCTCCCTGCTCTCTTCAGGGGAAGGGGTTATTCTGGCTTGAGAAAGAACTTCTCACCAAGTTGAAGGAAGGTTTAATAAAGACAGTGGCCTATTTTACAAGGTTCCTTCTGTGAAGAGAGGGGGAAATTCAGACCAGATGGACCCCTTCCTCTCTAGGCCATAAAGGAATTGGATAATGATGTGTAATGGGTATGGGTCAGGCAGGCCACAGCACTGGAGGTTTCTAAATCTTTTAAATGGGCTGGGCATGGCACTTCAAAGTCCAGAATTCATTATAAAAATTGATAACCCTTTAGTAAACTAATTGCTAAAATCAAATATAGAATATCTTTGTGTCGTCACTCATTTGGGGGTTGGATGATTTTTTTTCCCTAGATTTGATATTATTAACAGAAAATGGCCCAAGATCATTAAGGAATTTTTGATACTAATAATGATAACAATAAACAGTCTCATAGTTTTTGATGATGGTGGTGGTGGTGAAGGTGCTGTGTATTCTACTAACCTCTCCGTTGTGCCCATGTGGCTATCAATTATTATCCCATCTCAAAGATGAGGGAAGAGATTGAGAGAAGGTACCCAGTTATCCACCTTCATAGAAGCATTACAAAGCAGAGCCAGGGTTGTACCTGTCACTGATCACAAGGGAAACAGCATGTTGTAGGAATCACACCTGTTGATGTCCAGGTATCTATGACAGAAGACTTGTGGTGTCAAACTCAAAATGGACGAGCTCATGCCTTGAGGCTTTTCAACTGGGAAGCTACGTTCACAGACCCGTAACTCAGTCCCCAAATGAACAACTAATGTCTATACACAAAGGTAAGCCAGAGACCAGCTCGACTGATTAATAATTCAGATAATAACGTAGATAAATTCATACCTTGAAATCACCCTTTCCCAGCTCCAAAGTTGTGCCCAATTGTCAAAAGAAGAGGAGGACTCCCTGCGTTCTGGAAAGAAAACACAACAGGAAACAATTTCAAAATTCTATACTGGCTTAAACCTGCAAGAACTTAGGGTAAGATGATTATCTTTTCATTTACTTATTTGAGTTTTGGGTAATAAAGAAAGCAACCGACAACTGTAACCTTTAGCATTTTAATACTACCTAAGGAAAATGTTTAAAGGCAACAGTTAAAACTTGCTCTTAAAATATGCACAGACATATGTAGTATTCTAAATTTTATGTATGCAGGAAAATAAAAACCAAGGTGTTAAAACATCTGAAAATTAATTATGCAGATGCTTTGTCTTCTCATTATCCCCTTCTACCTCTTTCTCAGATTCCCATAGTCACTGTGAGTTACTGTCAGTGCCATAACCATGGACCTCAGGTGTGGACGCCTTGAGACGTGTAAGGAGCTATGGAGGCAAAAATAAATAAAATAAAATAAAATAAAATAAAATAAAATAAAATAAAATAAAATAAAATAAAATAAATAAAATAAATAAAATAAAATAAATAAAATAAAATAAAATAAAATAAAATAAAATAAAATAAAATAAAATAAAATACTCTAGGAGGATGATGGCCTTGTCAGAAAAGACAGGCTGCGACAGAATGGCTCAGAACCAGGAGGTGATTGTTAGAACAGATCTAGCCACATAATCCTAGGCCCTCATCTTGAAATACACTGTATTTTAAACATGGTTCCTTATGCTTAAAAATAAAATTATATCACTTATAAAGATCACTTGTTCCAAGAGGAGGTGCGATTCAAGTTTGAGGAATGTGATCTCGAATCTAAAATTCTGCTTTTAAACAACTCTGGCTCTAAGTTGACATCTTCAAGGTGCCACCTGGAAGGGAGGAAGCATGGATAGCGAAGGAGTGAGTGATGCAGTGACTGGGCTGAAATTTTTGAGAAGGGGCAGCTACTGAGGTAAACCAACCTCTCTCCCCATTCCTTCTTCTTTTTCCCCTTATTTTTTGGGCAAAGTTTAAAAGGGAAAAGAAAGAGCTATTTCTTAGAAATGAAAGACCAAACAATGCCAGACAACCACAGAGGAACAGTACATTGGATGACAGGCAAGGCTGGTGGCCCTCGCAAGCTGCCCATGTCAGAGTCTGGTGACAGCAAGATGGGAGCTCCCAAGCCCACCCACCCTGTCCCTGAAGGTCAAGAGCCCTCATATGTAGACAATGCGATGGACGCACAAGGTGAGAGGAGGGTGCACACAGGAGAGGCAAGAAAGAAGTCAAGATCACTTCTGCAAGAGGCCGCCTGCAGCAGCAGGCAAAGGGCAGAGGAAATCCTCTGCTCTTGGCCTTCTACTGGGAAATTCCCATCCTGAGCAATTCAGCACTATAGCTCAGTGACACTGTGGGTTCTGGAAGGTTTCCACACCAGCCTGAAAACCCATCATTTACCAAGCCAGGAAGGTAAACTGCAAGCTCTAAACAACTTCATCAGAATGGCACCTGTTCAAAAGTAGAGCAGTAACAGTTGTGAGATGCTTGCTAGTGGTGTTTAAAGCACAGCTAAAGCTGTTTGATGAACACTGACAAACCTTCACGCTGTGTACAAAGGGCACGCAAAGGCAACAGCTAGGGATATGCATGGAATAACAGAAGTATGCACAGGTTGTGAACACAGTACAGAAAAGAGAAAAGAGCAGCACATCTTTGTTCTGGAGGGCCCGATGCACAGCTCTTGGGATAAAAACCAAGCATCCTGGCACAGCTTTGCTGTCTCCCTGTGGCAAAACCTTCCGCCTGTCCAGTGTCCTCTCTCATTGCCCCCATCCCCCACCCTGATGTCCCCATGCCTCTGCCACATTGGTATTTTTTTTAAATATAGAAATCAAACCACTAATAAAGAAATGAATATCTAATAAGGTTTTTAAGTTAGAAACTGTAGTGTGCTTTTACAGAGTAGGTAGATCTTGTAGCTGGCAAGTGGGGCCTCAGGTTTATCTCAACCTCTTGTCCCAGTGACACCCTGGTCTGTCACATCCTACCTAACATGCTCCTTCTTTAGAATCCAGTAAGGAAATAAACTGTAAGCAGTGTAAAGTTTAAGCTTTAACACAGGGGTGTTTGACCTCTGCCCTGCTAGCATTTGGGGCTGGATAATTTTGTTTTTAGGGAATAGCATCTTTACCTTGAGCTTTGACAACCAAAATGTCTCCAGACTTTGACAAATGTCCTGGGTGGCAAAATCACCTCCAGGTTAAAAAAAGCACTAGTCTAAAATGAACAATAATTTACTAAAACACAATATTTATATCTTGATTTCCATATTATACTGAAAGACAGTATGGGTGGGGCCCATCAGAAAGGACACAGATGGGACAGGGGAAAGGAGGGGAGGGACATGCATTGAGCACCTGCTGTATCCTCAGCCCCATGTGAGGTCAGTCATCTTTAATATTCATGAAAACCCTTGCATGCCCCTGAAAAAGAGCTTGCTCCAAACCTTGAGAGGCAATGAGTCAGGGTATGCTGATGATGCTATGAAATGCAGAAGGCTTTAGAATGAACTAAAAAGAAATATGCTAGAACTTCACATAGACATCGGTACAGCTTTCCTTCATATTTAGCAGACAGAACGTCCAACATCTCATCCTGAAGACCAGCCAGCAGCACGGGCTGTCACGGCAAGTGCCTCCACTGTGTGGATTAGGCTATTTCACCACCAACTCAAAGCCTGTTTTCATAATGATATCCCTACATGGAGTCAGAGGCATGGTTAAATATCTCTTTTCCTAAAATCACAACAAATTATGGATATTTTGCTTATGGAATACCTATGGAATGCTCACTGGTTACAGCTCTTTGCCAGTGTCCAAGGAGAGCATAAGAGTGCTCCGGAGTCCAGCATGGGCTGGTTAAATCATGCTTTCAACTAGAGACCTCTCCGAGTGTGTTTATTGAGGCAAGGGATAGGGATGGAAGTTGATGTTGGCCATTTTCTCTTCTCATCTCTGAAGGGCATGGCATACTCAACAATCTCTATTAAATTCAGCATAGTTAAGTCCCAAAGAGTCCCCAAACCGGGATCTTTCCTTAACCTGTCTATTCACAAAGAACCTCCAATACTTCTTTTTAAATACATATGTTGGTATGCATGTTTTCCCCAGTTGCCTTTTTCTGATTCTAATATAATCACATCTCCTATTCTAATATCTGTTCAAATACCTTAAGGAGTGTGTCTCCTGTGCCAGCCATATTCTAGGTGGGGTTTCATTATTAACCAAGCACTCACAGAGCTTTCTAGAGGAGGTGGAAGGCAAATTGACCATCTTGCAAACCAACTGTAATACCCACTGAAGAAAACTACTGAAGCCAGCATGGAACTGGGGGCTGCCCAAGGGATGGGACTGTGTTAAGTGGAGGAGTCAGAAAGACATCACTAAGAGAACGCTGGATGGGCAGAGGCCTGAAGGTGGGGTGATGCAGGTCATGTGCCCATAATGACAGTGTTACTCACGGAGCCAGAACAAGCCCAGAGCTTCTGTGGACACTGAGGAAAGGACCTGACCCCCACGGCACACACGAAGATATGGGGGTAGACCCAGGAGAGGCCATGGAAGAAGTTCTTTTTTAAGTCATGTAACAAAAAGGAATGGGAAACAAGGTTATCAGCTGACATGAAGATGGAGAAAAAGGTATTTGAGGTTTGAAGAGGGAGCATGAAGTCCTCCGGGAGAAGGCAGGAGTAAATAGACAAGGGGACCAGCAGCCTTGGGGCCCACTGGGCTGGCAGTGAGACCTGTTAGCATAGTGGGATGTGCTCCTCAGCCTTTTACCAGCAGAGGTGAGGACATGGAGTGGGGAGAGAGGTGGGATCTACAGGTTGCGTCAGGTGGGCACAAACAGTAGGAGAAAGAAGCAAAGAATGTGAGGGTGGATGCAAAGGAGTGATTATGAGGAGATGGTGAAATCTAAGCTGGGTAAGTAGGAAAGAGCTAGAGGGAATGGTGGACAGTGAAAGTGAGAGGTCAATGGATTGTGAGTACTGGTGGAGTTAAGGTACAGGGGACAGAAAGACAGGCGGTAGTGAATAGAGAAAGGGAAGCTTGGGGAGAGAGTAGGTTAGATATTTGCTACTCAAAGTATGGTCCCTGGACTAGTAGCTTCAGCAATATTGAGTCTCATTAGAAATGTAGGTCTTAGACCTCACCTCAGACCTGTGGAATCAGAATCTGCATTTTAACAAGATCCCCAGGTGATTCATGTGCACAATAAATGTGGGGAAAAACTGGCATAAACCACTGTTGCATCTGAGCCAACGGGTTCCACCTCCACTTACATGGAGATGTGACTCCATCTCTACTCATATGAAAGCCAGATGCCCTGTCAATCATGCTGGTGGACAGGTTTCTGAGGTTATTAGGGCCTTTCCTGGGAGCTGTGTCTTATATAGTTGGCTCCACTTGAAGCAACTCACTTTGGTTTCTTGAGTTTCTATCCAGGTGCCTCGTTCTGTAGGTCTTAGATCCTTACTATATAGCTGGCAGGCTTCAGATTCCGCTTACCAGGGAATGCTGTCCCGTGGCTTCCTCCCTGTTCTTACTTCCTCAGACCAAGTTCCAGATACCCACCTCTATTCTAATTTACCTGTGAGGGGGCAAGCAGATACTCAGAGCCCTCAATCTGGCCTGCACAATTCTGTTTGTCCACAGATTTATTATAAGATGCTACTGCAAAATACATGGTATTGCCATTTGTGGCTTTTTAAAAGCTTAGCTTCCTGCTTTAATAATTATTCATACCCCAGCACCTCTAAAAGAGAAATCACAGTTTGTATCTTCTTTAATATAAGAAGACTGTCTTCATGCTTTCTAGTTAATTTTATTAAAAAAAAGAAGGAAAACAACATCTGTATGCAACATTACAGAATGAAAGATGAGGTGGAGCCTAATTAATGGGAGCTTTGTCTCCATAGCAGCTTTATTCCTAATAAACAGAGTGTGACATTTCATTAACCCAGAGACAACCTCCTGTACAAAGACATGAATACAAAGTAATATAAAATACTAAATTTAGAATTGCTAGCTCTTTTTTTTTCCATGACAGATGATCCTGATGCTTGTCATATATACCAGTTTTATTATGATTACTGATAACACTATTTGCAGACACTGATACACATTCCATACATTCTCATCTCATCTAATGCTTATAAGAATTCCATGGGATTCATACAACTGTCATGCTCTTCCCACGGTTAGGGAAACTGAGGCTCAGACAAATGATTTAGCACAGTCAACGAGTAGTGGAGACAAGTTTCGCACCCAGGTAACTCTAACAGTGGTTCCTAATATAAATCAAAGCTATAGCTTAAGAATAGCATTTTCTCTACATCTTTGTATCCCTGAGCACACACATGGTCACTACTAAATATTGTATGTGCCTACCTGAATCAAAAAGGTGTAAAACAAGGGTCAATAGTGGCATTATTAGCAAATATTTGATTCAGAAATCCCTGATTAAATGTGAACATTTGCTAGATCTGTGATAATTCTCTTAGCTCTCACTGAGTTAGAACAAATAAATAAGTGAACCACCCTGGAATCACTCTGCTAACCAGAGTTAAGGTTACAACAAACTGGCTTATCATCCACAAGTACCTGAACTTAATCTCCGACAGGGGAGTGGCCTGGCCTTCAGGAACAGCACTTGGTCTGCTGTCAGGAGAAGATGCTGGCAATGGCCACTTCTCTGTCCCTACCTCAACCAAAGTAGCCAAGTCCTTGGATCAGTTAAGCCAATGTGAGTGCATACAGATGAAAAAGAACCAAATTCGAATTTTCCTTTGTGAGTTAATTACCATGAGCTTTGGACACACAATTTCCCCTTCTGCATCATCTAACAGCCCAGGAATCAGAGATAACCACACCCAGCCCTCCCTCCACTGCTTCCAAGGGTAGCATGAAGGTGACTGATGTCCCAACGTCCTTGGGTAGGAAGTGCTGAGGTTAATTTAATAACGCTTAATTCTGCCCAACACAAAGTCAGGCCAAGATACCTGCACATGAACAGGGTTAGGCATGTAGGGCTAAAAAAATACTTTCTGAAGTTAGTGAACTCAAAATCAATCAAACAGTAACAAAAGCAGCCTCAAAACTGTGCCATTCCTAACCTCTGCCTGTAACACAGAAACAGAAACCTCTTGTTTTATTTATGTAAAAATTATAGGGAGCCCCTTTAGTTTCCCAGATTTTAAAAGGAACAATACGTACCCATTTATATATTTTAATGCGTTTATATGTGGATGAACATTTATCACTCAATATCTATTACTGTCTCAATATTTCTTACGTCTCTATATATTTCTCTTAGATTGCCACGTCTGATAAGGCAGGGATCAAATGTATTTAGTCCTTTTTGTAAAGCTTGTAAAACATATGCATAATTAGGCATGTAAAGGGTTTTTGTTGAGGACGATTGTGAAGAATGAGAACAGTTAACACCATGGCAGGCATGCTTCCTGAAACCCTCCTGTCTTCTCTGAAACATCAGGTGATCTCACTGTCGTGGAATTGCAGAGTTAATGGAAGATGTTGTGGAACTTGGTAAGAAACGTACAGCCTATAGACCAGCAGCAGGAGCAGCACCAAGAGCTCCTTAGAAAGGCAGACTCCAGGACCCAGCCTGGGCTTACCAAGTCAGAATCTGCAATTTTACAAGACTCCCAGGTCACTTCTATGCACATTAGAGTATGAGAAGCAGTGACTACAGAACCATCAAGTCCAACTGCTTCATTTTACAGCTAAGTATCAGACATAGGCAGGCTGAGTGACTTGTAAGGGATCACATAACCCGACTTGTGACTTGCATGTCTGGATTCCAACCTTCTACAGCCCCTACTCTTTCTGGAATATTCTCCTTACGTGACTCTTGCAGGGACTCTTGTAGGGACAATAGGAACCAAACTGCAAATAAATAACAGTAGAGGCCCTGCAGGGAGCACCACCACTGACTGTATTTGCTTGCTACAAAGGTCTTTTTTTCTTTCAATGTTCTGAATATATTTGCAAGATGCTGGAAATAGCAATCCAGATACCTATTTTATAGAAGTGGGTTTGCTCACCACATGCTGCCAGAGAGAGTGACCATACTGATGGCCTGTGGGACTGGCCGAGCTGTGGATCCTCACGTTTTTGCAGCTGTCAGGACCACTGATGCAGCCCCAGGCTACCGTTCTTCTCTATCTCGTTTCCAACCTTATTAGATGTTCCTAAGTCCTGGCTTACCCATGGCTCTATCTTGGAGTTTTGGAGCCCAGCCAAACTAACATAATTCAAACTTTCAAGGATATGTATTCCAAGGAAAAAAAACAGAACTACTTAAAAACTCTTTAAAACTCCTTAGGGTTGTCATTGATAGGCTGGCTTCATCTTTCAAACCAGTTCCTGCCACACCTTGCTAGTCTGGCCATTACATACTTTCGATAACAGATTTGGAGACATCGAATGTCCAACTGGGGGAATATTATTATGGGTATTTCCCCCTAGACTTCATACATAAAGCATAGTTAGTAAAGTATATTCAATAACATTCAAATTCCATCACTGTGGAGCCACTAATGTTTTCCAAGGCTGAAAGGGACCCACATGCACTTTAATTATTCTGTGTGGCAGACATCTGTCTTCACTCGTATTTGCATACCAACTGGCACCCTCCAAACATATGGTGACTTTTCTGGAAAAAAATTTCATTTCTCTAAGTATGAAGAGATTGGCTCTACTTTTGTCCACAACTAATTTTTGTTTTCCCTGTGTATTTAGAAGTCAGAAAGGAATTTGTTGGATATAAAAGAAATGTACTGCACTGAAGAAGGTAAGGTTAAAAACACTGTTGGTGGGACCATAAATTAGTATGACCACTATGGAAACCATATGGATGGAAACCATAAGACGAGGCATGGAATCACTCTATTTCCCAGCTATATGACTTTTCAATATTTACCCTGAAGAATTAAAGAGCTCTTATTATAGTGATGCATGCATACCATGTTTGTAGTGGCACAATTCAAAATAGCCAATCTATGGAACCTGCCTCGGTGTCCATCAATGAATGAATGGGATAAAGAAAATGTGGTGTATACACACAATGGAATTTTATTCAAGCATAAAGAGAAATGAAATTATGGTATTTGCAGGAAAATGGATGGAATTAGAGACCATCATGTTAAGTGAAATAAGTTAAACTCTGAAGGTTAAGGGTTGTATGTTTTCTTTTGTATGTGGAAGCTAGAGAGTAAAGGAACCTAAAGGTGGGGGTGGATCCCCTGAAAATCAGAGGGAGATCAATAGAGGAAAGGGACCAAGAGGTGGGAGGCAGGGCAGGGGGTGGGGAGTGCTGGGGAGTGACGATGGTCAATTTATATTGTTATACTGTGTGCATGTGTGAATATGTAACAACAAATCCCATCAATATGTACACCCATAATGCACCAATGAAAAATGTGGAAAAGAAGAAAAAAAAAAAAAAAGAAACACAAAAGACCAAGTGAATCAATCATAAAGATTTGAAGGAAAGATTTGGAAAGGATATTGTAACTTTGCTGAAACTTTGTCAGACATAGGACTGACTCATGTCCAGCACTTCCTGAACAAACATTGAGAGAGACCGCCTTATGGAAGAGAGAAAGGGGACAGGTTTACCTGAAAGCTCTCTGTTTGGCCTCCAGGCAACATCCTCACAGAAGCACATCATCCCATCATTTGAGGAAAAGTACAAAGAGTAGAAACAGTTGAACTGCATGAGTCGCGGAGTTTGTCATGAATAGGCTGAAGTGTCAGGTTTTAGGAAACCTTCACTGCATCTTTGTGTTTGTGTTAAGTCAGTATATTAGAATAGGGCCCCAAATATGGTAAGTAGAATGTAAAATCTAAAAGCACTGGGCTCAAGTTCCCAAATTCCCCCAAAGCAACAACTAAATGAGACTCTTCACCTGCTGTTCCTGGAGATGAGGCATATGCTGTTTGCCTCAGTCCTCACCACTCCATGTTATCTCTCAGACACTAGAGCCAACTGCCAGAGGCCTTTTATCATTGCAGAGCACTGCGGTTTTCCTCAGAGCTAAATGAAAGGGAGATAATCCTACCTACCCTTCTATGAGAGTGCTTTCAGATCTCCTGGCTCAATTCACTCACTTATGAGTTGCAACTCTTGCCCTGGATGCTACCAACTCTGACATCCCCTGGAACCATGAACTCTTCCCCTTTCCCACCTGTCCAATTTGAAGTCATTCCTTAAGGCTTACACAGTCTCTCAGAGTCCTCCACTCAGAAACTACTGCTTTATTTTTTATGTATGTAAAATTTAAAACTACTTCCTGGACCACAGATCATTTTAGACCAGTGGTAGAATCTGCTGATCTTCCTCCTCATAATTTTAAGCCTTCCAGCACTGAATTCCAGCCCAAATTACCACTTCCCCCTAGCATGGGAGGGAGTCTGCTGGAGAGGAAGGGAGAACAAGATAAGGGGACAAAAGAGAAGTGACTTTGCCTTCCTCATGTGGCTCTCCCATCCCCACAGGACCTACAAAGAAATCGAGTTGAGGGGTCAGAGAGACCAGAAAAAGCAAAGGAGACCAAAACAAGGTGTTCAACTTATGTTTTCTTTAGCTTTTTCAAGGCTGTGACCAAAAGAACCTGAAAAGAACCATTTTAGAGGAGCATTTTGGTGCTCAGAGTTTCAGAGATCTCACTCCACAGACAAGTGACTCCACAGCTCTGGGCCTGAGGTGAGGCAGAACATCTGGCAGAGGGTGTGCAGAAGGAAAGCTCTCAGGACATGGCCACCTGGAAGCAGAGAGGGAGGGGGTGGGCTCTGCTCACCAGGGACAAACTATGAACATCAAAGGCACACCTCCAGTGATCCACCTCTTCCAGCCACTCCTCACCTGCCTACATTTACCACCAAGGTTGATCCATATAAGTGGATTAATCCACTGATTAGGTTACAGTTCTCATAAACCAATCATTTCATCTCTGAAAATTCTTGCATTGTCTAACGTGTGAGCTTTTTGGGGACACCTCATATTTAAACCACAACTTTCTTCTGGTACTTCTGAAGTTCTCCTCCCCAGCTGCCATTCTATAGGTCAGTAAAGAAGTTGGTGGATGTGACAAAGTGGGATCAAAGGAGGGGACGGCAGCAAGAGAGTGAGAATGAAACATTCTCAGTTTGCTGCTCAGGACCTGCTAACCCCCTGGGGACAGATGAAGTCAGTAGCTGCTGAAAAGCTGGAAAGAAAAGATACTGGAGAAGGTGAACCCAGCGAATGTCCTCACTCCTCCCTGTGACTACTCTAGGCTTCAAGCCTCCTTCGCCCCCATGTCCTCACCTCAGTCCCCTGCTTCCCCTCGGCTACACGAATCCTTCTTCACATAATTCGCTTTCCTTCTACCACATCCTGAAATCTATTTGAAAGAGCACTAGCAGGGGGCTGGAGGCTCTTGGAAGTCAGGATCCCTCCTTGTTGCATTTTGGTATTACTGTGCCTGCCCTGGCAGTCAAGCCTACGTGAATGAAACTGGACCAATGCAAACCCTGAAATCAAACGTATTTTTCCTCATAGGAAGGATCATTACTATAAAATTCTCAGCAAACCTCTTGAAATACATTATTAAGAAAAATACAGAAGATGTCTGATTTTATTTCCCTGAGGTTTCTGGATTTGAATTACTCAGTTGCATATTTTTTCTCATGCACCTGCTTATTGACAAGATATCTTACACATTTTTGGGGTGGGGGGTGGACCCTGGGGATTGAACCCAGGGCTCCTTAACCACTGAGATTCACCCCCACGATTTTAAATTTTTTATTTAGAGACAGGGTCTTATTGAGGTGCTTGGGGCCTCGCTAAGTTAATGAGGCTGGCTTTGAACTTGTGATCCTCCTGTCTCAGCCTCCTGAGTCTCTGGAATTACAGTTGTGCACCACCACACCTGGCATTAAACTTTTAATATGTTTAATAAAATCAACTGGAGAAACATTAAAATTTAGTACTACTGATACTTTAAAATATCTAGAGAATTGAGGTCAGTCAATTTCATTGTACTTGGAAGGTTTTTCTTCTCTGGCTTTTAGGAAAGTGGGGAACTAAGGCCTCCACCAGGGCCAAGGTCCTTCCTAATGTATTTTAAGTCATGAATAGATGTACTGTGGAAGTGAGCAAATATTTGGGTTTGATGTACAGATTGAGTCTGAAAAAACATATAAGGTTAGAAATAGGTTCTCCAAAGAAACGTCTGGAAACAGGATCCCAAAGGCAAGATCCCTGACTGTCAATCTTTAGCCTTCCTTATTTATTCTTAGTCTCCTCTCTGGCTCTTGACTCCTTTCACTAAGATACAGGCTGTTTCAGATGACCTTGTAGGTAGAGAATAAAAAGAGCAATTGACAAAGAAGCCTCCCCTCCTACAACAGCAAATGGCTGTGCACACCAGGCTGACAGCACACCAGACACAACTGCATGCACTTTTCATAAGATAACAACCCCACAGGGCAAATGCCATTATGGTTCCCATTTTGCAAATGAGGAATCTGAAACCCTGAGAAGTTAGTTATTTGCTCAGGTTACACAGCTAATAGGGACAGGGGAAATGGGACGGAACACTGAATACCAACAGTTTGGCTCCAGAGTCTAAACTCCTACCCTCTCAACCTGTAGAGCTATTTTGCACCTATTCACTCATTTCCTTACCTTCTTCCTTGTTCCCAAGTGCTAGAGTTCTGCCCACAGTGGCACAGAAGCTAAGAAGTCACCGACTGGCTGCTCTAGGGAAAGTCTAAGCCAGGACTCAGACTTCTCAGACCTTCCCTTTCAATGAGATAACAGATTAGCAGTCACAAGTAGGACAGGAGGACCGTGCAGCCTTTCCATTCTTGACAACCCCCCTCATTTCTGATCAGCCTAAATGCTAATATGAAAGAAGTGGAAAATGGAAGCTAAATACGGAAACCAAACAAGTAGCACTCCTACACACTCAGTCTGGAAGGTCACCATATTCACGGAATTTTCAATTTTGTGTTAGGACTTCCTCCTGACAGCTTCCTCTCATCTGGTCCTTGATCAGACAAAAGCCACTTCTAATTGGAATAGTATAGCCTGCGATACCATTATTCTTCTCAGATAACATTGAATGATTTGGGAGTTTAGGATCCAGCATTATGGGTTCACTTCTGAATGTCTACTCTCTAACAAAAATAAGCTGAGTACTACAAAGTATATCAGTATGAAGAATTCATTAATTCTTCCCTCATGGTAAAACCTTCAGTGAAATTCTTTACTTCTATTTCCTACTGGACTATTTCAGATTGAGCATATGAAACTCAGGAGAGATGCTCAGATTTGGTCTCCGTACGAGAGAGACCAATATAAGTGAGGTTTTGAGTTATAAAATAGAAATGGTAGCCAGATGCAGTGACATACACCTGTAATTTTAGTGATTTGGGAGGCTGAGGCAGGAGGGTCAAAAATTTGAGGCTGGCCTCAGCAACTTAGCGAGATTGTCTCCAAATAAAATATAAGTAATTAAGTAATAAATAAATGGGCTGGAAATAAGGTTCAGTGGTAAACATTCCTGGGTTCAATACCCTGTACTGCAAAAAACAACCAAAATTGAAAAGACTTCATGAGAAAACCATATGTGAAAGAAATATTTCCACTTACTATGCATATTATATGTCATAGAGCAAAATCAATTTATAAGCACCCCACTGAAATCCTAGATAAGCAACTAGGAAGTCTTTAGCAAAGAATGCTAAAATAATTATAACAATGAAGAAAGTAACATAAGAAATGTTGAAGGAGACAATCTGTTTCAAGCATGCCTATTCCATCTTGGTGAACAGCTTCAACGGAGAGTAATTTCAGCCCCTCCAAATCTATGGGGGGTCTTAAGTTCAACAACTGCAAGTGCACTAATAATGGAGGTTTTCAGACAAAATAGCTTTAAGCCATTTATAACCAGGAAGAATACAACCATTCAAATTGCTAAGATGAAAAGTGGAACCAAAAAGCTATTAGAAAGAAATATGGTTTATATGTTAAAACTAAAATTAAAGCATTCAGTTTTTATTAAAGAGATCAGAAAGGATGAAAAAACCTGGAAGGAGTCCTATTGGGCAGGTGAGAAGGAAGGAGAACACGGTCCCAGCAGGGGTAATGCCTTTCCCAGTGTCAAAGTCAAATGCTGACAGGCTCGGGCTGTACCCACAGGAGTCAAGTCATCCAGAAGAGCTCCATGTGGCCTCAACTGGTCTATGATTTGATGGCGAGGTAGCTACAAACATTTCCCTTTACCCCACTTTAAGAAAAACAATGGCATCAAGTGATAAAAAACAAAAAAACAAACAAAAAAAAAACTGCTCCTGGTTGGCTGCAGAGTCTGGGAGACAAGAGAGCTAAGGACTCTAGCAATCATGCCTCAGACAAGAGCAGCTCCTAAGTATCTGCATCAAATCCTTTGTGGGGAATTTGGGAATGTGAGCCCAGTGTTGGCAGATTTTCCTGATTTTGTCCTAAGAGAAGCTAGAAAACTGAATTTTTATGATTATCTTACAATGTTTAAATCATGCCATTAATGTAAATTTTAAAATAATACCCTACTATCAACATTAAATAGGTCAACAAAATATGCTTGAGGGTCTGTGTACTCTCTTCAATAAAATCTCTATTCTATTTGCCTATTTTCTAATTGTACCATTAAAAAAATGGTTTCTAGTCCTCTGCAAACATTTTCTCCCACTGTGGAGCCTGTCTTCTTATATGTGTAACAGGGTCTTTTGAAAGGCCAAAGGTTTTCATTTTTATGGCATCATATCTATCAGTACATTTTTTATAGAACTAAAAAGAAGTGCATTCCCAGGTGTGGTGGCACACACCTGCAATACCAGCTACTTAGGAGACTGAGGCAGGAGGATCACAAATTGGAGGCAGGCCTGGGCAACTTAACACAACTGTCTCACAAAAAAATAAAAGGAGATGGAGATGTAGTTCAGTGGGAAAGCACTGCCTAGCATGCATGAGGCTTTGAGTTCAATTTCCAGTAACACACAAAAAACCCCAACAAGAAATGCTTTGTGCATCTCTGTCCAGAAAAGAACAGTTGGGCATACTTGTGTGAATCTATTTCTGCACCTCTGTCAATACCACACAGTGCTGATTACTATAGTTGTATAATGAGGCCTGTAATTGAGCAGACTGATTCCTCCCACTTATTCTTCTTTTCCAAAATTGTTTAAGCTATCTTAGTTCTATATAACTTTTAGAATAATTTTGCATATGCCTATAAAAAAATCATGCTGAGATTTTGAATTTGTTACACCAGTATGTTAACTTGGGAAGAATCAGCATCTTTACTATGTTGAGCCTTCTCATCCGTGAAAACAGTGTGCATCAGTGTTTCATAGCTTTTAATACACAAGTTCCATTTTGTAAGATTTATATTTATATATTTCTCTTATTTTTAGAGTTACTGTAACTGGTACTGTATTTCTTAAAATTTCCCCTTTTAAATAATTTCTTTTCTGTTTTATTCTCTCTCTCTCTCTCTCTCTCTCTCTCTCTCTCTCTCTCTCTCTCCCTCCCTCCCTCCCTCCCTCCCTCCCTCCCTCTCCCTCTTTTTCCCCTGCATTACTGGGGATCAAACCCAGAGAGAGCACTTTATCACTAAGCTACATCCCTAGTCCTTTTCACTTTCTAGTTTGAGACAGGGTTTTGCTAAGTTGCTGAGGATGGCCTGAAACTTGTGATCTTCTTGCTTGTTTAGGATCACTGGGATCACAGGCATGTGTCAGTGTACCCAGCTAAATAGACTTAATTTTAAAAAAATTATTTGTTTGAATTAGTTACACATAACAGTAAAATGCATTTATATATTTTGATAAGTAAATGGAACATAATTTCTCATTTTTCTGATTGTACATGTTGTGGGATCACATTGGTTATTCAGTCATATATGTACATGAGGTAATAACATCTGTTTCACTCTACTATCCTTCATACCCCTATACCCCTTCCCTTCCCTTCACTTCCCTCTATCTAATCTAGAGTAACTCTATTCTTCCTAGCATCCTGCCCCTCTTATTGTGAATCAGCATCCTCATATCAGAGAAAACATTTAGACTTTGGTTTTTGGGGTTTGGCTTATTTCTCTTAGCATGATACATATATGATGGAATATTACTCAGCTTTAAAGAAGAATGAATTGTGGCATTTGCAGGTAAATAGACTTAATTTTTAAGCAGTTTTAGGCTCACAGCACAATTGAGCAGAAAGTAGAGTTCCCAAATACTCCTTGGCTTCCCCTGATATACAGCCCCACTCCCCCAAACTCCTACATCCAACTGGTACATTTGTCACAACTGATAAAGCTACACTGACACATAATGATCACCCCAAGTTGTCATTAATGGTAGGGTTTGTTCCTGGAGTTGTATTGTATTTTTATTTTGTTGTTTATGTATTCACTGCTAGCACAAAAGAATATTACTATTTCCCAAGGTCCTCCTGAACTTACTTGTTAGTTTTAAGAGTTATTTTGCAGATTCATAGGGGTTCTCTACTGAGACAATCATGTTTTCTGTAAACAAGAGCAGTTTCCCCCACCAAATCTGTATACTTTTTTACTTCCATTTCTTGCCTTATTGCACTGTTTAAAACTTCTACTGTGGTACTGAGGAGGAGTCATGAAAGTGTACATCTTTGCCTCTTCCCAGTCTTAGGAGGAAAGCAATCTTTCACCACTAAGTAGCTGTAAGTTTTTGCAAATGTTCCTTATCAAGTTTTATTTTCTATTGGGTTCTCTGTTTTTCACTTCCCTGTTTGCTTATGCCTTCTAGCGTATAACCTGAACATTGTTTAGAATTCCATTTTGATTTGTCTTTCATGATTTTAAGTGCATCTCCTTGTGTAGCCTTTGTAGTGGTTGTTCTAGACGCTACAGTATAGACGAAAAACTTCACTGTCTCCTGCTGTCAATACGATACTTGGAGTGAAGTATAGAAATCTTAACCTTTCTTTACATCCCTTTATCCTCTTTTGAATATATTTATCTTAACCATTTCTGCATATGTTTAGAACTACTCTGGTTCTAATTTTTTTGCATCAACCTTCAAATAAAAGTTTAAAAACTCAAGAAGAAGGGAAGTTACTGTCTCAGCCACTGTGCTTGCTCTTCCTTCCAGATCTTTTCCCTCTCTGTTTAGGGCCATTCCTTTAGGGAGATTTACTGGTGACAAAAGAAAAACAGAAAAAAAGAAGTTTTTTGTCCCCCCGCCCCCAGCACTCCCCTCGGCTAAGGTCTTGATTTTCTCTTCATTCCTGAAGGATGTTTTCACTGGAGATGGGATTCTGAGAAGATAGTGATTATAGTGCTTGAAATATGCTGATTCCTTTTGTTCTCCATAGTTTCTGGTGGGAAATTTGCTGTCATTCAATTGTTTTTCCACTGCCCACCTCATAAACTGCTTCTCATTTCTTTCAAGAGTGTTCAGAAGTTTATGAAGTTATTTTGACGTGACTTTCTTTGGGTGTGCTTGAGGTTGACTCAGTGGATTAATTTCCTTCTGATGCTATAACAAATTACTACAAACTTGCTAGCTTAAAAAAAATCTTAGTTTATTATCTTATACACATTGAGGTGGAATGACCCTCTCTGCATTCTGTCTGGCAGCACCAGAGAAAAATATATTTTCTTGACTTCTACTTTTTCAGTTTCTAGAGTCCCCCTGTAGATCTTGGCTTGTGATCTTGTATCACACTGCCTTTTCTCCTTCAGCTTCCATTAACATATCTTTTCTGATCCTCCTTGTGAGAACCCTTATGATTGCAGTAATCCAGGATATTCTCTTCTCAAAATATTTAAATTAATTACCTTGGCTTTCCAAGGTAATTATACCTTATTATACCTTATTATGTATAGCAAGGTATTCACAGGTTCTGGGGATCAGGATGTAGACATCTTTTGGGGGGAACATTATTAAGCCTAGTACCTTCCACTTCTTGTATTTGTACATTTATACTTTTTGCCAAATTTGGCAAGTTTCAGTTATTTTGGCCCCTCCGTCTTCTTTTGCTTCTTATGTGACTCCAGTGACACAAATGTTAGATCTTTAATGTAGTCCACAGGTCCCTGAGACACTTTTTCTCCACTTCAGTTTATTTTCCCTCTGTTGTCCAGACTGGATAATTTCTATGGTTCTACCTTCTAATTCACTGATTTTTTCCTCTATTCTGCTGTTCAATCTATTCACTGAGATTTTTATTTTGGTTACTGTATTTTTTTATTCTAAGATGTCCACTAAGTTCTTCATATCTTCTGTTTATTTGCTGGCTTTTCTGTGGTTTTTGTTTTTCACTTATATTCAGCAGTATGTTCATAATTATGCAACAAAGCATTTTTATGATGGCTGCTTTAAAATTTTTAGCAGATAATTCTAACATCTTTGTCATCTTGCTGTTGTCTTCTATCAATTGCCTTTTTAAAAAAATTCTTCTTTTTAATCTAGCTTGAGATCTTCCTGGTTCTTGGTGTAACAAGGGTTTTTTCATTGACACCTGAATCTTTGGTTTATTATGTTATAAAAGACTCTGCATCTTATTTAAAGAACCTCTCTTAGTTGCCTTCCTCTGATAGCACCTCCAGCAAGAGAAAGGGGTAAGTGTGTTATTACTGCCAGTTTAGGGCAGAATCCAGTCCCCCTTTACACCCCCACTGAAATCTGAGTGGGAGATTCTTTCCATAACACCTCCGCTGATCCCTTCCTACTTCTTATGTCCTCTGATATCACCCCAGTGGGAGAGGAAAAAGGTACCTCATTACTGCTGGTAACTGGGAGGGAGGAAAGACATCCAGGCTCCTCCTGTGGTCTTTGCCTCAGAGGTTCGGGGTGGGGGATTTTGTTACCATCCATTGGAAATGAAAGTCAGCTCCCAAATCAGCCATCTGTCACCACCCAGTGGGGAAGAATGGGTTGCTTCCATTCAGCCTGGAAAGAGTAGAAGTCTAGGCTTCCCAATCAGCTCTTGCTGACAGAACTGGGGCCACATTTCTTTTCTGTCATTTAAAGTGTACATAAGTATATACAAAGTGTACACACAAGGTCAAAATATTACAGTTATTTTCCTTTAACAGAAAACAGCAAGAGATGTGTAAATGTGAGTAACATTCATGTTGATAAAGGCACTTGAAAAGAATCTAAGAGTATCTGTGAGTTACTCAGAGATGGCAGTTAGGCCTTTACTTAGAATAGTTCTGAGGAAATTAGGGCTCTGATTTTGTGCTCCACATGCCAATTAGAAGCAAATGGCGATTCCTCAGGCTAGACACTAAATTCATCACATTATTGCTTAATGTAGCCATTTTCTCTTTTTTTGGGTGAACAGAAGGAAACTGCATGGTACAGTACTCAGTGAAATGTAAAATAAGGATTAACAAGCCATTCTAGAGATTTAGCAAAATTGAACTTCATCAACCAGCTTGACTCACAGCCAATCCAGCAAAAAGCACCCTAGAAAGAAAACTAGCGGGGTAGTGACGGGTAACACAAATAATTAACTCACAGAAGCATTAAAATCATGAAAAGGTACACTGTTTGGTGATCAAGACGATTCATTACTAGAATAAGAAGAGTCCATTCTGTACTCAACACACCAGCTCAAAACAGCCCAGTTGCCCACCTGAAATCTGCTTAGGAAGAAAACAGTACATTACCCTACCTATCTCCACTGGGGGGAGTTGTCCACCAGACAGGAATACACAGGCCTGTGTGAGGACTTTTTTTTCCTTTTATATAAGAAGGATAGATGAAACATCTTTACAGAGCTAAGTCTGATAAAAGGTCCCATCTCCAGCTTCTTGAGACTTGGAAGGATAATGCTGAATAAATTTGAGTTCTGTTTGGATGGAATAAGTCTTTCATATGCAAAACTGAATTCTTAATACAGTCAAGTAAAGCTTAGTACACAGTCAATATTTGAAGTTGTTGAATGTTTTAAGACTATAGCATGTATTTTGGTCTGTCTTTTTGATTCATGATCTTTTCCATGTATAATTCTAATTCTTCTGGCAGGAAGATCACACTTTTCATCTGGCTGGTTTATAGATGCTATTTAACAGCAGAATTTTGCCTAATTTAATAATGAATATATACTCTAACAGAATTCAGAGCTGGGAGTATTACAGAAAAGTCATGAAGTTCATTCTCTTATCGTGAGATGGGGCTATGATAAAGAATTTTAGGCCTAACAAGAGCAGTCCTTACTCTCACTTTTGGGGATGAAGGAAAATAAATATGCTTATATTTAAATGTTTATTTTTATGCATTTATGTTTGATTTTGCAGTGCTGGGAATCCAACTCAGAGCCTGTGCATGCTATGCAAACATTCTATCACTGAGCTATATCCCCAACCCTTATTTATTTAATTTCTATTTAACCTGCTAATTTACATGCTCTAACTTAAGCCTGTTTTCAAGTATCCATATCTTCTAGTTTGGACTAAATCATTATTGTCTTTCTCTACAATACTTGAATAATAATCCCAATAAAATTAAATATTATTAGGTCACAGCTCACACTATGCATAAACATCAATTTCAGGTAAATTAAATATTTAAATTTTAAAGGTGAAACTATAAAACCTTGAGAAGACAATGTAGGAAACCTCTTATGAGCTCAGTGTCAAAGCAATATCTTAAGACACAATACTAGCTACAAGCACAAAATCTACTAAACTCAGCTACATTAAAGTTAAGAGGTTCTTTGTGAACATAGTAAACAACTCACGGAATTGTATGCTTGCAGAGTAAACTTATGATTAGCATAGTACAATGCTATGTGATTTGTATTCTAGTTAAGATATTACAGGTTGAGCATACCTAACGGAAGAACCTGAGGTCCAAAATGCTCTGACAACTGAAACTTTTTGAGCACCAACAGGACACAGTTCAGATTGGGGATGCTCAATTGGTAAAGTCAAGCAAATATTCCAGAATCAGAAAAATCCTGAAGTCTAAAACACTTCTGGTCCCAAGCATTTTAGATACGACTCAATCAGTAATTGGGGGGGAAAAAAAGATACTCCACAAAAGGATGCAAAAACAGGCTGCAAGAGAAAATATTTGAAACATGTAATAGCAGTGGAATATACAAAAATTCCTACATATTGAAAACATACAAAAATCCCAAACAAAAATTAAGCAAAATATACAAACAAGCGCTTCAGAGGATCAGAATCACAAATGGCTCATGACTATAGTAAAAGATGCTCTGCATGACTGGTAATTGGTAATGTAAATTGAGGCCCATAAAAAGATACCATTTCTATCTATTAGATAAATAACTAAAAACACAATACTGCCAGGTTATGGTGTGGATGATGTACATTGGGAATGCTCACATATTATTTGTGAGAGGATAAATAAATTATTTGTTAAAAAGTTTCCTGTTGTCTGTCAAACTGAGTGTGTCTATAACAGATGATAAGTGATTCAACTCTTCAGTATATACTTGAAATAAGGGTTCAGCAAACCTATGGTTCACAAGCTAAGAATGATTTTTACATTTTTAGAGTTGTTTAAAAAGAAGAAAAAAAAGAAGTAAATGTGACAGAGATCATATATTCACTGCAAAGCCCAAATATTTACTACATGATCATTTATAGAAAAGTTGGCTGATCCCTATTTTTTGTTTGTTTGGTTTTGCTTATTCATAGCACTATTTATAATAGACAAGAAGAACAAACCCAAATAACCATCAAAAGATTAAATAAATCAATTGTCAAATATTTATACAACAGAATTCTATTCAGCAATGAAAATAAACTGCAGCTATATGCAATACATTTTATTTCAAAAATAACTGAATAAAAGAATTGAGTCACAGGATATACACTGCCTGATTCCACTTGCTTACAGTTACTGAAGATGATCAGCTAACACTCTGGGGATATATGCATGGGTAGTGAAGCTAGTTATGTCTTGCAGTGCCAGGCACTGTGGATTTGCAGCAGTAGAACCTTCAGTTACAGAGCCACACCAGGCACCAAGAGCTGGTGCTAAGACCCAAAGGCAATTCTATATGTTGTCCACCATGATTTTAAAAACTTAGACAATTATAGGAAAGAAGGGGCATTTTAGGAGTCACAGGGCTCCTCACTAATATATATTAAATATCAGTTTAAAAAACACTGATTTAAACCTAAAAGAAAACATTTACTCTGATTTTAAGATACCTTTATATTGCCTAATTACCTCAAGTTTGATTAAAAATAACTCCTCCAAATCCATTATCTCAAGAGAGCTTTGCCTCTGGGTGTGCTTCTTTGATTATGTATTATTTATATACCAACTCCTTGCTATTAGGAGTTGAAGCAGCCTAAGTGATTTATAAGTTTAAGAAAAAATGTAGTAGACACAACTGTTGTAACAGTAGGTCATTAAAATTACAACTGGATATCAATGTTATTTTTATGATTTTTAATACCCCAAAGTCCATTACCCTCCAAAAGAGTAGCTCCTGGCACTAAAATAAGCATTCCATAATCATTATTAATGGAATTTTTTCGCTTCTGTTTTTTCCTCTAATGCATCTAATCCTCTAATGTGTTTATCACGGTTATGGGCAAACAGCAAAATGACTATGATACATTTAGGCGCAGTCAGAGAAAACTGGGTGTAGAGACTTGGAAAAATAGTTGGAAAATACTAAGATGAAAAGAAAAAAAAAGCCCAAATAAATATGCCTTGCCAAATAAATACAAACACATTTAAACAAACAATCTCCACCATTCATACATGTTCAGAAAAATAAGCAAGCTTAACATGTCAGTAGAAAGACCAAGAAATGCTAAATTCTAACAAGAGCAAAGGGAAGTTGTTACAGAAAATGTCAAAATGAAAGGCTTTAGACAAACTGAACGAGTTCATTTGTCATCCTTAAAAAGTTATATCAGCAAAGAACAATTTCTTTCTTGACAATAATAACTGGCCTATTTGCTTTTAGCTTTTTGAGAAAGCATTGGACCAAATTCTTATTGTGTTCACCCTTGTACTTCAATATGCCAAATAATTTTTATAAGTTGAGATTTATCAGATTTTATCAATAACTGTAAAAGATGTGAGAATTTATCCAATTTGTAATCTAGCAAGTTGGCCTGCGCATTTTCATGGAGGCTAGAAGAAGACATGAGATTCCTAGATCTGAGACAAAGGACGTAATTACTCACGGCATGACAAACAGTGTGAGTTTTCCGTTCGGTCATTTCTGCTGTTCTGTAGTATGCTGTGCATGCAGTATGCTTGCATCACACCTAAAGAACCCTGAGTTTAGGGTACCTGAATTGCTGGTAATGGAGTCTTGCACTGCAGAGAGACGTTATTGTATTAGGGAGTAAATAAACGTATCCTTTGCTTTGGAGGGAAACACTCTCTCTGTCTTCTTCAGCTGTTCACATGACAATATCCTTGAAAAGAGAGGTTGGAACAAAAACATCACTACTGCCTCTGTTTCCAAGACACAGAAATGTAAAGAGAACTTGGAGAATGGCCTCCCAATATTCTCATTTTAAAGCAAAAACAAACCTGTGAAGACTTTGATTGAAATTGCATTGTAGTTACGTATTAATTTGGAAAGAAACAGCATCTTTCCTACATTGAATCTCTCAATCTGTGAAACAGTACTGTCTTTCTATTTACCTAGTTATCTCATGTGATTCAATAGTTCTATAATTTTCTTCACAAACATAAGTCATATTCTAGTTTCTGTTGCTAATTAAATGTTATTTTTACAGATCTAAAACAATTACCTCATTCTCCTGGTAGAATATAGAATACATTGAGGTTATATCCCACAATCTTTCTAAACTCTCAGTAACTTGTCAAATCCCCTTTGCTTTATCAATCAATAGCATTCTACAAATATCCAGTGATTACTACATTCTCTTGGGGTGGACTATAAAATAGGAAAACACCCATGGAGTTCTGTGTGCTAGGCATTATATTGATGCTTTCTACAGAGTAGCTCTTTTATTTCTCCAAAAGACCTCATGATACAAATTTTGATACCTAGATGAAGACAATGAAACAGGATATTTAACTTGACCCAAACCAAATGTTTGATTGGTTACTACAGACTAGATTCAATGCTAGATACTAGGGAAATAAATAATAAGATGCAATGTCTGTCTTCAAGGAACCCCAATGGGAGAAAGATAAACCACTTGCCAATCAACTACAATGGAGTATGAAAGGATCCTTAAAGGGATATAAGACAGCGTTCTGGAAATGCAAATGAGGAAGTCCAGACCAGATTGAGCTGAGGCTGTTAGACAGTCAGGATTGGCTTCTCAGAGAAAAGGGCACCTATAGAGTGAAGAAGGAATTAGCTGAGGGACTCAAGGGAGTGGCTTATGCAAAGCCTCACGCCACATTTGAGGAACTCTTAAGTTATGTAACTAGAACACAGAGCACCTAGGAGATTATGAGAAACTAGGCTGATTGACCATCAGGGACCTGATCACTGAAGACTTTGTATTCCATGCTAAGGAGTTAGAACTCTTTCCTGGAGACCATGTTCAGAACAACAACAACAACAAAAACGAAAAACACCTAGGATTTTAAAAATGACATGAACAAACTGGCATTACAGAAAATTCTCTCTGGTACCAGAGTAAAATAGACTTCGCTACATCTGGCAGAAGAGAGATTAGCTAGGAGACTTTAAAAATATATAGGACCACATGTCTTCCAGATGATGGCAGAGGAATTTGAAATTAAAAGGCAGATGCAAGATTTAGCAGATACAGAGTACAGACTTCAAAGAATGAAGAGGCATCAGAGCGATTTCCTGTTTTATTTGTGGCGTCTACTGAATGGGTGACAGTAAGTGAGACAAAGACTATAGGAAGAGATCAAAAGTGGCAGAAGGAAGCACATGTGGCAGATTGATTTCAGGTACATCCCCATGCTGAATTGGAACATCATAAGCAAATATTCACTTTACCACTTCATGTAGGGTATCACAGGGGAACTCCAAAAGAAGCTCCAAACTTAATTATTTTCCTGTATATCTAGTTAAGAGTACACATATATGAATAAATAATCAGGATTTGCTAGAGTTTACGAAACCTTTAGCAATCAGCCAACGGTGAGTTTTTATCTACTGGTTTTACAAGAGTTGCATCCTAGGTCACAAAATAAAGCTAACACCCTGAAGATACTAGTTTGGACATCTGCTTGAATCAAAATAAATCCATTTACACATATTAAAAAGACAATGCCACTTTCTGTAATGAGGCTTCAAAGAATGATATTTATTCTGAATATTATTTCATCTTTAAATATCTTAATCATGACAAATCCATAGAATGTATCTCAGAGAGAAGGGGATTCTAAATATCAACCACCTATAACAATCAAATGCTGATGTCCCTCTGCAGATCTAGCAATATTAGCTTCGTCTAAAATTTTATCCCTCATCATGGAACTGATATAACAAACAGTATCATAACTTTGTTAATTAAGTTCATCACTGAGTAGCATGCTTCTGCTCACATCATATAGAAAACACACTGAAAATATTTTCTCGTATCATCCGAGTCAGATCATTGCGACAGAAGACAGAAAGATATTCTCTGAGTTGTGAGGGGGGAGTAAAAAGGAAAAATCATCTGTCCAGTAAAGTCATGTATCACTTTACCTAAGTCAGATAGACATGTGATCTGATTTAATACTGCATTCTTAAATCCCCAACTGATCTCAAAACTCGTGTCTACTTCTTGTGGAGGTGAGCCTCTGAGGACAAATCTCAGCAAAACAGGAAGGCAGGGACCACACTTTTATCCTATCTCCCTTTCAAATCCAACTAAAAAGCTTCTAGTCTGCAGGAATGAGGCGAGGGATAACACCCCTTTCAGTAGATTCCTACAAAGAGGAAATTGTGGGGCCTTAATGATACCCACTAATGTGCTTGAAAAATATTTAGATTTCAATAAATGTTTAAAGAATAAGACCTCAAGGACATATAACAGCTGGCCCTCCAAATCCATGGGGCCATGGATTTAATCCACTTTGGATGGAAAATATTTTTGGGGAAAAACCTGCATCTGTACTGAACATGTCCATACTTTTTGACTTGTCATTATTCCCAAATAATACAGCATAACAACTATTCACATAGCATTTACATTGTATTAGGTATTCAGTTGATTAGGGCACTGCTAAACTGCTGAAGCTGGCCTAGCACTTGCGATCCTCCTGCCTCAGCCTCCCACATAGCTGGGATTACAGGTGTACGTGCCACCACATCTGGCTTACCATGCCATTTTATATAAAGGCCTTGAGCACACTTGGATTTGGGGATCTGCAGTGAGTCCTGGAATTCATCCTCTGCCTATATCAAGGGGTGACTCTTCCCAAAACAACAAGAAGCAGAGAAAACAGCATGCCAATAGTACATAGATAGTAAAACCAGCTGTGCAAAACCAGAACTAACTATATACCTGACCCAACTCTGCCCCCGGAAAGACATGCCACCCTCAATGTGTGAGTCAGGAATCAAGGATGCAGGTAGTGCCTGAGAACACTCTCTAGCAATTCATTTTAAAAAGGTCTAAGACTGGTCATAAAGTCTACAAATAGGTGAATATCCATAACAAATGGCATAGTGATATTACTTTACGATACACAGTACCTTCTAGAACATATCTATCTAAGTCTCCAGACTTTGTGGGCAAATGATATAATCAACACATAAATGCTTTCACTACAGTCATGAAGCCTTCCTTTTATCTGTGCAAGTCTACTGTTCTTAAAAGTGGTTCGCCATTTACAATTTTCTTTTCCTCTCAAGATTGTCACTCCAGTTCCTCTTTCACTTAGTCACAAACGCAGGCACAGATGAGGCACATGTTGTTTTCAGGATATGATCTGTATGCGGTATCCGCAGAGGTGACCAAGTCCACCCTCAGTGATGAGAACAAGGCTGACCACCAACACTGAGCAACACGACATCCCCTTGGGAAAAACCTGGACACAACTAATCACCCTCTCTGGACAATCAGCCCCACACAGTCGCAACAGAATTCGATCACCAGTGATGAAAATCACCTCAGGAAAGAGTGTTCATCTAACATTCTGCAGCAATCAAATCACCCATCTATACTGTGACAATCATGGTGAGGCCCACAAAGAAAGAGGCCCACCTCTCCTCTGCTGATTCCAACAGTCAGGCTTCAGGGGGAGAAAGAGCCCCTCCATCACTTCTGGGAATCTCATTTAAGCTGGTTTGTGCCAGAGACAGACCATTCACAGCCTGGAGCCCAAGGGAAGCAGTGGTTGGTGTTCTAGAGGACATTAAGGTGCAGCTCACCGCACTCTTCCCTGGCCCCTTAAGGTCACCAAACAGAGCATGTGGTGGGGATGATGCAGGGTGGGCAGGATGCACAGCTGGTGATTGAACCCAGGGCCTTGCACATGCTAGATACATGTTCTAGCACTGAGCCACATCCCCAGGAGAATCCTTTCTTGCATTCTGGATGTTCTTCTTATCTATTCCCTAGGAATAACACACAGACACACACACACACACACAACACACACACAAACTTATGATGAAATTAAATCTTCCAGATAAATAAATTTAACATCCTATCCACAGAGGAAAATTGAGCAGGAACCTCCTTCACATTCAGATGGGGGCAGGTAGGTAATTTACTGAAGCAAATGTGTTCTCGAGCCAGGTTTTTAAACAAGATTTCTAATTATTAGTATGCTTCACTCAGCAACCCTCCTCCACCTCGTCAACATCATTTCCACAACTCTTGGTTCAAGAGCCACTTAAGAAATAAATGATTCATGGCAACGGAAAGCATGATAATTCTCTGTGATGCATAATGGTTGGGTTTCTAGGTCTACGGGTGATAAAACTATGCTACCCTTTATCCCGTTCAACTCCTTGGGGGGAAAAAAAAAGGCACAAGGAGACTCAGAAAGACCAATAAAGATCAAGTCAAGTATCTTCTTTGCAATATAGATATTTACCCCTATGACAAATTCTATCTTCGAGGAACAAAATTAAAACTTTTCTCAGAAAAAAAGAAATGCCAGCAAAAATGAACATTTCTGGTTCTTTTCCACGATGGGACGTACTGAGTCCCGAATGTGAGAAATGGATCATATTCATGCATTGAGACACACGAGCCCTCCGAGGTTTTCTTAACGTAGCAGGGCTGTTCTTGCCATTTTCACACAGGCAGGACTAGCCACAAAATGGGGCAAATTGTTTTGCCAGCTGTAACATATACCAACTGTGTGACCTTGGGCCAGATGCTTAATCACACCGAGCCTGCCGCCTAATCTGTAACCTAGGAAAAATAAGCCTCTCTCACAGGGTTCTGGTGAGATTTAAATGGCATGTTAAAATTAAATAGGATATTAAAGTAACAGTACCATCTTTAGTTACAATACTCCTCAAAGATTGGTCCATGGACTCCCTACATCGGACTCACCTGGAGGTTAACTGAAGTGCTGGATCCCACTCCATGTCATTCAATGAAGACCTGGTCAGGAAATCATCATTTTAAACAAGTATTTTCACCAGTGAATGAAGGCTGGTGTACTCACCAGCTGTGAGGCCAGTATGGGTTTAAGCAGAGGACAAAAGAATAGCCCAAGATCAGCATTTTAGTAGTATCAGGTTGGCATGCTGCCTTCTCTACCCTGGCTGGGAGGCGCAGCATCCCTCTCGGGGTCCAATTTACCTTGTGTGCTACTACTCAAGTGGTCCTCGTTAAATACAAAGTTGGCCAGGAAACAGGCTCCCTGCTTCAGGGCACAGGCACCCATTAATTCTCTGTCCCACTGGCCAACTCTGTCCAGGCTGATGCCAATTCCAGCCAGCCCTGGCTGTCGCATTCACATCTCATCTTAAATGTGAATCTCCTTAGGAAGATTTTCCCTAATGGCCCTGTCACTCCTGGTGACATAAATTTATTTTATTCTCTAGAACCTAACACCTGATGATAGTCCCTTATTTATGTGGTTGTGTTTTCCCAATGGAATTAAGAGCAGGATAGCCTGTTAGCTTCTACATCTTCTACCTATCATGGTGCCTGGCACACAGTAGACCCTCAATAAACATTCTGCATGCATGAACACATTAGATAGCTATTGGTCTGCACTATCACCAACTGAGGCAACATTCTCACTACAGACCTGAGGGCTGGCAGATAGGAAGCTGCATTTCTTACCACACAACAGGACAACTGCAGATCACAGTCTGCTTTATGCAATATCTGTGCTCCAGGAAAACTGACACATAAATAAAATTTCTGTAAACTGCATGAAATTAAGGAATGCTGGCATTTAAAAAATTCCTATGGAAAAGCAGTTTGTGAAATAAAGCATTTCTTTACATTTTTTGAACTGGATTATCACAGAATTTCCACTAGGATTTCCTTGACATTAACATAAAAATCATCTCACTTACAGTTTCCTATTTTTTAATAAAATTATCATCCTTGGAACAAAAAGCCTGTGAATAATAATGCAGTGGGGTCCAGAGAGTATTGTAAAACTGCCCTTGTACTTTTTGCAGCTCCCTTAGAAACTGTGTCCTGCTCTCCTAGAACCAGCAAGACTTGAGCACAGAAACCTAGAGGAGACACTTCCTAAAGAAAACCATGCAAATGAATCTCTGCCCAACTCCTGGACTTGTTAATGAAGGACGTTTGAGACCATCCATGTATCAGGAACAGAAGAAAACTATGAATAGAGAAGATGTTCACTTTTGGTAATGACCTCCCCTTCCCACCAACTCAGAAAAATTATATTCTATACAAGAGTTCCCCAGCAGGCTCTGCCTCCATGTTCATTACAAGTGAAAACTGAAGAGAGGGGATGGGGATGTGGCTCAGTGGCAGGCAGAGAACCTGCCTCCAACGCATGAGGCCCTGGGTTTCATCACCAGCACCACCAAAAGAGAAAAAGAAAAGAAAGAAAGAGAAAATCTCCACTTGAGAACTTGAACTTGCTCCTGGCTACCAAGTATCAAGTGAACCAACAGAGATGAGCAGAGTGGGGCACATGGCTCTGGCTTACAGTGTATAACATAAAGGAAAAATGGAAATACTAGGTTGCAAGGGAGGAAAATCAGGATCCAGGTAGCCACCATGAAGAGATAAGTACAGGCTTCACCAGAATGGTTTCTTGCCTGCTGAGGTCACGAAGTTGCCTGGGATATACTGAGAAAGTAAGCCCAAGGGGGAGAAATCACACCAGATGCCACTTCCCAAACCCACTCTCCTGAGCTGAAATTGAAATAAATAGAAAAATGAGGGAGTATTTTTGTTTAAGTTTCCTCCCATCCTTTTTCAAAATTCCCTGCTACTCCTTGCACATGTCTATAGCATGCGGGTATTGTGCCCTCCACACTGGTTGTTATCAGCACCATCTGCATCCCCCAGGAAGTTTCAAAAACCATCAAGGTCAACCCCCCCAACCCCCCACCCCAGGCACTTTAATCAGATTACTGGGGGTGGTCCTGGAGATGAGCAAGTTTTAAACCTCCCTGATGATACTTCAAGTGCAGTCAGTGGGGAGAACTGTGGCTCTCAAGAGCATCACCAGACATGAGGCAGGGGTGGTGGTGGAAGGTGTAGTCAAATGAGGAATAACGCGGTGCTCACTAGGTGAGGCTCTTGTGGGTTGTCAACATTTTAACGACAGGAAATGTGGTAATAAGAAGAAATGTGTGCAAATTCAGGAAGACACTTTGACAAGAGAAGACAGGTGCAACAGGAAAGCAGGACAAGTTCAGCTCTTTCAAGTTGGGAGGTCGGAGAGAAAATGATACTTGCAAGGAGTTTTAAGACCTGTGCAGATACCACTGGCTGATAGTGGAGCAAGAGGTGGCCATGCACTGAGACACCCAGGAACAAACTTTGCAAAGTCTATGCATAGGGAAGGCGGGGTCCACATCTCCACAACCAAACTGCAATGACTCAACCTCTCTTCATATTGATGGTTTACTTTCAGACAGATATTTTGATGGCACACTTGAAGCAATTAAGAATTTTAAAAGGGGGACTGGGGTTGTGGCTCAGTGGTACACCACTTGCCTAGCATGTGTGAGGTACTGGATTCCATCCTCAGTACCACATACAAATAAATAAAATAAAGGTACTGTGTCCATCTGCAACTAAAAATATTTTTTAAAAAGAATTTTATAAAAGAAAGAGGATACTGTCAGGTGTGGTGATGCACACCTGGAATCCCAGCTACTTTGGAGGCTGAGGCAGAAGGAAAACAAGTTCAAAACCAGTCTAGGCAATAAAGCAAAAATAAAAAAGGCTGGAGATGTAATGATTATGTAATGATAGAGTGATTTCTAGCATGGGCCAGCTCCTGGGTTCAATCCCAGTACCAAAAAAATGTAAAAACTGAAAAATAAAAAGCATCCAGAATTACCACCTCACTTCCTGGGTTGACCTTTAGCAGCATACTACCCTTTTTTTTTTGTATCAGGGATTGAACTCAGAGGCAATCAGCCACTGAGCCACATCCCCAGCTCTATTTTGTATTTATTTACAAACAAGGTCTCACTGAGTTGCTTAGCAGCTCCGCCATTGCTGAGGCCAGGTTTAATCTCTCAATCCTCCTGTCTCAGCCTCCTGAGCTGTTGGGATTACAGGTGTGTGCTACCACTACTGTCTTGAACATGCACCCCAGTCCTTGGAAGGCAACCTTCTTCCATGTTCTATATCTGTTAAATTTGTCTCTGATATAATACACAATCTTTCTGCTAATTTTCAGAATTCAGGTCCCCTTGTTCATATATGGAACTCACAATCTGTAACATGTTGTGTCTCAGAATTACTACCATCACAGAATACTTAGGCACTTAAAAGCAAATTTTATACACAGATCAAAATATTTATTCACATTCACAATTGGTCTAAGCAAGGTTGGAAAATGAGTGAACTATTCCACTGCCGAACAGGTAGTTTCCTGAGTATTACCATTGGAATTTAGAAATTAAGATAGATGTAAAATTTATGGCTAAAAGATTATAGAGCTTACTGAGTATGAACAGACCAATTATTTTAAATGCTTATATAAAACTTAACACTCTGGCACATATCTTCACTGTCTTGCTTTGAACTGGGGTCTTACTTCTGAGTTGCACATCCACTAAAGGACTCTAGTTCTCATCATGTCCTTATTTTTCTTGAACTCTAAGTATCTTTATTTATCGCAGGAAAATCTACCCTAGTGATTCTCTTCCTGGTTTTCATCTTTTTCGATAGCTGTTTTGTGAGTCACCAAGCACAAGTCCAGGACTACTCAAAATGATGACTGGCATTGCTTCCTTTGGATTTTTCTCCAAGGATACATTTTGATCCAACAAAACCATCTTATTCTTTCAGGTTGCTGGACCTGTGGATGAAATGGCTATAGTCCAGGCCTGTAGCAGGGAGGTGAAACCACAAACCACAAACCTGGCTGGCTATAACACGTCCATGCCTGGCCTCCATCCACCAAACTGAACAGACAACTTGGCATTTTGTCAAGTCTAATGGGAAGTTGACATTGTAAAAAAGCAAGGAAAATCCATCCATGGCTAAATTACATCAGGTATGTATATGGCAGAAGGGACTGAGAGGAGCTGGAAAGAGGATGAACAATTCACTAGAATGTAATACCCTGGGATGCACTGAGAGTCTCTCACAAATCTTTATCCACAATTTTGAAATGCAAAAATCTCTGAAAACTGGAGATTTTACTTTGCCACAAAATGAAATTACTCCCCAAACTGACTTGAACTGTCATGCAGTTATTTATACTTTCTCTGCCTAACTAGATGTAAATATTCACTAATGTGGTTACCAAAACAACTATGTGTTTTCTGGACACTGGTAAACACCATAGAAACTGTATTATCTTGCTAAAAGTTGAATTCTGAGACATTAGGCCCCAGGATGGTGGGCCTGTATACAACTCCTAGATAGTCAAGTTCTCTGAATCTGATTCTTTATTATCTTCCTCACATTATGCAGGTATCACCTGACCTCAGCTTTTAAAGATTTCTACAGCATTATTTTAGTAGAGGAGAAGGGATGTCACTACTGATGCACAGAACAAAGCAGGAAAAAGCTGAGAAAGGCACACAGTCCACTCTTGAATGTGACACATACTGCATTCAACATCCACTTATCATCTCTGCTGTATTTCTCAGTTTAATGAAGGGTGTCCACGCCTGTGTTCCCGCACGGATATGCCACAGGTGGTGTAAAAACACTGATCTTGAAAAAGAGATCAAACTACATTCTACCAGTAGAAATGAATATCTCAAATGAAATGTCCAGAGATTTTTCTAAAAGGCAAATGTCTAGAGATGGACAGGATGTGGGACAGAAAATGGAAAGTTAGTGGCTGCCTGCGGTAGGCAGTGGGAAGGAGGATCAACCCCAGACAAGCATGAGGGATCTTTCTGAGGAAGAAAAAGTCCTAAAACTGAACTGTGGGGTCCATTTCCAAGTTCCGTAAGTTTAATAAGCATCGTGAGCCACGCAGTTAAAAGATGAGATTTCATGACATGTAAACTACACTTCAATGAAGATGTTCAAAAACCAATAACTTAAATTGATAAAGTAACACTTTTCATGTTAATACCTCCTCTTCTTTTCTGACATTTAAAATTAAAACCAGTTGAAATGGGAAGAGTGGAAAATGGTAAGGGGGATCTATTCCTGATTACCAAGGGAAAATGAGAAATTTCACACATGAAAGTCTAATACTCCATCTAGACAGAGAACATGATCCCTTCCAGATATTTTCCTAAAATTAGGCAATGAAATCTAAATTACTTTTATTTCAACATGCCATGCATGCCTCTAATTACAGCATGCATCACAGAGAATAACAGTATTTTATTACCAGTCATTCTTGCAAAGACAATGCTCACTCCTGAGGGCAAGAACTCTGTCACTGTCTTCATTGTGTTCTCAGAACTTAGTAGGTGTTTATTATGTTGTTATATTGAATGCAATATAACATGATTTCTTCACCAGAACCATTTCTCACATTTCCATTTGCACGAAAAACATAGAACAAATCAAACAAACTTTTCCATCTTCAGAACAGAGTCTCTCAACCTCAACCCTATGAACATTTTGGCCCAGAAAATTCTCTGCGGTGGAGGGCTATTTTGTACATTGCAGAATGCAAAAAGTTTATGACTATCAAGTGAGGATTCTCTGACCACAGGTGTTGGCATATTACGGGGAAAAGAAAAGGAGAACAATTCTTTTTATTCTCCATGTAACCGTGAAGATGGGAAAGGCTTATTCTAATCCAAGGCTGACAATTTTCAGGATGTGCGGAGCTGTGAAAATATATAAGAGAAGGGTCCAAATGCCAAATGGCCTGTGGCAATGCACAGTTGTGAGAGGTATGCTCATTGCCAGCACTGGGTTCTTTATTATGAATTGTATCCAGGAGAACAATTTTGAAAATGCTATTGAATATTTATTAAAAGGAAAGATCTCTAATAATTCAGGTCTTGACATGCTACTATTAACAAACAACTCAGACAGTCGGAGAGGTTAAGTACTGCAGAGGCAAAAATCATTAACTTAAGTGTAAGTTTAATATATCAGTGTTTTATTTTTCTCAAAGATCAGAGTATTTAGTAATCCTGTTCCAAATAGCTCAGTACAAAGCCTGAAAAGCTGTTATCCATATTGTATCCTTTTAATAAGTCTCCAAACTTTTTGTCTCAATTCTTCTTTGGAAATATTAAGCATTTTGCACTAATGTTCAAGTTCAAGATGCACATTTTGGGCAAAGTGACCAACATAATAAAACAAAGGAAAAATGTTCTTAGCACTATAAAAATATGTACAAATATTTATGAGTATTCATGAAGTATTACTTCAAAAGATTTTTAGTTTTTATTAGCAAAACAAAGGAATAGGCTTCTAACCTCATTGCCAGCAATGAAGGCCCTACAAGCACTACCATCTGGCTTTCAACCACCTCTATATTTCTTATCAATCTCTTTCACATTAAAAAAAAAAGCTATAGCAGATAGCTATATCAATTCCCAACACTGAATAGGAAGCATATCTTTTCAAATTCTGTTCATAAAAATATTTATATTTTGCCCTATGTCCCTGCTGGTAAACATAAATAGGTGTAGGACCGAAATATTGAGCATGTAATTCTTAATTCCAGTAAAAGAAAGAACACACACAATAAGCAAAACAACTCTATTCAATCAAACTCTAACTGTACACATAATTACAGTATTCCAATTACAATACTAATTTAGACATGTCCTAGCATGTCAAGTATTTATGAACATAAAAATGAATAAAATTCAAAAGGAATAAGAAAAAAAGAGGTCAAGAAGATTTAACTATTCTTATTTAGGAAATGAAAATTCCTAGGGCCTGATATTAAAATATAAAATTGTGGAAGGATTAGTAGGAAATGCAGCTTAATTGTTCATCTTGGTGAGTACTAAATACAGTAGTGTCAAATCACCTGAACGGACATCTAACTCTACACCCTGGATTATCATATTTGCATTTGGATGAAATTGGAACACATGAGGCATGAAATGGGCAAATTAATCTTCATTTTGCTTCATTTGAGTTTCCTGATATATTATTATAAATATAAAGTGCAATAAAATCACATGTAAAATACCATATTGCTTTACATTGTTATTTAAATTTTCATATACCTATATTGTAATTCCTCAGCTACACTGGACTAAAGCTACGGCAACATCATGCGTAATGATAATTACCAAAACTAAGCCTAACATTTTATAGAACTTTTTAAAATTTATAAATGTATTGTTATTTTAAAAAATCAGCACCGCCAACAAAAGACCAATCACCAAATGTCACAAATGCATAAGCCCCTTTGAATTCAACTTTTCCTACTGAAGCTAAAATGTAAAATTGGTACCATGAAGCTTGAAATTGAGATTTAGGGATAAGCATTGGCACCAGAGCTTTGCTACTTGCTAGAAATTGCTTTCATCTGGAAATTGCCATTTAGCAGCCTCCTAGATAGTTTTTCTGAAATAAAAAAAGGCAGCATCATAAACTTTTGCCAATGGTCATAACATTCCATGTACATTTCATAATTCTAACACTATTGCATGTTAATAATTAAAATTGGCTTTACTAACAAAATTAGGGAAATCAAAATTTTAGACTGTCAAAGGCCAAAATACAAGGTATGAAACTAAAATAAACTTTACATTTATCCTGCATCATTTTACACCTCTTATGAAAAAGACAATGACACTTAAGACTTTGGTGCTAAATGGGTAACTTAATAGCTGCTTTGGTAAGACAAAGAAAACTGCATTATCCAATATATTTAGAGAATTCAAGAATATTATAAAAGAAAAACCAATATTTTGAGTTTAATTTGATTTTCATCTTATATACATGGACACACTGAATGCTTCTTACATATAATAAAATAGTCACTCCAACTGCTGAAAAATAAATTTCCACTACATCACAAACAGCAACTTTAACTACAATAATTTGACAGTTTAAAATAATGAAGCCTCATTTTTTTATACTCAGATGCTTTTTTAAAATCAGCACCAACAACAGATAATGAAAGAAAAAGATGTTCATTTTGTGAAACAGCAGATTTTCCCCCAGGCTAATTTAATCACATATATTTGCATAAATAACCTGTGGCCCATCAAATATAGAAATTGTAGCCAATACAGTTTCTACTGTTCGTGCTTATACATCCACTCCCTAGTTTTTCTTCAGTAGCTAGTCACCAAGAGATAGGCAATGCATGAACACACGATTTGAAGTCAGAATGCCTCATTTTGGGTCCTATGAACTTAGCCACTTGCTAGCCATGTTAGGTCCACTCAGTCATCTTAACCCTGAATCTCAGTTTCCTCATCTTTATAATGGGAGCAATTCTACCTTTAAGTCAAAATGGAAGGACAAAACATTTAAGGACTGAAGTGAAGGATACCAACTAAAACACATAGTATTATTTCCATCATTGCTAAATATTCCAGCTTGTCTATGAAATAATGAAGCATTTTTATAAGACAAGTAAAATGATATGATATTGTGCTCAACATACCTCAAAAAACACAATGAGCCAAAAGACACACTCATAATCTATAAAAGAATTGGTCCAAAGGTCCAAATTTTCTAAGGACCCCATGGCCAGGATAAAAGCTTAGGTTTTACAAGCTGCAAATAATGTGTCATGTATCACTTTCCCTTTCAGTGTGCTCATGGAAACAATAAGAGATATGCCCGTGTGTATGCCTGTAATCTCAGCGGCTCAGGAGGCTGAGGCAGGAGGATCCCAAGTTCAAAGCCAGCCTCAGCAAAAGTCAGGCACTAAGCAACTCAGCGAGACCCTGTCTCTAAATAAAATACAAAACAGGGCTGGGGATGCGGCTCAGTGGTCAAGGGTCCCTGAGTTCAATGCCTGATACCCCCCTCCCCCGCAAAAAAAAAAAAAAAAAAGATATGCCTGCTTTGGAGAACCAAGCACTTTATGCACCAAGAAAGTTGTTCTGTTCTTCCCATGTTTCCAAGTGCCTGTGTGCTGCTATCAACAAAGGAGAAAAAAGAATGAAAAAAAACCAAACAAACAAACAAGAAATGACAAGTCTATCCTATAAACAGCTTGGGATCCAGGATCATGCTTTATTCATGATTTGATTTCTTCCCCTGAACCTCAGCCCCACTCACTTTCCATATAGTAGGTCTTAATATTTGACAGAAACTGAAAGCTAAAAGAGAACAATTACCTGCACTACACATGCAAGGTAAGAGTCGGTGGGACTCACCCCTCTGCTCTCTCTTTTTCTTTGTATTTCATTTCTTTTGTCACTGGGATCCCATTCAATCAAGCACTTCATTCTGCTTTGCCTCTGGCTTCTGCCACTTTGTGTCCAAGCCCTTGTCAAAAACTCCACTCACTTAATCTTATTCTCCAGTCCCCTTTTCTCCTGCCTGCCACCTTGGCTCATTTTTTTTTTTTTTTTTATTCCACACACTCTCCCAGGCAGATCACAACCTCAACAACAATTTTAAATACACAGACGACTTGCAAACCTTACACCTGCAGCTCATCCTCTGCCTTGCATCCCAGAACCACAGGTTGTACCAACTGTCATCGGAACCTCCAGCCCTGATGCCTCACACTGTTATAAATCCACAACTTGTCATCTTCTCCTTTGAACTGGTCCATCCTCTGTATTCGCTGTCATCACCAGTGGCACCTCTGTCTATTCATTACCCAAGTTAGGCTGCTGGGTGTCATCCTTAAATTTCCTTTCTTGCTTCTCTGCCTCTCCCGAACGTTCCCACCCTTAACCATCTGAATTCTGACATTAATCTGCACTAGGCTTTAATAGCTATATTTCACAGCTTCCCTTTTGTGTTGTCTACCTGTACAACACACCCAGGGGAGTATTCTAAAAGAACCACCATAAGAGCTAAAGTTCATCTCCAAGACCAAAAATGGCCAACAAGACCCTTTGTAAAGTGGTTCCAGCCTCCACTCTCCAATTCCAGACACACCCACCACATTAACAGGCCTCAGGCACCCAGAATGCGCAGCTCTCCCACAAACACACTGCTCTGTTTGGAGCCTTCATTGCACTGAAGTCCCGGTGCACTGCTCTGGATGATTTCTCCCAGCCCACTCCCACCCTCAGCCATGTGGTACCCTGTTACTGACTTCTCCAGATTCAGACCAAGCCCTGCTTCCTGGGAGAAGTCCAGTCCTTGAAGTCAGGTACCTCTGACAGAGCCTGCTGCCCAGGGCCTCCTTCACTCATGAGATGGAGATTCCAGAGGGTACAGAGAGGGATTTGCTTGTGCTTAAGTTCTCATCTCTCACAGTGCCTGGTATCCTATCAAGATACGTCTGGTGAATGTATAAATGAATAAATATCACCCAACTAAACTTGTCTCAAACACAACCAAGCTGCTAGTGATTATGTGTGAATTAGAGGTTCACAGCTCTCCTAAGGTGTCAGGTAAAAAAAATAATAAGGCCCCTCTGGTTGCATTTCCCAAGTGTTGAATGCAGAGGGTATGGTATACCCCTGTGTACAGCTTTGTTGGTTACTGGCTTTTTTATTTTAATTAAAAAATTATTTGGGTTCTATCCCTAGCACAAAAATTATTGTGTTGTGGTTTAATTGCCTCTGGTTTATAACAAGTGCTGCCTCAATATTGAAGTTTCCCAACAGCTTCAGCGTGTTCAACCACAAAGGGGCGATGGAGCAATGAGTAAGGTTGGAGGTGAAGGGATGGAGTGGGTGGAAGCCACATTAACAGTAATGGATACAGTGAAACCAGATGCCTGAAGAGTCATCTGACTGTCCCCCCCCCCCCATTCCTTAGAGAATAAATTCACATAAAAGCTTACATATGCAGTCCTGGGACTCCCCAGCCAAAGAAGGCAGATGATAGCAATGCTGAGTTAGTCACACCTTTTGGTGCTTTGAGGAATTGAGTGAAACTGATCATTTGCAAATGAATACAGGATATGGTATGTAGGAACTGGGTCATCTGGAGACCTATGAAATTGGAGAGGAAGGTACAAAGCTGCCAGTGATTAATTTTAAAACTTTTTTTTTTTTTTTTTGTTGGCCCCATACAGTTTATAGGGTTTTTAGGGCTTTGTATTGCTCTGTATTTTGAGTAAAAACGGGACAAATTCCCCTGACCTCTGCCATAAACAGATTACATTTAGCAAACTGCATTTTAAAGTAAGTGTTTAATCACTTACTGGTTTGAAAATTGTACAATTCTATAACATCAGAATGGAGGTAGAGGAAATATCAATGATATGCCAAAATATTATTATGATAATAGTTACTTCATAATTCAAACCTCAGGGGATATGAAGAACTTACTGAACCAATGTTGGGTTCAGTGTGAAATCAAGAAAAAAACAGAAGCAGGGGAAAGGTTTTAATATTACAACATGGTTTGAATTCTCTCCTTTTACTTTCCATTTGGAATGGAGTTAGAAAGCCCATACGTAGCCACGGGAGATTGATGCGATGTTCTTGTTAGCCATAGGTATGCATTTCCTCTAAAAACCATAGTCTCCTTGTGAATGACAGATGACACTGATGGAGTAATGTAGTACTTCAATGACAAGTTATTACTGATGCTTTTTTTAGATTTAAATTTTTTTTATGCCACCCGAGCAAATCTCAGGCCTCTCCACTTCTCCTTTCTTTAATAAGAATGGTGCAAGCATCTGCTCCCAAACAGACAAAGTGAACATGCAGTTCCACTGTGTTCACATCAGCTGAAGGGTTTGTGCTTCCTATTTCACAAAATGAACATGTGGGTTTCTTTTTTGAGCATTTTCATGAACTAAACTTAAGCTCTTCCTCTACAAAGATATGGAGATGATATTTCCTGAGCGGTCAATTCCAGCTGTTGGCTATGGGCCAGAAAGTTTTGGAAAGAATAATATAGCATACCTATATGATATTATAAGGCTCAAGGCCAGAGGCAGTAGACTGTTGTATCTGGTGGACCAGTTTTGTCAGAAAGCTCTGGGTTCCACTTTTTATTATGAAACTCACTCATGTGGCCTTGGACAAATGCCCTGACCTTTCTAGACCTCAGTTTCCTCCTCTGCAAAAGACAACAAGAAGGTAACTACCACACAAGGTCACTGAGAGGATGAAGAGCTATACTGTATGTAATGTCAGCATGGAAGCCAGCACATGGTAAGTGCTCCCTGTTATCTATTCATTTCAATTCTTATCCAGAAGGGCCAACTAAGGACTAGGAATAGGATCAGATAAAACATGCTCAGAGCTGTCTTCCCCTCATTCCTACCCCACACCCAAGAATGCTGCAATCACCCGGCTCTGAGGCGTACTCCTCCAGGTGGCATAGGAACTGCTTCCTTGTATAATCAGAAACTTGTATGACCCCCAGCATATCTCTTACAATTATGATGTAAGAACTCTAGAAATATCAGCTCCCTACCCCTTGTGCCCCAATGAAAATTCCAAGAGCAGATATAACTGGAGAGAGTAAATGCTCTCCATTCACTTATATCCACATTAAAATGAGTTTGCATTTCTTGTGAAATGAAGGCTAAATTAAGCTGAATGTCAGAAGAAGAATTATCTGAAGATTTAAATGTGGCTATGGATAACCCACTAAATAACACAGACAGGAAATAAAAACAACTACATGTGAATCTAAAGAATTAACTAAAAGTAAATCATGGATTTAGCTCAAGTCACAGAGGTAAGTGCTCAAGGAAGACTTTTACTCTAGAAAAACTCAGAGCAGAGGAACATTTGAAATATGGCTATTGACTGAGCCAAGGGGAGTATCTGTTCTCTGAAAAGGAGGGCTAAAATTGAAGTAGAAGCTATTTCGGAGAGATGTGAGATGACTCAGTTGGCAGCAAGGGCTGTCTTTGGCACAATGCAACTGCCTGTGTCCCTAGGCACAGGGAAGCAACCTACTGGAAGCTCACTCTTGGGGAGTTCTGATCTTAAAAAAGAGAGCTGCTTTGAACATCTGTCTTGAACTACCTTCCAGTGGTAGATACGTTAGCTAAGAGGTTTCACTGAACATTAAACCCATCTGTGAGCAGGCTGTGGCCTATGTACTTATACAGCAATTAGATTTCAAAATCTAGAAAATAAAGATTTACCAAAGGCCAGAACCCTTCCTAATACCTGGGTGATGACCTACGAAAACCAAAAAATACTGTGGACTCTCAATCATAGGAACTTGGGAGAGAAGTTCAATGGGCTATGGAGACTTTTAATCCTGCTCACATAGGATCCCTGAGACTGTTTCCAGTGTCACTGGAATTGAGGCCAAAAGGAAGCAGACATATTTAATGTGGAGAAATTATTCCCATTTCTGAACATACAGTATGAGGCAAAGTGCAAGGCCTTTCTCTCTGCCCAAGGGGAGTTCTCCCATGGGGACTAAATCCATGCTCAGGGATGATGCCATTCATGGATTGATTATTGCTGCTCGTGGTGTTTTACTTGACTGCGTGGATCGCTGCAGCTATGTGTGTGGGCAGGAAACAAAACAGAAGGCAACAACCTCCAGTGTAAACTGCAATATCAGGCCAATTATTTTTTTGACTCTTGACTATATGAATGGGGAGGGAGAGCAACAGAAACCACTTCTAATTAGCGAAGAAAATCTACCTCACCTGGCATCTCTCTTGCACACAAAAAAGGATGCAACCAGGGCAGGGTATTTAACAATAATTATGATGATAATAATAGCTCCCAGTCATGGAGAACTAGGTTATGGGGGCTGTTAAGCATTTTGCATACTTTAATCTTTAAGCCTTAAATCTCCTCATCTGTAAATTGAATATAATAATGCACCAATTTTGTTTGCAGCTGGAAACAAACATAGTTTGCTTCAAAAAGAACATAGTTTCAAACAGATAGGGGTTAAATGTCAGCTCCAATTCTGCTATTTGATCTCACTGAGCTTCAGTTTCCTCATCCTTAACATGAAGATGAAGTAAACTATCTCATAGGCCTATAGTGAAGGATTGAGGGAGACACTAAGTTAAATACCAGCTGGTATGATTTGTAGGTACCCAATAAATATTTATACCTTCTATTTTGTTGTACCTGTAAACTTCCATTGCCCCCCATCAACAGCCATTCAATGTCTACAATATCCAAAGATGCATTTCCTTTCATAATAAGGATAATCTTAACGAGGGGAAACAATATGCTGGACACTGGCTCAACAGTTTTACATGTATAAATTCCTTTGAGCCTCACCATAATCCACTGAGGTGAGTACTACTGTTATTCCCATTTTACAGCTACAGACATTGAGGCACATTGAGGGATTATGCAACTTTCCCAGACTCAAACAGATGGTACCAAAGCTGACGGCCTGGCCTCATATGCTGTCCTCCTAACCATGATGCAACAGTGCTTTTTGGATCAACCCGTTTGAGATTCCATGCTTGAATGCAATCTCTTCTACAGGTAAGCACTTGGATGTTCTCATGAACTACGTGTTGACTAACTTTTCAAATTCTGAAGTAACATATCTTCATATTTTTTAAGAATTCTTAACATAAAAATTACACTTTAAATAAAGTATTTATAACTAGTTCATCTTGTTTTGTATGTTGCACAAATAAATGCACTCTCTCTAGATTACCCAACTAAATCTTACATTAATATTTGCCAGGAAGTTTTGGATTAAACAAAGACTTCAAGTCCAAATTCACAGAAGTATATATACATATTTCTCTCTCTCTCCCTATGTATGTATATGTGTGTGTGCATATACATATGTATACATACATACCCATAACCATATATGTATATCAGGAAGTGTTAATGTGATCTATTCTGTTAAACTAATGACTTCTATAAATATTCCAAATATTCCCCTTATTTCAAATATTCACCATCTAATAGCCACAGCACAGTGTTATATGGTATTTCAAAGTATTCCTTTTACAAATTTAATCAACTCAAGTATTAAACATCAATGATGATAATCTATTGCTCTGCTTAAAAGGAATCTCTAGGGGACAGCTGAGAAATAAAGGTTAAAAATTTCTATCCTTCAAAGCAGGACACTGCAGCTACCTATAAATCATGCTCTTTGTTTATTAAGATAATTAAGCCCATCAGTACACTTAACTTTCAGACTCAACAATTGTCTGGCATGAACAATTTCTACTTTTTCTAAAACAAAGGGGATGTGTTCCAAAAGGGTCCTTTACATGCTCTCCGCACAATGCATGCTATTTTAAAACATGATTTATGTGCCTAATTCCTGGAGCTGCCTTGAAAAATATACTGGGTTCTTCCTCCCCTGCTCCCTATTACCAGAAGACACTCCAATTTGAGAGTGCACTTTGTTTCTGACTACAGGCTGCTATATCATGTCAGCAATTTCATTAAATACTGTTCGAGCTGGACTTTAAACAAATGGAATGGAGAGCCACAGCTGCAGCCACTGCAGAGAGGTAAAGTTATCCAGCCGGGAGGCTTACATAAGAGGCGCTGGACAATCACAGTGAAACCCAGGTGTCATCATCTAAACCCTATTTCTTTGAGACTTGCCCACATCTTTAAAGTGTATGAAATCACACTCTGCACAGAACATTTTTTTTCTCATTTTACATGCCTTAGATCATGAAACACTGGGTTGACATATAAGTTGTTTTTCTCTCTGCAGGACTAGGCTCCAATTATGGGAACGTTGGTAACTTCTGCCTAGGGGAGGAGAAAAGAAAGATGCGCGGGAAGCCTGCAGGCCTGAGAAGGAATGGCTCAGCTTCCATTCCCAAAGATCTATTGCAATGCTGATCATCCGGGAGTAACACACGAGAGTCCTCCCCAGAGGACTTAGAATAGAGGTGACAAGACCCTGAGGACCTTCCCCTGCCCGCATACACACACGCACAGACTCAAGGAGCTCTGAATGTGCAATTAGCAGTAAGCCAAATGCCCTCGGAGCACCTGTCCTCTCCCAACACATTCCCAACTGGCACCTCCGCCAGAGGCTGGAGCCAGTCCCGGACTCCAGAGCTCCTCTCGCGTACCTTATCCCCTTCTTCGCATCCTGCATTCCCTCTCCTAAGTGAAACCCTGTTAACAAGAGGTGCCACTCCTGTCTCCTCACAACACGAAGGTAATAAAAACGAACCTCTTCTTCCCACGGCTCCCTCCAACTTCAAAAACTAGAGTCAACTTACCGGGATGCAAGAGCCAGGGAGTGTTCTTGGGGAACTGGGCTTCGAGGCAACCCCTGCAAACTCTGGCTGGCAAACCCCTGCAACCCCGCTGATCCTGCAGTGGCCGGCGGCAGTTGCGGCTGCAGGACCAGGCGCTGCTGCTCTGCACCAGTCGCCTAGACTCAGCGATGCCCGACGCCTGGCACTTGCCAGGGCGCACCGCCGGGCGGCGGCGATGACTAAGATTGCACCCGGCCACGAACCGGAGCGCTGCAGCTGCCGTCGGCTCTGGAAAGCTGCGCTCCGAGCCCCTGGTGCGTGTCTCCGCCTCGCAGGGAAGCACAGCTCAACAAGAAACCCCCTACGAGAAAAGCCAAGATACTGCTCTTCGCAGAGCCGCCTGCCCCCAGAGGATCAGTCACATCGTGGACGCGCCGGCGAGCGAGTTGGCAGGAGGGGACCGCAATCCGCACTCGCCGCCGCGCCGCGGAGAATGACAGGCGCTGAGGCGGAGCAGCGGCTCGCGGCGCGGGACACGAGTGCGCATGATCCTGGTTCGCTGCGGCACGTCACGCGGAAGGAGGGGCCGGGAAGGGCGAGCCGGGCGGGGCGGGAGTGGGGGCACCCGGGACTCCCCGCCTGGGTTGCGCCCTTCTTGCACGCTGGAAGGTGCAGGAAGGCTCCCGCTTATGGGTTGTGTAAACCTAAAGCTCTGTGATGGAACTTGTTTGCCTCCAGAGTCCATTGTCCCTTAAAAAACACTGTTTATTTCAGTAGTCTTGCAGGTCCCAGTCGAGCCCACAAAAGCCAATTTAACTCAGATTATTGCTTAACCATAAAGCGCTGCGATTTGGGGGACAACTGTCCTTCACCTCGGTTGTACCTAACTCGGGGAGATTTGTTCGGGCCCTTTGCCCGGACCGCACCCCCAGAATAAGCACAGGAGAATCTCTGGGCGGGGCCCAGGTATGGTAGGTTGTAAAACTTCTTCAGAGATAACCAGGATACAGCCGCATTTCTCAAGCCTTTAGTGTGGCGCAGAATCGACTAGAGAATTTGTTAGTGTGTGTCAGAATCCCCTGGGGAATGTGTTAAGATGCAGATGCCGATTCAGATTCAGTAGGTCTCAGAGGATAAGGGGAAGAATCTTCATTTATAAGAAGTTCTGAGCGACTGCCAATGGTGAGCACCAGACCACATCCTTGCTAGAACCTGGAGCAGAGCTTCTGAAATGGTCTGCCGAACAATCATCTGAGAGACTTTTTAAAACGCGGAGCAAATTCCCATGCCCTCTCCTCAGTGGTTCTGGTTCAGCCTCTGGGCAAAGATGGGGCTCTGGAATTCCCTGTACAACAAGCACTTTAGATCAATCTGATAGGAGTCTTGTTTGGACAAAATCTCAGATTTTTACACTGGCAACCTGGAGTTGGGAATAGACTTTTTGTAGTTACAAAGAGCCAAGTTAATCTTAAGTGCCTTCTAAGCGAATAGGTGCTTTATTTAACTAGTTCAAATTTTCTACTAGTATGACTTAGCATTCCTTAGCAGGAAAAAGGTATAAACGGTACACCTAATGTGTATCTGTGTCATGTATCATTATAGGGGGCTCAGAGTCACTTGGGAGGAAAGCTCAAGCTGAGGAGAGGGATGGGAGTAGGGTGATGGATCAAGGGAAATGAGTGTGTTGTAGGGAGAGGTATATAGGAGGAAACAAACTTCCAGCTCAACCTAAGAGCTTAGAAACCTGCTTTGGCGACCTTAAGGTAGGAGAACCCAGGGATCAGTCTTTGTTTCCACTTTCTAAGTCAGAATGAAACTGGGATTTTGAAGAGCTAAAAGTATGGATTACACTAGGTTACCTTATTGAACCTCACAGTTGTCTCTTAAAGCATATTTTTAAAAAGATATTTTGCACATTCAAAAGTACATCTAGGCTTTAGTTGTATGTTCAAGTGGAAACATGGATCTTAAGCATTGGATGGTTTTTATAGTCTGAGGAAAACAATTGAATTTTAAAGAGAAAATGGTTTCTGTATCTACAATTCAAGTCTTTTTTTAAAATATTGTTTTAGTTGTCAATGGACCTTTATTTTACTTAGTTATATGTGGCGCTGAGGATCGAACCCAGTGCCTCACACATGCCAGGCAAGCGCTCCACCACTGAGCCACAACCCCAGTCCCCTACAATTCAAATCTTCTTAAAGTTATGCCTACATTTCGAGTTAGACAGGCTTTCATTTTTGTAGGGAGGAAATACAGTTTTTGTCTTCATCCAATTTTGTAGTTCCACATAGTGGGACTGCAAAATGTTCTCAGAGCATCCTAGTTCTAGGACACTGCATTGTCACAGTGTAGGCCAGTCTCAAGGCTCTGTCCATTTCTTCTCCTTTCTTGGCCAAATAACTATTCACCAAATGAATGTTATTTTCATTTCCAAATTGTTCTTACCAAGATTTGCCATTGGCAAATTAGAACCTAAATGTATTTCAAAGCCAGTTCTCGTTCTTGTAAACGTTATGGACTGTACTCCCAGTCTGATTAAAGTTTTAGAGACGAGCGTGTCTGATTTATATATGATCTTCCAGTCCAGGAGTTGGCCTTTGCCAGGCATGAGGGCATATGTCTGTAATCCCACTGACTCAGGAGGTTGAGGCAGGAGAATTGCAAGTTCAAGGCTAGCCTAATCAATTTAGGGAGGCCCTGAGCAACTTAATGAGACTTTGTCTCAAAATAAAAAATAAAAAATAAAAATGGCTAGGACTGTGGTTTAGTGGTTAAGCACCCTTTGGTTCAATCCACAGTACCAAAAAAGAACCACCACAAACAAAACAAAAGCCCAGAGGTTGGCCTTGAAGTGCTATTGCCAGCTATACCCTGCCCACCTTCATCTTTACTCCTCATGTAACTTTTCCATTAGAGCATTCTTCTGATCATGAAATAAAAAAATAAATGAATTCCTAAGAAAAAGAAAATTCTCCGCAAACAAGGGAGCTGCTACACATTGTATGACTCAATTCAGTTTTTAATAAGAAAATATTTAAATTTTTTTAAAAAAATGATGGTAGCAGAATGATCATGTTGGGACTTTTAGGTTAAGAACCCATTTTCAATGGGACAGGAGGGAGTGGAGAAGGAAAGATAGTAGACTGAGACGGTCAGTATTACCCTATGTATACATAAGATTATATGAATTGAATTGTGTGAATCTACATTGTGAAAAAAAAGATATATTCTCTGCTGTGTAATTATATCAAAATGAGTTCTACTATCATGTATAATTAAAAAGAAGCAATAAACAAAAATGACCCCATTTTCAGTTTTCTTAGTTGCTGGAAACTCCAGTCAAAAGATTTATTTAACCTTTTACTGTCATGTATAACTAAAAATAACAAATAAAAATTTTTTAAATAAAAACATTTATTTCAATAGCATTTGATTCATTTGCATACTGACTTCAAGAGATCCAGAATTTAATTATATAAAAAGTTAATGAGTATGTCCCACTATCATTGAATTTTGAGTCACTGTTATTGGCATTAAACACTTGAAATATGCAATATTGTTTTAGAATTGATTAGGTCTTAATATTGACTGTGTTGGCATTTAGAATTTGTTTCTCATTAGTTGCTATTATTGTCTGGCAGAAATAGCAGCTACATTTTTTTCTCTGAGGTCTGTATTCCTTATGGGTCAGGAAAGCCTGCTCTTTGGCTAAGAATTTCCTCATTCAGTGCCCCTATAAGTGCTGGCAGTAAGGTTCTTAATTATACAGATACCAGAAACTGCTCTGAACCTTTTCTCATTTCATTCACGAAACTGTACCTAGGACAGGTTTTTTTTTTTTTTTTTTAATTAAACTCTGTCAAGAATTGCAGGCTGCTGGGCACGGTGGCGCATGCCTGTAATCCCAGCACTTGGGAGGCTGAGGCAGGAGGATTATGAGTTCAAAGCCAGCCTCAGCAACTTAGCGAGGCCCTAAGCAACTCAGTGAGACCCTGTCTCTAAATAAAATACAAAATAGGGCTGGGGATATGGCTCAGTGGTGGAGTGCCCCTGGGTTCAATCCCTGGTTCCAAAAAAAAAAGAATCGCAGGCTGATCACCGAGCTGAAAAGCTTCAGCTCAAAAATTCTCTACCTTTATTTATCATGTTTTTTCATCCATTTCACTTGAAGGGACTCTGACAGAAAAACCATTCAACCCTGCTTACTTTGTAGATATAGAACAGATAAGAGAAGTGTTGTAGAGTTCAAGGTGGCTGGCAAGGCTGAGACAGAGTTGGGAGCAAAGAATTAGATGGCACTTTATAAAAAATAATTTTGCTGTAAAATATATACACAGGTTCTGCTTGATTTTTGGACACAATTTATTACAAAACTTGCTTTGTTTGAACATATGTAGCAACAAATAGCATCACTGCAACTAAATCCCTGGTGAGGACAGAGGGTGGTTAGCTTTCTATCTTCTTCTCCTCAGACACTTTGGGAAACTATTGAAAAACCCAATTCTTTTTGCCCTAAAATAGGAAACCTACAAAATACCTGCATCTCAAATGTTGCATCTAAATTATTTCATTTAGAATTTAGAACAGGCAGTATACTACAGAATTTGGATTTCCTGGCTAGCTCTAAAATGATTTTTAAACCCAGAAATAAGTTAATAAAATGTTAGAATTGGGAGCTTGGGTTGTGGTTCAATGGTAGAGTGCTTTCCTAGCATGTGTGAGGCGCTGGGTTCCATCCTCAGCACCGTATAAAAAAATAAATAAAGTTGAAAAAAAAAGAAAGTTAGAGTTGGCTGTGCATATCCACAGAATTCTACCAGCCATAGATTAAAAATACTCTGTTAGGGATGGGGTGATTGTGTTTGCACTGAACACCTACAGACAGTTTTCCTTGTCATTATTCCATAAGCAGCAGCACAGTATAACAACTACTTACATGGTATTTATACTATTAGGTATCATAAATAATGTAGAGGTGATTTTAAATATACAGGAAGATATGCATAAGTTATATGCAAATACTATGCCATTTGAAATGAGGGATTTGAGTATTCACAGACTTTGGTAAGTGGTAACTGAAGAGAACTAACCTCCCATGAATGTATAAGGACTGGTCAGCTGGTAACTATAACTCAAAGCCTGGAAGGAAGGAATTTTTGGTAAAGATTCTGGCCCAAAGTAGAAGTGGGATTGAGAATTGGAGGATGGCATTTAGGGACTGCAGATGAAGAATGGAGGTGGCCTTTGGTGGCTAAGGAGTAGAAGCTGGTGAAGACTAAATACCACCAGCGCCTGAGATAAGGTCAGGAGATAGCCTGTAACCAAGAAGAGAAAGATCAGTTTATACTATGGTGGCAACTTAGGGCTTGCCTGTACTTAAAGTATAGAGGCTTCAACATTTGTCTTGATCTATAGGAAAAAATGATCAGAGATTAATAAGTTTGCAAACCCTTAAAACCTATAATTAGGAACTGCCATAGAAATGAACAATTTCAATCTCTAAGAAATACTTACCCCTCCCTCTCAGCCAAGTTCCCCACTAATAAAAGGAGAGAGCAACAGAAGAGAGGCCACAAAGCATGGTGTGGACCACATAGCCTTGTCTGGCCCAGATGCTCAGCATCTCAGGCAGTTGTAATCATACAGTCATCCTCTTTGATTATCTAACATGAAGTGATGATCATTTCAAGCATGTAGTAGGTGTTTAGTAAATGTTTGCTGTTAATGTGTGGTTTTATGGAAAAAAAAAAAAAAAACTCTCCAAGCATTAAAATTTGTAGCTAGAGGTCTCCTAATGTTCAGTTGTATCATTTTACGTAAGCCATGATAGACTGTGGTTTTTACAAGAGTGAATAGAACTCATCTAAGAACAGGAGAATCTTGTAGAAAAGGCTTTCAGGGGTGACTAAAGAAAACCTAATATAATCTGTGCCTCACACTCCACTACAGAGGAAAATGAAGGGCTTAAGTACTTGACATTTCCAGATCTTTCTACTGGGAGAAAGAAATTACAGCAGCAAAAAAGAAAGTACTTACAGAAGTGGAAACAGAAAGTGCCTTAATGAAATGTCTTTAGAGTACAAATGAAAGAATGGATATTCCTGTCATCCTGTGCATCCTGAGCTCACACAGTCCTTAAGTGTCTGTCCTCACTTCAGCAGTCAAAATTTGTGGCTCAAAGTTGATGTGGATGCTAGAATGTTGGTGGAGATTTGTTTAGGTTCATCTTACTTCTTCCGCCTTTATCACTTCGATATAGCACAATTTTTATGAAGACATTTAAAATAGTATCAGAGAAAAATATATTTTAATGATCATAAGCCATGTACTGCCATCAAACAAAGATTGAAGACTGAGAAAGGAAGATTGCAAAGTTAATGAGAGTTCCATTTCCAAGGGAAGCAATTCATGCAGTCTCTGGAAAGGTTGAAAAGATCTTTAGTGGCTGTTGCATTTCTGTCATTTCTTGCCATGTTACACATCTTCCTCTATTCAGCATCTCAGGAAATAAGCTTTTCTGCTCTTGGCCTTACATTCTCCCTAGAGTCCAGGCCATCTTCTGTCATAGCAAGAAGGGGCATATGGTGGCTTATTCTTTTGGTCAGGATTCCATTTAGACATGGAAGTATCTGCATTGGTTACATGGCTTCCTTACTCAGTCAATTTCTGCTCAACTCCCTTCATCTCTACTCCCAAACAAGAGAACATCTTCTAGAGAAAGGTGATGGTCAATAGCAGTGAGGGCCAGGGAGGGTCAGGTTTTCTCAATGTTTTCATGCTTTTGGTGGTGGCCAAACCTAATATTTGGAACAGGTGACAAAAATTGGCATTTGGGATGTTGCATGTGTGGCAGCTGGTCAGACCCTCATTGGATTCTGAAAACATGTTTTTCCAGGTTGAATAAAAGCACAGGATCAGCTTGGTAGAAAAGCAAGGGACCTTGGAAGTTTCACAGCAATTCAGATTGAATTCCCACAGGCAAAAGCCATAAAATAAACCATCACTCCAAGATGTCTTGTAAAAACAGCAGTTGCTTTTAGAAATATTTAATCCCAAATTCCACTGAAGTGCACATGGTATTTCCTGTTTCTGGAAACAGAGGAAAATTAAGCTCTGTTTGAAAGAAAGCAAGCAGAGCCAGATGTTGGTGTTGGTAACAATCTGCAGAGCCCAACACGCATGTGGCATGTGGCGGCACTCAGGGAAATGCATGACAGCTGTCTGAAGCCCTGGGAGCCTAATTTCTCTTGGCTAGAAAAGAAACAAAGTGTAGGGGCTGTTTTGTTTATATGTACAAGGAGACAGCTGAGTCCAAGAGACATTATTTTGGTTAGTAGAGCCAGCAAGAGCAATTTAAAATGTTTTCTCTCTTCCTTTAACACACATAGCTCAGATCACTTATTCAAGGAATATTCCAAATCCAACCAAATGTAATGACATTTTAAATCTTACTTTTATTTATTTTTAAATTTATTTAAGAAAATTTGGGACTATTCCATTTGAAATCAATTATAGGCCATCTCATGGTATTTTGCTTTGTCTATATTAATACTTAGAATTTTTATCCAGAAAAAAACATGATTGGACTTCTTGATTTAAAAGTCTTTGGGTTTAGAGGAGTGAGAGCAATCTAGTTTATCTTCACCACACCCGTTCCCAAATTTTCTCTTTCAGTTAAGCTGGTTTTACCTTTAGCCTTTGTCCTTTCTTGCTTTTGTGTTTCACTGGTGGTTTTTATCCAAGCCTTCCTTTACCCTCTCTGTTCTTGAAATACTAGCCATTCTAATGCCTAATTCATACTCCAGCACATCCTTGAAATTGACCTTGATCTTCGGAGGTAGAAGAGCCTCTCCTGTGAGCGTCTGTACCATCTACAGTCTGTATCATCACATGGCACTTCTAAACTGCTGTGCATAATAGCTATCAGTGTATGTATCTCAACTGCTCCATGAAACAGAAAGCTCCTCGAGTGTTCACACTTTGTATTTCCTCTCCCTTTCCCCACTCCTCAACTCTGTAGTTATTTACAAATTGCAAGGTGACTACCCACTTCCATCCTTTTGATGTTGGTGATTGCAATCGAGTTTGGTGGAAGGTAAAGTGTGAGTTTGTGGGGAAGATAAAGAATGCTGAGTGATTCATTATCAGATCCTCTTTGGACTGCAGAACTGGACATATTATCAAGGTTTATCTAGTCTTGTGCTTGTTGCATCTGAATTACAGGATGAAGGCTTGGTCTCAAGGGCAGTCACAGAAATAGAAAGTTCGAGCCTGATTAATACTAAGATTTCCTTAATATTGAGCTCTGCATCAAGGATACTTCAGTATCTCCCTCCCACTAGCAATGGACAGGATTGAACACAGCCTGGAGAAGGATTGGATATGTTAACTGGGGGAAAGATGATCATTCATAGAAGCAGAAGGAACAGTGAGTGAAGCAGAAAACCAAGAAGAACATTTTTCTTGATGCAGTGCTCTTCATAGCAGGTCACCTGACGCAAAGGGTATGAGTCTTTGTGTTCATCCCTCACTTTGCCACCATCTCTCTGTCCTGTTTATGGTCCCTTGTTCAGAGAAGTGACCCCAGGCTGTGCTGAGACCTGATATGGATACTGACTAGATCAGGCTGTCAACTGATCCTAAGAATAGGCTGATGCAGAGTGAGTGTTTAAGGGGTAGCTAGCTGGACCAGTAGAATTAGCTCCATCTGAAATGTACATGGGAGAAAATGGAGTGGATTGGTCAGTCTGCAGAGGAAAATGGAACAGAAAAACAAGGAGCAACAGAGAGACTATAGAAGAAAGAGCTTCCCAGCCAGTGCAATGATTTTCCAGACTCTTCACATCATTAAATGAAATTCTCTTCTATTTCCCAACTCTTGTAAGCCAAAACATAGTGCTTGATGAATGTTTATAAAATGAATGACTAGGAATAAATCATGAATATTGTCAGGCATTCATAAAACAATATTTATGTGCATTTGTGCACATCATCATAAAAATATTTCTAGCCTTTGTCTCTGGTTCCAAGTATAGATCTTCAAAATCCTTAGAATTTCCTGAGGGATGGGAGTGTCTTTTGTTATTCTTAATTAACCCCTTTGGGTGCTTGAGTTTATGCTAATGAGGTCTGAGGGGGAACTAGCCCTGTGATTAGAAGTTTGAACTTGAACTTCTAATCACACAGCCCAACCTCTGGGGAATAAAGTGGGCCTGGAGATTAAGTTCAATCACGAGGCCAGTGATTCTATCAGTTGTGCCTGTATGATGACACTCCAATAAAAAACTTGGGACAATGAGGCTTGGGGAGCTTCCTGGTTGGTGAATGCACTGATGTACCAGGAAGGGTGATGTCCTGACTCCACAGGACAGAAGTTCCTGTGCTTTGTGCCCTTCCAGACCTTGCTGTATGTATGTCCTCTTCTGGCTGCTCATCTGTACCCTTTATAATAAATAAAGTGGTAATCAGAATCATAGTACTTTCTTGAGTTTTATGAGATCCCCTCAAGCAATTTATTGAACCTGAAGAGGGGTTGTCAGAACCCCCAACTTTGCAGCAAGTCAGGCAATGGCATGTGGCCTGGGGATCTTCCTTATAGTTGGTGTCTGCAGTAAGAGTTGTCTTGTTGGGGACTTCACCCTATAACTTATGGGATCTGATACTCACTCCAAGTAGTGACAGAATTAAATTGTGGAATACTCAGTTGACATGGAAAAGTTGCACCAGAACATTACGTTCTTCGGCATTTAAAAACACACCATGTCTTTTGTGATGTCTATTTTCAGTGTTGATTAACACAGAGCTAAATGATATCACCATCTCGAGGTGAAGGAGAGAGCAATTATATGGTTGTTATACCTCTATAAGTCAATCTGCATGTGTTGATTGATGGTCAGTGAAGTAATCAACAAATTTTAATATATACATCCCATCCCTTCAGCTGGACATTTAGCTTTGGGAAGTCAAGCCCACATATTCCACATCTTTGTATTTGAAACTGTGCGTAGTGAATTGCCTTAAGAATCCTAAGTACTACTGAAATGCTTTATAGTTCATATGGTAATGTACAAATAATGTACAAATAATTAAAATTCCTTGCATTTCATGCTTATTTAAAATTCTTGACTCCCTGGACATTAAAAATCACTCTCCTTTTTTTTTTTTTTTGCCTTTCCTTATTTCACAAATAGTAAAAACTAAGCCATAGGTAAGTGCCCATAGGTAAGTGCCTTATCTAGTCAATCTGAGAGCAAGTCAGGATTAGATGTGATATTAAAAGTCAATTTCCCTGAATTTCCAAATGTATCACTTAGTTTATCAAACCCTCTTTGATTACTAAGAACTACTGGTCAGGTCCAGTTCTGGCCATTCTGGGGAAGATGAGAGTGAAGTACTCATATAAGTTCAGAATCAGATTCTATCATGCCCGGTGCACATGGAACCACTTTGTCATTCATTTTAGAATTGTTCATTTGGCCATATGTTCATGCCAGTAGCTAAACCCAGAATTTTCTTGCCAAATTAAGGCAGTGAGTCATGTATATTGATAGAAAAGTTTAAGGATCTAACCTAGGATATGCCAAGGAAGAGAAATACACCCAAGCACTGACAAAAACAGAAACAAGAAACATTTTTTAAAAAAAGAAATCTCAATCTTAGAGTTGTTTTAATTTGCATTTCTCCAATTACTAGAAATGTTGAACACTTTTTCATATACTTATTGATCGCCTGTTCATCCTCTTCTGTAAAGTGTCTGTCCAGATCCTTGGCCCATTTATTGATTGGGTTCTTTGGATTTTTGGTGTAAAGTTTTGTAAGTTCTTTATAAATTTTGGAGTTTAGTGCTCTCTCTGTAGTGCTTGTGGTAAAGATTTTCTCCCACTCTGTAGGCTCTCTTTTCACATTATTGATTGTATCCTTTGCTGAGAAAAAGCTTTGTAGTTTGAGTTCATCCCATTTATTGATTCTTGTTTTGATGTCTTGTGCTTTGGAAGTCTTGTTAAGGAAGTCTGGTCCTAAGCCAACATGATGAAGATTTGGGCCTACTTTGTCTTTTATTCGGTGAAGGGTCTCTGGTCTAATTCCTAAGTCCTTGATCCATTTTGAGTTGAGTTTTGTGCAGGGTGAGAGATAGAGATTTAATTACATTTTATTGCATATGGATTTCCAGTTTTCCCAGCACCATTTTTGAATAGGCTATCTTTTCTCCAATTAGAGTGGCTACTATCAAGAACACAAACAATAGTAGATGTTGGCGTGGCTATGGGGGAAAAAGGCACACTTTTATATTGCTGGTGGAGTTCCAAATTGGTACAGCCACTCTGTAAAGCAGTGTGGAGATTCCTCAGAAAACTTGGAATGGACCCACCTTTTGACCCAGTTATCCCACTCCTTGGTTTATACCCAAAGGACTTAAAATTAGAATAATACAGTAACACAGTCACATCAATGTTTACAGCAGCTCAATTCACAATAGCTAGACTGTGGAACCAACCTAGGTGCCCTTCAACAGATGAATGGATTATGAAGCTGTGGTATATATACACAATGGAATACTATTCAGCCATAAAGAAGAAGAATATTATGGCATTTGCAGATAAATGGATGGAACTGGAGAATATCATGTTAAGTGAAATAAGCCAATCCCAAAAAACCAAAGGCCAAATGTTTTCCTTGATAAGTGGATGATGATATAGAATCGGGTTGGGGGGGTCGGGGGAGAGAGAAGAATAGAGGAACTTTAGATTACGAAGAGGGAAATGAGAGGGGGAGGAGGCGGGGTATGAAAAAATGATGGAATGAGACAGACATCATTACCATATGTACATGTTTGATGAACAAGAATGGTATGAATGTACATCATGCACAACCATAGAATTGAAAATTTGTACCCCATATCTGTACAATGAATCAAAATGAAGTCTGTAAAAATAAGTTTAAAAAATATTATTTCTCCTCCTGCAAAGAAAGAAATATCAATAGTATAAAAATTACTGTCTTTCTTATCTAGCAGGGTAGCATGTAATGAGCCCTATGGGTTGTAGCTGGACTCAGCTGCCCCATCTTCTTCAAGCTATAAACAGAACTGAAACAGTAACTCTGCCGCAGGAGAAAATTTTAATGACTCTGAGGGATATCGGCCAACAATTTATTTCAGAGGGAAAGCAGTAAAATCTGAGTTTTCTTTTATCTGATTGAACATTACTCATCGGAAGTAATTACTTGCTTTTCTAACATACAACACATACTTTGTTACTAACAAAATATCTGAAAATGACAGTGACTGGAATTGGGGACAGTCATTATGGTAGCATTCTCTTTGACAACATGTGATCACACCCATTAAAGAGCTCTACGTTCCCCTCAAACATGGTAGGAAACTCCCTAGTTGATTTAACCCAAAGCTGAGTACATACCAGGCTCAATTAAGAAGCAGATGTCAGCAAACTGCTCCTCCATGCATGTGACTAGAAGCTGCATCTAAATAGTGAACACTGACAGGGGTGACAGTTTCCAGGAGTCTGAGGTTCAGACCTACCTGTGACACATTCTCTGAGACAAAGCAGGTGATTTTAGTGGCCACTTTGCAGATAAGAGAAAGGTTCACTCCTGTTCCACCTCCGGGTGAGGCTGTAGGTCCAGAAGGCACTTGGGTGGATGCTGATATGTGTCTGTTCCATCCTGGGTCTCATGTGTGCGAGCTCTTGATTCAAAAACATCTGGGTGCTCTCCTCTTCAAGAGCGGGCCTCAGAGGTTGGCCTGACTTGATTATTTCCAGTGTTTAATTCCAGGGGAGTCCAGATAGATTCTCTCTCTTTTTTTTTAATACTGATAATTGAACCTAGGGGCCCTTAACCACTGAGCCACATCGTTAGCCCTATGTTTGATTTAGAGACAGGGCCTCACTAAGTTGCTGAGGGTGGCTTTGAACTTTTAATACTCCTGCCTCTGCCTCCTGAGCCACTGGGATTATAGGCTCCATTCTCTTTGAGATGTGCCGGTAGTAATTCCTAACTTCCTGAATTAATTCCTAATTCCTAATTCCTGAATTCCAGGGTAGGTTGTTAGCTAATTTGAATTGTTCAGGATTGGGGATGATGTGGCCCCTGCCACTGTAGGATCACCTTCCAGAGGTCACAGAGAATTTCTTGGGGAGAAAACAGTGGCCCTGTTATAGAATTCTGTACGTACTGCAGAAGGAATCCCAAAGTAGTTTTTCTTTTTCATAAGAAGAACCTAGCCAATAATGAGTTTCAGCCCACAGCACAGTGACTAACAGTGTGGGCTCTGGGGGAAGGTAACCGAGGTTTATATGCCTCCTCTGACAGGTATTGAAATCTTAGTCAAATTGCTTATGCTCTCTGTGTCTCAAAATTCATTGTTTGTAAAATGAGGCCACTGCATGTATTTAATAATATGTGAAGGGCATATGCTAATGATAAGTCTAATGGTTATTAAACATTTGGCACACTCTCTGGAACACAGAAGTACTCAAATCACCACCACCAGATTGTGCTTACCCTATGTCAGATGCTCTTTGTGCATTTTATATATGTAACTCATTTAATTTTCATGAAATAATATGACATTTATCACATTCCCATTATGCAGATGAGGAAACTGAGGCATGTATGAGCTAAGGAAATTGTCTGCTAGGGGACAGCAGATTACCTCTATGCATTTTAACCCAGGTCATGTGACTCTGGACTGCATGCAGTGAGCCCCTGTTGCTTGTACCTTTAAAAAGATGATATTTTATTTACTGCTTTTCCTGTAGTCTTTCTGACACCATGATACAGCTATGACCCCTGCTCCCTCAGGTCTTAGGCCCCAGGAAAAGCAGTGGCCGATCCTTCCATTGCTGAGCCACTGTGATCCATGCAGTGATCCATTTGCCACTTGCATGATTCCCAGGGTGAAGAGGAAAAGGTACAGGAGGGCCCGAAAGTCTGCATGTGTGGAGTTGTGTTTTTTGTTTGAATTCTGACACTCTCCTTAGCCAGGTGAACTTGAAGACCTTCTTTGGACCTTAATTTCCTAAATTAAAAAGGACAGATTCAAACTGGAATATTTTTAGGCATCGTTTTTACATCTAGAATTTCACAATAGATTATCTATTTATTTAAACTTAACAAACATTTACTGACTACTTGTTCTTTGCCGTGGATAGAAAAAAAAAACTGAATAAATAGAAGCCATGATCACAACCACAAGGAATTTTTATCTTAAATAACATGAGTGGGAAGACCTGAGTTCAAATATATTTTCCATTTCCTAACTATCACCTTAAACTGATTATCTATTAATTTTCTCATTTTAAAAATAGGCTTGATAATGTTTTTTTCATAAGATTTGAATCACTGCTCACACTCATAAATGTTGTTGGAAATATTCAACGAATGCTTTGGATAAATGCATTATTTAAAAAAATATCAGGTGAAATGGAACACAGTGGTGTTCATCTGTAATCCCACCTATTCAGAAGGCTAAGGCAAGGGATCACAAGTTGGAGGTCAGTCTCAGCACTTAGTGAGGCCCTTAAGCAACTTAGGGAGAACCTGTCTCAAAATAAAAAATTGAAAAAGTGCTGGGGATGCGACTCAGTGGTAAAGCACCCTTGGGTTCAATCCCCTGTACCAAAATAAATAAGTAAACCACCACCACCAACAGAACCTGAATCAATAAATGGAATAAATTTAATACCATTTTCTCTTCTGAATGTGAAATATGGTATAAAAAGATGTCAACAAGTAATCTCATAATTACAAATATGCAATTTTAATATGTCTCTTTAATGCTAAAAGAACATATGCTATTATCAGACACCTAATAACAAGCAAATGCATATTAAAATGGGACATGTCTATGCAACATGAGAAGCATGCAGTTTAGCCAGTGTATAAGTAAAGGGAAAAGATGAAGCAGAAGCAAACTAAGTTTAAATTTACACTGCCTGTCAATGGCCATGCTAGGCGTGAATGGTGAATTTTTCAATGTTGGCTAAGCTTACCCTGAACCCCTTTTAAATTTGGGGCTTACACAATAATAATGTCTATTTAGTTTAATGCAGCAAATATTTATTTATTTGACTCAAACTTTCTTTATGCCACATGTTCTGTTTGTGCACAAGAGCAATGACCCAGACAAACAGGAGCAATGCCCTCCTGGAGAACATTAGAAAGAACCCAGTTGTATTTGTTAGTTAAAGTTCTATTTATTAACAGAGAAATGTTTTCTAAAAATAAGAACTACATTGTTTAAATACATGTATTATAGTTTTTATTGCTGTTTCTTACAACAGGAAAAAAATAAGGGGAAAAATTCCAATCTGAATGTGCATTGACAGGAGGTGTTCTCATAAATTAATATATAACTCAAAATAGAAAAAGTAGACTATGTCTCCACTAAGAAAAACAAACAGGAAAATAATGGGAATGAAAGTGTCAAGATGTTAAAAATATTTGTCTCTTGGTAGTATAATGATCATCATGAATAAATTTTTCTCTCCTGCACACTTTTATGTATTTTCTGCATAACCATGCATTTTTGTAACAACCAGAAAAAAACCCAAAATTTATAAGGAGGATGTTTATAACATTTGACTTATTAATTCTGCTCCTAAGTTTCTTCTTAAAAATAGAACCTACCAGAAGAATCCCAATGCAAATAATTTTGTTTAAAGTAATTGAAAAGCTAAGCTACATCCTTCTTCCAGTAGTCATTATTTAACCCAGTTTTGGGATCTTTTGGCTTTTACAGTGCGTTCAGCAACATCTGAGAATATTGCACTCACTCCAGTTAAGTAACACTTTGTTGTCAAGCTGATCTCTAAGTAATAACCAGGTTCTAGTTGTTCTGGGGAAGGCCCACCCCTTGTTAATCTGTAATGTCATGATGCAAATCCACAGGAAACAGCTCATCCCTCAGAAATTGACAAGCTGTCCCCTCTAGCCATTAACTATACAACAAGGGGCATACCATCAAACTAATCAATAATAAAATAATAATAATAATAACGGAGTTCTTATGTATAAATTCATATTCTCAAAGTTGAGACGCTTAAAGTTTGAATAATTGCTTGTTTGGTTGTGTGTGAAGAGGGAGGATCCAATTCATTGAATTCTAGTGGGCAGGTAGTCAATTTGACAGTGATTGCTACTATGTTTCATCTTCTCATCTTTGGACAGGGCCCTGACGGACGTTAATAGGAATTACACTGGGGCGAATGCTCTCCTGGAGGCTTCTGATGCACTGGGGCTGGTCACTAGGGAGTAAGGATGGAGAGAAGGGAGGTACCTAGAAAAGTTTTAGGCTCAGTTCCTTCCTGGCAAACCCAGGATGCTGCTAAAACACTCTGGACATGAAGGAGGATATCTGAGATGGAGTACTCTCACCTTCAAGTTTCTTTAACTTGAGCAAGTCATATAACCTCTGCCCAGTTAACCTCTGATTTAATCTATGCTGAATTAAAAAAAAAGTTAGAAAAATGTACAAGTACTTTGCAGTTATTGTGAGGATCAAAGGAGAAAATGTATGCAAAAGTATCTTAGGTGTAAAATCTGGCACATAAATCAGATATATTAATATTCGAAGGCATGTTTAGATTCCTTGGGATACATAGGAGAGTGTCTTTCACTTGGTCATTATCAATTAAATATTTATTAAATTTATGTGGCGAGACAGGACATAAACTGGAGATAAAGTGATGTTTCAGAAGCTATTTTAATTAGAAAAACTAAGGTTCCCTGGGTATTGTAAAATTAAAGGACAGTTATCAAATTTCACATAGGAACAGAATACTTGGCATTGGACATTCTTGGAATAATGGGATAATGTGTGGTCATTTGAAAGAGTGTTGTACTGGTGGCTAGAATTTATTTTCTCTTTCCTAGAGCGCCAGTTGGATCCAGTTGACTGAATGTGACTTGTTGGTTCAGTTATTCAGCCAGTAAATATTTAAGAACTAACTATGTTTTAGACACTTTACTAGCAATGGTTTGACATGAAGGCAAGGATAGACAAACACATTCCCTGTCCTTATGGAGACACAGCATAGTGTGGGAGACAGTTATTTGTCAGGTAATCACATAATTCGTGGAAAACATGATTGCTTAGAAGGAGAGATGCCTAATTCCACAGGGGTATATCATTTCTATGCTCAGATTAAGCATAGAGAACAGGAATAATTCTTTGAAAGGGAGATTCATGGGCTTAAATCTGAAGGCTTTAATCTGTAGGCCAAAGGTGAAGAAGGGAGAGAAGAACATTCTAGACAAAGGGAGCAGCTTGTGTAAAGTTCCAATTTGAGAACTTACCACTATTTATATGCTAGTTTATCCACCTTGATTTTGTCAGTGTATTAAACAAGTTTTATAGAAAAAGGATAAAAATATTATATTGGTCAGTGTTTCATGACTGTAACAAATACCTGAAACAATCAACTTATAAAGAGAAAAGGTTTATTTTGCATTATGCTTTGGGAGGTTCTAGTCCACATTGCTTTCATACTCTGATGGTGAGGCAGCACATCATGGCAGGAGCATCTGGTAGAGAAAAATTGTTCCCCTCATGGTTAGGAAGTGGAATGAAAAAGGAAGGGAAGGGGCTGGAGTCTCATCCCCTTCAAGGACACACCCCAATGACCAGAATATCCTAGGTCCCACCTCCCCAAAGCACCAAGCTAGTGACTAACCCTTAACACATGAGCCTTTGGAGGACATTCCAGATCCAAACTATAACAAATTCTTTTATAACTGGATTATTTTCCTTAGTGATATATCTTGACCTTGTATGTTGCCATACATAATTTTTTCTCATTCTTTTTTTGGTACCAGGGATTGAGCCTGGTGCTTAACCAATAAGCCACATCCCTAGACCCCTCTTAATTTTTTTTTTTTAAATTCTAAGACAGGGTCTTGCTAAGTTACTTAGAGCCGTACTAAGTTGCTGAGGCTGGCCTTGAACTTGTGATTCTCCTGCCTCAGTCTCTCAAATTGCTGGGATTATGCAGGTGTGCACCACCATGCCCATCCCTCTGGTTCTTTTTAACAGTGGCGTATTATTCTATTTTTCAATAGATGTGTCATACTTTATTTAACCTGTCTCTAGTTAGCAGACATATAACTTGTTTACAAAGTTTGCTATTCTAAACAATGATCTAATTGATAGGTGCAGATATCTTTGATTGTTGTGTGATAGATTTCTGGGGTAACTTTCTAAAATTGAAATCACTGGGTCAAAAATCATACACATTTTAACATTTTAATTGCCATTATAAATTTGTCCGTTAAGAAGATCTCTGAAGTGTTTCTTTTACCTAATCTGGGAGTGTGAGATGGAGGGAGAGTTCAACCTCATTTAGAAACAAAGGAAACCCTGTCAAAGAAAAATCTGAGATGGGACCAAGGTTACAACTTCAAGTAGTCCAGAAAATGTGAGAGTTAATGAAAATAACACATTTCCCCTACTCTGGTATTGAGTTAGGTATTGGGAATAGTATAACATGTAAGGGTTTTTCAAACCTAATGATAGGAATTGTGCCCCTTCCTTAGCTGGCAAACCACCAGGCTAGTGCAAAGTGTTGAAGGAGATTCTTTGAAGCCAGGCACGGTGGCACATGCCTATAATCCCAGTGGCTCAGGAGGCTGAGGCAGGAGGATTGCAAGTTCAAGGCCAGCCTCAGCAATTTAGTAAGGCCCTAAGCAACTTAGTGAGACTTGTTCTCAAAACAAAACAACAACAACAGCAACAACAACAAATGGGCTGGGATTATGACTCAGTGGTTAAAGGCCCTGGTGCTCTCCCCACAAAAAATAAAGGAGATGGTTTAAGGGGAGGAAGTAATTAGTTGGGGAGTGCTTCCTGTTTGAGCTGAATCATTTTGACCAGTAGGATTTTGGAGCAGAAGAGTTTTTTGTGTCAGTTGTTAAATATCCCAGAATTTGGGTTTGCAGAATGGTAAGTAGATTTGTGTAGCCTGAGGAGTAGGGTCCAGGAGATGGACCTGGGAAAGCTTCTGGTGTCAGTCTATTGTGTAAAGAATGGTTTCTACAGGTGATAAGAAGTACCAACGACTTTTAAAAACCTGGGGTTTGTTTTTCTAAGTTAGAAAATCTGCATGTTGGCAGTGGGACTTGGCTCAGTGGCTCACTGGTGTTGGGGCCCGTGTCTCTGTATTTCTCTTGGCCCTTCTCTCATGGTGGCAGAACGGCTGCCTCAGTTTCTGGTCTTATCTGTGTTCAAGCCTAGAGGAAGGAGGAAGTGCATCTGTCCACTGCATCGGGAAAGCATAAGATTTCTCTGAAGCTCCCACAAGAGATCTCTGTTGCTTTTTTTTACTGTCTACCACTGGCTGCTGGGAGCGAAGCTGAGAGCATGGAGGATGGATGTCACAACGGGCTTAGTCCAGCTCTGACCATTGCTGGCAGGTGTGTGCTCAGATTCCCACGTAAAACCAAGATCTTTGAAGAAGAGGTTTATCCATAAGAAGGGATAATCAAACCATCTCCTCAAGGGTTAGGTTTTTGTTTTTTACATTTGTTTTTGGTTTTGGTGGTATGGGAATTGAACCCAGGGGTGCTTTGCCACTGAGCTGTATCCTCAGACGTTTTATTTTATTTTGAGACAAGTCCTCTCTAAGGTACCAAGGTTGACCTTGAATTTGCAATTCTCCTTGCCTCAACCTCCCGAGAGAGGCTGGGATAACAGGGATGTACCACTGTGCCTGGCTATCATGGATTAGGCTTTGAAGGGCCTTGTATGCTATACAAGAAAGGTGACTCCTATCTTGGTAGAGCAAAGGCAGCCCCTTGGTTTTCATGTGGTTTATAAAGGTTGTTAGTAGTGGTTGTTTCTTCCCAAATAATTCCAAGATTCTGGGCTTGGGGAGTGGGGTGGATTATTGCAGAGTGACAGTGACTGATCAAATGAGGAACTCGCCTTATTTACTTCACAATATGATGGGACAAGAATGTGCTATCTCTTTCATCTGCAAAGCTTTTCTTGACTTCAAAAAGCATATTATAAACAAAAGCATGTCACAGGATGTGGTGATGAAAACAAGTTATGAAACCAGTTTACATACCACAGTTTAGGCAGAATCACCAGGGACAACGAAGAAACCCTTCTCAATGTTTTTTAAAAATTCATATTTACACACACATGTGCAATTACTATCAAGTTATTATGAATTTCAAAACATCTTTAATTTGTTGGTCATATAGTCAGCTCAAATGTGCTATTGTTTTCTGGTCACACATAGTTTTTCCTAAATATAAAATGATTTTTTGTTGTTCTCACCAAGTCAGAGAAGCTGGAAACTGATACTGAAGCCCCCAATTTAGTTTATCTTTAAATTCATATTTCTTCACTGTGATATGTTGATACATTTTTGTATAGTAGAGAAATAAAAGGGAATACAGAACATTAGACTAGGAAGTCCATTATGAATCCCACATAAGTTAAACATCAAAAAGTAACATTTTAAAAATTTAGAGAACATTTGGAAAGTATGAATTGGCCTTATGTGCCATAATTACTATACTCTGGTTAAATATTAAAAGTATTTCAGGATAAGAATGGAAGATTAGTTTTATAAATAAACTATTGCTTTTAAAAAACTCAACATGGTGGACCTGGTGGCATAAGCCACCTACTACTCCCAGCTACTCAGGAGGCTGAGGCGGAGGATCACAAGTTTAAGACCAGCCACAGAAACTCAGCAAGATCCTGCCTTTAAAAAATTTAAAAAATAAACAAAGGATGGATATGTAGCTCAGTAGTTGAGTGCCCCTGGGTTCAAGCCCCAGCACTGAGAAAAATAAATAAACACTATTAAGAAACTATGATTTCTTATATGGAAACAGTAGAAAGATTTCAAATTTCTATAGATAGTCTTTAGGGTTAAGCCCCCTAATATATGAATAAGTGGTTTTGGTTATTTTTAATTAGACATTTTTAATCAATGTTATTCCATGTTGTGATCAATAGCAATAAAAGGCCATAAATATTCCAAATGTTTTTATTACACTTACTCAGCATGAGTTCCTAAGTCTGTCCCACACTGCTATTAGAAACACACCTATGGGACACAAAAGGGTGGGGGGAGCACAGGCAGAGACTCAGCAATGACAGAAACACCAATGTTGTCCTTTACCCTGACCTGCAGTATATGAAACTACATGGCTGATTAAATGATTTCAAAGTAATAAGCATAATCTCTTCCTCACAAGAATGCTGAAGATGAGCAAACTAAACCTGCTTGCTTTTTGCCATAGGAAGTATCCTATCCCTCTCCCTTCCCCTCTGCCTTGTGGGTTGTGAGCAGTTTGGGGTCCAGTGTTGTCTGCCCTGGACATCACCCCTAAAATGAGTCAGGGCTGGTCATTCTCCCAGCTTCCCTGGTCCTATTAGTGCAGTTCCTCTGGGAAACTGATGCCCAGCACGATAGGTTTATTTGGGGAGCTTCTACAGAGAACCCAAGAAGAAGTAGACAGGGAGAGGCTTCAGGCCTGACACTTGTGCAAGGAGAAAGGGAAGGAAGGATGGACACAATGAGGCTCGGATCTTAGCGCTTTGAGAACATCTCAGCAGAGCCAATGAGAATACCCTAAGACCCTGAAGTTCCCCATGAAAGAAGATTCCTGTTGGTTAGGAAGGGAGATTTTGGAGTGGGCACTGCTGTGGACCCAAAGGGTGTGTGCTGGAGACATTAACCAGCTCTGCCCTCTGCACAGGTGCTCTCGAAGGAAGATCTGAGCAGAGCAGAGCCTGGCCACCACACCAGCATTACCATCCTTCTCTGGGGATCAGATCATGTAGTTCTCCTGTCTGAAAGCATTCAAAGGCTCCTTGCTGGCCGTAGAATAATATTCAAACATTCACTGAAGGTTTCTCAAATGCTGACATAGGATTCATTCACATCTACTTTTACTATATTTCTCCCTGATTCCTGTTCTCTAGCCATAGACAAATTTGCACCACGGTCTGGAGTTCCAGTGCAGTGTGATGCCTTTGAGCTTCTGCTCAAACTGTGCCTGCACCTTTCCCATCTTAGCCTCACCAAATACTGCTCATCTCTCCACATCCAGACACTCTTCTCCATTGAGCTACCTTTCTTGAGCCATTTACTCAACATGCATCAACTTTCCTTTGTGCTCAGACTCCATATTGTGCAAATGTCTATTGATGTGATCTCATTTTGCATCTTTTCTTCAAAGATCTAGAAGACAGGAACTATATCTCTAGGACCCTCGCAGGTTGTGCATGTACCAGTGATAATCTGATGAGTATTTATTGGAAATAAATGAATTCAAATGCAGGAAAACACATTGGGTTGTTAGAAGAGGGGATGGGACCGGAAAGCTGGAACTATTTCAGGAATTTCAAAGACATTTCTGCACACGGGCTCACTGAATTTTCTTTGCTTCTCAAGTCCCTTTCCTGGAACTTGAACCAGATAGTGGTCAGAATGGGTGAGAGGTAAGGGGCACAGAAGCAGGTGGATCTTCCTTTTTGTCCAGCCCTTTGAGAGCACAGCTCCAGAGGGAATTAAATCTGCCTTTTGTGTAATTCCTTCCTTCCTTTCTTATATCTATCCATATGGTGCAAGATTCTCTAACCCAGTTCTTACATGACGACTGAACTGTGAGGCATCTACTTCCTGCTCATGTTTATCTCTGAGTCCTCATCACCAACGGAGGGCCTGGCAGGGAGCAGGGGCAGAGTTGCAGAGTCGAATGTGGTATGCAGTGAGGAGGAAGTGGGCACACTCACAGAAGCAGAAATCTGATCATCAGAGGGTGATTGCCAAGAAATCAGAGAGAGAATTACAGCAGCTAAAAAAATGTAGCAGGAGGTGAAAAGGCAGATGGCAGATGCAGAAAAGAAACCCAAGGGGAGACACCTTACCTTGCAATGAATGGTCACTTGAATTAAACTAGGTCTGGCCCTCCTGAGGAGTAACGTATAGAAGTAGAAATATTAATTGGGTGCATTTTAGCAGCCTTCACTGTGTGGTCATTTTTTTTACAAAAGTCTATCCTAATTTCTATAATTAAGTTTAAATTAGGATATAATTAATTTCCAGTTGCAAAGCAATTCTAATCTACCTGAGAATACATGTATAAAGACACATGAAATAGTTTGTGACATGGTCGAATATGAATTTGAGTTCTTTCCCCTTCTACATTTAATTAATCCATGAGCCCTGATGGCTTAATGTGCAAAGTATATCTGGAATCTGTCAAGGTCTCCATATTTACTACACAACTTTAGCTGCTTGTCTCTTCTGGACCTGCAACAACTCCTAACTGGTATCCTTTGTCCTAGTTTTGTATCTTCATGGTCCATTCTCTGCCCAGTAGACAAAGAAATCTTTTAAAATAAACAATTCATGTTGTGACACTCTCCTGCCTAATAGACTCCCAGGGTTGCTGGCACACTCAGTAAAAGGTGAGATTCTCCCTTGATCTGGCACTTGCATCCCTCTGAGCTCCATTTCTGCCCACTTCTCCTGGCTCACCACCCTCCAGCCCCAGCACCCTGCTTTCTGATCTTGGGAATCACCATACACAGTGTGAAAGAATTTAGGGCCTTCATAATTTTTACTCTGCAATCAAAAGTAAATAAATAGATGAGTGAAAGGAAGTTCAGTAGAGGGAGAAGGATAGGAATAGGGAGTAGGGGAGGGGAAAGGGGGGGGGGTAATAAACTAAAATTGAATTCCAGTTGAATGCCTTTTGTGTAATTTTTTTCTTCCTTTCTTACATCTATCCATATCATGTTTGTATGATTTTGTCAGGGTGAACTCAACTACTATGTAAAACAATAATGCTCTAATAAAATTTTTAAATGATAAAATAAAAATCAACAGAAATATTAAAAAATTTTTTTCTGCTTGGGAAACCTTGTGGTTCATCTTTGCAGAGCCGCTGGCTTCTTTTAAAATATATTTTATTTTTAATGAACTTGTACTAATTGTATATATGAATGGGATTCAATTTCACTACATATAGCATGCACTGCTCAAATCTATCTAGGCTTCCCTTTAGCTATTCTTTCCTTCCCCTTCTCAGCCTGTAGTAAATCACTAGTCTACATTCAGGTTGCCTTTCTAAAAAATGTCCACCTATGAGAGAAAACAAAAGATGCTTGGCTTTCTGTGTCTGGCTTATTTCACTTAGCATAATGTCCTCCAGTTCCATCTATTTTGCTGCAAATGGCAGGTTTTCTTTCTTATTTATGTCTGAATTCTATTGTGTTTACAAACCATATTTACTTATTTATTTGTTGATGGACACCTAAGTTGATTCTATACCTTAGCTATTGTGAATAGTGCTGCCATAACCATGGGTATGCAGGTATCTCTTTGGCATGTCAATTTCATTTACTTTGGATGTGTACCCAGAAGTGGGATGGCTGGATCATATGACAACTCTATTTTTGGTTTTTTGAAGAACTTCCATATTGTTCTCCATAATGGTTGTACTATTTCCAGTTTAACAGGGTATGAGTGTTCCTTTTCCTCCATGTCCTCACCACCTTTTTCTCATTCAGATTTCTTCAGTGAAGCCCCCTGACTCCTCAATCTAAGCTATCAGTCCCCTCTCTAGCCGTTTTCCCATATCACCTTATTTTAGATCTTCATGGAGTTTAGTGGCATCTAAAATGCCTTTATTGTCTATCTTCTCCATCACCACAAGACACACACTAAGAAGTTGAGCTCTGGCAGAGGAGAGGTCTTCTTTCCTGTATGTCTATTAATTGCTCTGTTCTCATGGTCTAGCACGATGCCCTGTGCATAGTGGATTGTCACTTAAGAACTGTCCAATGAATGAATAAACAATACCTACGGTTAGAGATAAAAAAAGGACATTGTAGCTCAGAGTACTTGGGCAAAGTGCTTAGAGGAAGAAAGATTATTTTAGTTGCAAAAAAATGCTAAGAAGCAGACTTGGAGGTGATAATATGTGTGTTTTTGTCTAAGGGAGGACACTGGCTTGACCGGAGCAGAGGATGCACGAAATAAAGGTGGGCACGAAATCAGAGGGCAAAAGAAAGTCATTACACTGCCTCAGGTGGCAAGGCACTGCATTCTACAGGGCACCTGAGAGCTAGGAGAGCTATTTATCTTCTTATTTCCAATTCTGACAAATACAGAACCAAGTACAATTCCTGAATCATGAACATAATGAAAAACAGTCAGTTTTTCATTGCCAGAGGTTGCCACAAGTCAACCTTGTGTATGCCGGCAATGATGATTTTATTTTATTTTTTGGTTTCTCTGTTTCTCATGAAATGGTTCACTATTTTGATAGAACAGCTCCCTGAATTATTCAATCTAGAAATAGTTTCCATTTGACATTTTATTTTCTCTCAGGAATGGTCCTTATAGAATATGCATTTCTTTTCCTAGAATGAGATAATATATTTGAAAGTACTTTGCAAACCATCAGATGCTACTGGAATGGAAGGTAGAAAGATATTTCCTTTCAGTTCTTAAGGGGCATAAACCACTGACAGCCCTGTCTCACTGCCCTGAGTTTTCTGCATTTTATTGTAATAAGAGGAACCAATTCATTACACCTGGAGATTTTTTTCTGCTACACTCAGGAAGCAAACATGTTTGTCTACACATTGCCCAGTTACTAACTCCAAGAAAATTAACAAAACTCACATACTTCTGAGATAAATCATGGATAAGCATGGATCAGTCATACAGCATGTGCATACATTGTCAAAAGGACAAAGAACTGGGGGCTGGAGTTGTGGCTCAGTGGTAGAGCGCTTGCCTAGCATGTGTGAGGCATTGGTTTTGATTCTCAGCACCACATATAAATAAATAAAGTCCACTGACAACTAAAAAAATATTTTTTTAAAAGGACAAGGAATTAAAATTCTGTCAATTTACAAGAGTGCCTATTCCTCTTGTAAAGTGCCTATTCCATTTGGCTCTTTTCTCATCTGCAAGGAATATCTACCAGCAGAGCCAAGGAGCGCAACAGTTTCTTTGAGCACCTAAAATTACCATGGTGGGCTGATGGGCAGACTAATTTTGTGTTTTAACTAACAGTGGACCTTACTCATTAAAGAATTTAAGGAGCATACAAAATACATGTTTTTCAAAATGGAATCTACCTGTCCCTTTGTCCTCTGCAAATAGCTGAGTGAAACATGGTGCCTCAGTGTGACATTTCTGTGGCCACATTGAAGCTTTCTATGTAAATTTTAAAAACTGACAATTGTTTCATTTTAGAGATTTCACAGGAGAAACGTGCTCTTCCAGGAGACACTGGAATGTCTGGCCTGTCTTCAGGAAAAAGCAAGACTGGAAATGCCATTAGGAGGCAAAGGACAGACAGAGGTAACACGAAGAGTGGGCTGGGACCCTGGCCTGGATGGAATAGCAACAATAAACTGACATGGGTGAGCGGAGGGTGTTGGTAGGGCTGATGCGGCTCTATCTGAACAAACATAGGAAAATGGGCCCCCAGGCAAGAGGTTTTCAGGGAAAGGAAAAATACAGCTTTTTGCATGGTGAAGTGGATAGAATATAAAAGCAATGGCAAACTTCTCAGAGAACAAGGGGGAGAAAGGCCTTGTCTGGTTTAGAAGCAGGCAAGGATTGAAATTTATATGATGGCCCAGATAACATGAACTTTCAATGTGAGAAGAATAGCAATATCTAATATTTATTGAGATACTTTTCATTAGTTACTAAACTCATCATTTTCATGAATGATCTTGAATTAGCTTATTAATCCTCACAACTTCATGAGATAAGAACCACACTCATCCTTATTTTATAGCTGAGGAGACAAAGTTTCAAGAAATCTAAGATGCTCAAGCGGTACAACCAGAACCCAAACTGTGTCTGTCTGACCCAAAATCTATGACATAATTTCCAAAGGCATAATATTTTTATGTGCTTATATATTTAACTTGAGGTATATATTTATTTATTTGGCACTGGGAATTGAACCCAGTGGTACTTTACCACTGAGCTACATTCCCTGTCCTTTCCATTTTTTATTTTGAGATAGGGTCTCACTAAGTTACTGAGGCTGGCCTTGAACTTGTGATCCTCCTGCCTCAGCCTCCCAAGTAGCTGAGATTACTGGTATGTACCACCATACCTGGCTAACTTAAAATATTTAAATGCACATATACAGAAGTTAAAATTAAACTTAATTTTACCATTTAAAAAGAATATAGCACTTTAGATAATCTCTATCCCTGAAGGTAACTGCTATTACAACTTCATATGTTTCACATGTATACATACGTATTCATAAATATATTGTTGTATATTCACTGTACATTTTCTTTTTATTTATTTAGATGATCTTATAAACAGTTTTCTGAAACTTTTCATATTAAAAATATAACAATCCTTCTCCAAAGTGATATCGTTCCATGTTTGTGCATTTTTCCCAAGGAAAAAAGTATTATAATTTATATATGTGTGTGTGTATGTGTGTGTATATATACACAAAATATATGCATACATGAAGACACAAATTTTAATATATATTGCCAATAAGGATTAAAACAGTTTATACTTAAGAGCTCTTTACTTATATTTTGCACCAACTTGTTAATTTTTAAAACTTGTGTGATTCTGATAGTGGGGAAATGGTATCTCATTTGTTTTGCATATTTTGAGCTGTTATTGAAGATGAAGATTTTTCACATATTTATTGACCTTCATGTAACTACATTTCTTAAATATATTAACACAAATACATTGTGGGGGTTTTTTTGTTGTTCTTGTTTGGTGCTAGGGATTGAACCCAGGGGCACTCCACCACTGAGCCACATTCCCAGCCCTATTTTGTATTTTATTTAGAGACAGGGTCTCACTGAGTTGCTTAGGGCCTCGCTAAGTTGCTGAGGCTGGCTTTGAACTCGCGATCCTCCTGTCTCAGCCTCCCAAGCTGCTGGCATCACAGGCGTGCACCACGGCGCCCAGCTGACAAATATATTGTTTTTATTTTACTTAACAGTGACACTGTTTTCTGTGTATCTGTTGTCATAAATGTGTGTGCAGTAAATAACTTGGGATGTAGGGATGAAGAGTATTAGGAAGGAGTGAGAATCGTGGACAGTGTGAATTTGTAAAAGGCAGATAAAATTTCTTTGAATGTTAAAAAGAAAAAAAAATAAAGAAGAAATGAAAACATTTGGAAAGCATCATTTCTCAATGTCATGATAGCTATTTTTATTTTGTGTTGTCGATGACATCCTTTCAGATCTAATCTAACCCATTTTAAATCCACTCACACTCTTTCCTACCCCTCTTATAAAAATGCTTCACTTTAAAATAGTAAAAATTGCACATTTCTGCCATTCTCTCAGGTTGCTATTATCTAAGGTTTAAGGAAAGATGTCTTATTCCAGAATTAAGATTAAGAAGTATCTGAGTTTTCTTTTAGTTAAGGACTCAAAGTTGGAGAGTTTTATAAATGAATTCAAAGGCCTGAAATTTTACTTTCTTTTGATTCAGAAAAATTTAAACCTGCTTTCCCTCAGGGTATTCCGTAAAGCACATCTGTTAAATCAAGATTTTCCTGATATAAATGGACATGGGCTCTCCTGACAGTTTTACCTATTTAAATTCTGTCACATTGTTGTACATGTGCCTGCAGGGTCCTTCAAAGAGTGGATATTATAAATCAAAATAAAAATATTCACTTGGCTATATCATAATTATTATCCATGAACCATTAGAAATAATCCCCCAAATCTTCATCTTAATCAAGTGTAGTTTTATTAACCACTATACATTTTTAATCGCCAGCACTCTCTATTCATTGTAATTCAAGGTTGTGCCTGAGCTGCCATTCGTAAATCACTTGTTATGCGCTCCTGCTTTCTAATACCAGCCTAACCTTTTGCTCTATCTTGCTGTCAAAACATTCCAATCTGATTTGATGCAATTCTATTCTGCATGTGTGCATCCCTATGTAACCCATGGAGTGGCAGAAATAATTAGACTATATCTGAGCAGTTTTTTTCTGTAAACACCTGTACTAATTAAAACCCAAATAAATGGAAAATTCTTGACAATACTGTTCATCATTAAGGACTTCTTTTCATAGGCACAACAAACAAGATGTGGACTGTGTACAATGGCTGGTCAAAGATGGATGAATAATGGTAGCTTTATTCACTGAGCATTCCAAAGGATCCCATTTATGAGCCAGCTAAAACATGATTCATTGGATCCATCAGTGGTTTCCACACCAGTGGCAGGCTGGCATGAAAGACCCACATGTCCAGGCCTATGACATGGTAGCCCTTTTACTGCCTGAAACAAAAGTGATTCCATGCCACTTCCCATGTAGATTACATACTTCTATTGGCTTTTTCTTGGTTGTTTTACAAAACATGGATGCTAATTTGCTTGGAGCAATCACACTGGCCATTTTGGTGCTCAAAGGGCCTCTGTCATCCCATACCAAAAGCAGTTAGAGAGGCATCCTGAAGAAACAAAAAAGGAAATCTCCATGTAATTGAGATTTAATTAATGGTATAGTCTTCTTTTCTATTTTCTGTTACTGATACTTGAAACACGAATGTTGTATTTTGGCTGACAAATGTTTTCTTCTTGCTTTCTGTTTTTATACACATACTATCTGAGAAGGACACAAGAAGATAATAATACTGGTTGAAATTGTTCTGAAGGCAAGACAAGAAATTGTCTCCAGCAAGAAAACACCTCATAAAGATGTACAAATGTGGCATCTTAATAAAGATTACACATAAAAGAAATCTTATACAATTTGTAACTCTTCCTCTTTTCCATCCTTGAACAATAATCGTTATATTCTTTTAGTAGAGAAACAGATCCTTTGCTTGTTCATAGGAACACAGGAGCTATCCTTTATGTGGAAATGAAAAACCTAACTGGGAATGAACTATTTGCTCTCCTTATGCAGCTTCCCACCATTCAAATTCTCTGAGAAAAATTCAATTTTCCTCTTAATATCCCTTATATGGGTGTAGTGTCAGATTTCATTATTGTCTTTATCTGTAGTTTCTTCAGTCATATCATAGATGCAACTTGGGAACCAATTCTCTTAAAATAAAAGTGAGCTTATAGCCTTTTATTGCTTCTACTATTGAAATAAACTAGAGGAGAAAAAAAAGATACTGGCCTTTGCTTACTTAGGAAAGTAGTGTAATGTCATTGTAGAGAAAGACTTCAAATATATCATGGAATTTCTGCAGGAAAATTGGACTTGGCTTCAGCATGTGGCTGAATGCCAAGGACCCAGATTAGTATAAAATACACAGTATCTGCTCTGCAACAGTTTTTGATATAACAAAGGAACCCAGATTAGTATATAATATGTATAATGTATTTGCTTTATGGATAAACATGGAGTATGTCACATGAAAGGCAACTGAGCACAACCCTAAATGCTGTGGCCTGAGCAAAGGAGGGCAGATCCCAATGTGCCCAGATTCAGAGAATGATTTAAGAGATTAAAAACACATGGCGGTTATGGGGTGTTATCTCTATATATTGATGCTAAGAGATGCCAAATGCAGTACTGACTGGGTATTTCAAGGGTTAAATGATAAGAAAAATTTCCAAGTCCCTAAAGTATTCCTTTGTGAAATTTTGTTCAGAAGTTCCAGAAGGTAAGAACAGAAGTATGAATACTCAGTAATCCATTTATTGCTTTATTTAGTTGCATTTAATGAGTCTTATGTGTGGGAATCCAGCTGCTGTGAGTGTAGCATCTCGGTCCTCACTGCCATCTTGCCCTCCAGTGACATGGCACTCATTCCAAACCCTATAGGATAAACACACTTGTTAGGAGGGCTGAGCATTTCATGCTGGCCACTGATGCCTGGACTGTTTCTTAACTGATGTGTGACATTTTAATAGCTTTTGAGAGAGCCCAGGTACATTCTCAGTGGTTGCAGACCACTTTTGTTTAGCTTAGCATAAAAGCTCTTTCTTCCGACCTGGGAGTTTGAGGATTCTCCTGTCATATTGCCTTCCAAGACACACTACTGTCCATGGTCCCTAATAAGCCACACTTGTGCAGTTGTAGCTTTATCTGCCTCGTTCCTCAGTCTCTCAACACCTTATGCCTTTGGAAGTGGGTTTTCATACCTTAAGATTTGTTTTTTGTGAAACACTGTATTCTAGGTGCAAAGAACAATCCACACAACATCATCACTTACTTAGAGTTCAGAGCCAAATGAGTTTTCATGAAGGAAGTCATGTGAACATGTAACCATGATAAAATGTGATAAGTGTGATAAAGAAGTGTGTCTAAAGTACTATGAAATAAAGGGAAAGATAATTCACTGTTTACTTAAGAGGGCAAATATTCCTGCTGACACCCACTATTCCCCTTTCCTACTTTATATTTTAGTGCACTTATTATCACTTGATATAGTAAATATTTATTTATTAACACATTTTTAGGGTTTTTTTATTTTTTAAAAAATATTGTCATTGCTTTCATCCCAAATGTAATGTAGATTCTCTGGGAACAGGAACTTTTCAACTGTATTTAAGGTGTACATCCTAGTGTCCAGAACAGTGGTTAACATCTAGTCATTGCTAAATCATTTGTTGAATGAATGAAAGGAATGCTGGTTCTGTGCTCGGTTCTGTATTAGATGCTAGAGATACACTGGGGAACAATGCCTGCAGTGAATCCCACAGGCAGCTTGCGTTCTAAGAGGAGGAGAGAGAACCAATCCACACAAGTGAGTGTGATGGGTTCACACACCGACCAGAGCTATGCACACAACCACAGAGAGGGAAAGGGATGTTGATGACTGAGGGAAGCCAGGCTTCTGTGAGAAGATGACATTTGAATTGAAACCCAGATCATGAGAAAGAGGAAGCCATGTGAAGATGCAGGGGATGAAAGAACAAATTGCAGGCTGTTAGGGTTTGACTGTGTCCACTTCAAATTTTGAGCAAGTGTTGAAACTTAGGGGCCAATGGGAAGATATTAAGAGGTGTAGTTTTTAAGAAGTGATTACTTCATGAAGGATCCTCCCCTTGTAAATAGGATTAAGGCCATTATAAAGGAGGCCCTGTGGTCCTTCCACCTTCTGCCATGTGAGGACTTCATGTTCCTCTCCTCTGGAGGATGCAGCAAGAAGGCGCCATCTTGGAAGCAGAGAGCAGCCCTCTCCAGACAACCAAATCTGGTGAAACCTTGATTTTGGACTTCCCAGACTCCAGAACTCTGAAAAATAAATTTCTATTCCTTATAAATTATCCAATCTTGGGCATTTTGTTAGAGTAGCACCAATGGACAAGGCTTAGTGTTGCTTATAAGCCAGAGAGGCCTGTGTGTCTAGAAGAGTTGATAAGAAGTGATGAGTGGGAGGTGTGATACCACACAGGGCATTGCAGGTAGGAAGTTTGGAGCTTATTGTGATCTGAAAAGGAAGTCACTAGAAGATTTCAAGCAAAGGAGTGTCATGATCTGATTTTTGTTTTGGAATGTACATTTGCTTGTAATTAGAAGTTCGGAAGGTGGTTACAGAAGGAGGCAGGGAAGTTTCTTCAAGGAGTCTGTTGCAGAGGTGTAGGAAAATATGATCCCTGCTTGGACTGGGATCATAGCAATGGCAACGGCAAGAACTGCTTGGAGTCTGGATATGTCATGGAGATAGAACTGATAGGACTTGGTGATGGATTCATTGAGGAGATTGAACAACTAAGCTGGTGAGTCAATGACTGGTGATTTGTGTTAGTTGAGTAAAACAGGACCAGAATGTCATAAGAGGTAAGGAAGGCTAGTGAGCTTCCTAAAGCCTGTTCTTTAGAAACTTAAGTCAATAACTGTAAGGAAGAAGACTGACCTGGAGATTACAAATTTACAGGACTTGAGTTTGATCCTGTGGCTGGGATGAGCAGGAAGAACCTGAAGACAGTTCTATTAGCTTTCAATTGAGGGTGATAAAAAAAAAAAAACTTTGGAAAGAATAAATCTTAGAAAATTGCTGGCACACTGCACCAAGATACTGCCAAAACAACTGTTCTTCTTATCAAATGCAGAGGAAAAGCAGTTAAACCTGCAAACGTAACAACTAACAGACTACGTTCCCTACATTTTAGTTATTTGTTTTTACACTACATACACAAATCTTTTTTCAAGCATCGATAGTAATGGATGAAGCAAAGAAAAATTTCTGAGTTTCATTCCAAATTTGGTTTCAAATGAGTGAGGCCACAACATTGTGCTGCCATGTTATGATCAGGAGAAACCAGGGGGAAAAGAAAAAGAGATTAATATAGTAAGCCTACTGAACCAGTGAAAGGACGTCAGTTCTTAAGATAGCTAAATAAAAGATTTTCACCTTTGGCTTAGAAAATGTTTTTATGTTTACATCTGAGTGCAAGAGTGTGTGGTTTTCAGGAAAATTCATTTAAATATGATGAGTTAGGAAAGCTCACATTAGACTTAGGAAATGCCGGGAAGCTACTTCATTTCTCAGCATCAATTCTGTACTGGGAAGAGATCACTGTCTTGGTTCTTCTGGAAAGATGTCCTGTCTGGAGGCTTCTCAGAAAGATTATGGGAAGAAGCTATGTGTTTGTGTCAAGCATCAAGGGAAAAAAAAAAAGGAGGAGTTTAGATGTCAGCAAAGCTATAATTAAGCTCATTCATTGATTCATTTGACACATTGAAATTGAAGTCAAGTCTAATAGTAAATGGCAGATCTTCAAATCTCCTTGAGGTCAGGGACCCTTACTCAATGCAGCTTTCTGTGAGCACTTAGTGCTGAACACTTGGTGAATTAGATGAATAAAGATCTGATGGAGGGAAAAGTGACTGTGGCTAAAATGGTAAGAGAAGCCTCTTGAATGAAGTAGAATTTTAACTTGTCCTTTAACAGAGAGAGAACCTGCATGGACATGGAAAGATGTGAGGAATTACAGCTGCAAATAAATTCGCAAGTAAGATTTGCCCCCAGATCCAAGTGTGGACAGATTGATCAAAGACCATCATTCATTCATCTCTCCCACAATTCTAGGCATTGTTCTGTACCTTAAACATGCATGGTAGGGTTGGGGATATAGCTCAGTTGGTAGACTGCTTGCCTCACAAGCACTAAGGCCCTGGGTTCAATCCCCAGCACTATAAAAAAATTAAAAAATAAAAAAAATACCTGGGAAGCAATCTAACAAAAGAGGTGAAGAAAGATCTCTACAAAGAGAACTACAGAACACTAAAGAAAGAAATTAAAGAAAACTTTAGAAGATGGAAGGATCTCCCATGTTCTTGGATAGGCAGAATTAATACTATCAAAATGGCAATACTACCAAAAGTGCTATACAAATTCAATGCAATCCCTATTAAAATCCCAATGATGGAACTCAAAGAAATAGAGAAAGCAATTATGAAATTCATTTGGAAGAATAAGAGACCCAGAATAGCTAAAGCAGTCCTTAGCAGGAAGAGCAAAGCTGGTGGTATCACATTACCAGAACTTCAACTATACTACAAAGAAATAGTAACAAAAACAGCATGGTATTGGCACCAAAATAGGCAGGTAGATCAATGGTACAGAATAGAGGACACGGAGACAAATCCACATAAATACGGTTATCTCATACTAGATAAAGGTGCCAAAAACATACAATGGAGAAAAGATAGCCTCTTCCACAAATGGTGCTGGGATAATTGGAAATCCATATACAGCAAAATGAAATTAAACCCCTATCTCTCACCCTGCACAAAACTCAACTCAAAATGGATCAAGGACCTAGGAATTAGACCAGAGACCCTGTACCTAATAGAAGAAAAAGTAGACCCAAATCTTCATCATATTGGCTGAGAACCAGACTTCCTTAACATGACTCCCAAAGCACAGGAAATAAAAGCAGGAATCAATAATTGGGATAGATTCAAACTAAAAAGTTTTTTTCTCAGCAAAGGAAACAATCAACAATGTGAAGAGAGAGCCTACAGAGTGGGAGAAAATCTTTGTCACACACCCTTCAGATAGAGCACTAATCTCAAGAATTTATAAAGAACTCAAAAACTTTACACCACGAATACAAATAATCCAATCAATAAATGGGCTAGTATGAACGCACAGATGGTGTGACTCTACTTTGTGTACAACCAGTGAAACAATAGCTGTACTCCATTTGTGTTCAATGAATCAATAAGTAAATAAAAAATTAAAAAAAATAAATGGGCTAAGGAAATGAGCAGACACTTCACAGAAGAGGATCTAAAATCAATCAACAGATATATGAAAAAATGTTCAACATCTCTAGTAATAAGAGAAATGCAAATCAAAACTACCCTAAGATATCATCTCACCCCAATTAGAATGTCTATTATCAAGAATACAAGAAACAATAGGTGTTGGCAAGGATGTGGGGGAAAAGGTACACTCATACGTTGCTGGTGGGGTTGCAAATTGGTGCAGCCACTCTGGAAAGCAGTATGGAGATTCCTTCAAAAACTCAGAATGGAACCACCATTTGACCCAGCTATCCCACTCCTTGGCCTATACCCAAAGGACTTAAAATGAGCATACTACAGTTACGCAGCCACATCAATGTTTATAGCAGTCCAATTCACTATAGCTAGATTGTGGAACCAACTTAGATGCCCTTCAATAGATGAATGGATAAAGAAACTGTGGTACATATATACAATGGAATATTACTCAGCCATAAAGAAGAATAAAATTATGACATTTGCAGGCAAAAGGATGGAGTTGGAGAATATCATGCTAAGTGAAATAGGCCAGTCCCAGAGAGCCAAAGGCCAAACGATTTCTCTGATAAGTGGTTGATGATACATAACGGGGGTGGAGGGAGGTAAGGGAAGAATGGAGAAGGGATGGATTGTATAGAGGAAAATGAGGGGTGGGGAGGGTGTGGGTAGGGAAGGATGGTGGAATGAGACAAACATCATTACCCTATGTTCATGTGGGAATACGCAAATTGTATGATTCTACTTTGTGTACAACCAGAAAAAAAAGATGCACGGTAAGATAAAACACAATCTCTGCCCTCGTGAGGCTTATAGTCTAATGAGAAAGAAACCAATAGGTACCAATACCATGCTGTTTTTGTTACTATTGCTCTGTAGTATAATTGAAGGTCTGGTATTGTGAAACCCCCTGCTTTGCTCTTCTTGCTAAGGATTGCTTTAGCAATTCTGGGTCTCTTATTCCTTCAAATGAATTTCATGTTTGCTTGCTCTATTTCTATGAGGTCCATCATTGGGATTTTAATTGGAATTGCATTGAATTTGTATAGCATTTTTGGAAGTATGGCCATTTTGACAATATTAATTCTGCCTATCCAAGAACATGGGAGATCTTTCCATCTTCTCAGATGCTCTTTAACTTCTTTCTTTAGTGTTCTGTAGTTCTCATTGTAGAGGTCTTTCACATCTTTTGTTAGATTGATTCCCAAGTATTTTATTTTTTTTGAGGTTAATGTGAATGGGGTAGTTTTCCTAATTTCTCTCTCAGCGGATGCATCACTTACGAATAAAAATGCATTGGATTTATGAGCATTAATTTTATATCCTTCTACTTTACTGAATTCATTTATGAGTTCCAGAAGTTTTCTGGTGGAATTCTTAGGATCTTCTAAAATAGACAGGTAGATCAATGGTACAGAATAGAGGACACAGAGACAAACCCACATAAATACAGGTATCTCATACTTGACAAAGGAGGCAAAAACATGCAATGGAGAAAAGACAGCCTCTTCAACAAATGGTGCTGGGAAAACTGGAAATCCATATGCAGCAAAATGAAACTAAACCCATATCTCTCACCCTGTACAAAACTCAACTCAAAGTGGATCAAGGACCTAGAAATCAGACCAGAGACTCTGCACCTAATAGAAGAGAAAATAGCTCCAAATCTTCATCATGTTGGTCTAGGACCAGATTTCCTTAACATGACTCCCAAAGTGCAAGAAATAAAAGCACAAATCAATGATTGGGATAGAGTCAAACTAAAAAGCTTCTTCTCAGCAAAGGAAACAATCAGCAATGTGAAGAGAGAGCCTTCAGAGTGGGAGAAAATCTTTGCCACACACACTTCAGATAGAGCACTAATCTCCAGAATCTACCAAGTACTCAAAAATCTTTACACCAAGAATACTAATAATCCAATCAATAAATGGGCCAAGGAAATGAACAGACACTTTACAGAGAAAGATCTACAAGCAATCAACAGATTTATGAAAAAATGTTCAACATCCCTCGTTATAAGAGAAATGCAAATCAAAACCACCTTAAGATTTCATCTTACCCCAATTAGAATGTCTTTTATTAAGAACACAGGCAACAACAGGTGTTGGCGAGGATGTGGGGAAAAGGGTACACTCATACATTGCTGGTGGGAGTGCAAGTTGGTGCAGCCACTCTGGAAAGCAGTGTGGAGATTCCTTAGAAAACTTGGAATGGATCCACCATTTGACCCTGCTATCCCACTCCTTGGCCTATACCCAAAGGACTTAAAATCAGATTACTACAGTGATGCAGCCACATCAATGTTCATAGCTGCTCAATTCACAATAGCTAGATTATGGAATCAACCTAGATGCCCTTCAATAGATGAATGGATAAAGAAACTGTGGTATATATACACAATGGAATATTACTCAGCCATAAAGAAGAATAAAATTATGGCATTTATAGGTAAATGGATGATGTTGGAGACTGTTATGCTAAGTGAGATCAGCCAATCCCCAAAATCCAAAGGCCGAATGGTCTCTCTGATAAATGAATGATGATGCATAATGCGGGGGTGAAGAGTGGCAAGAATGGAGGAAGGATAGCTAGCATAGAGGGAAGGGAGGGGTGGGGGCGGGGTGGGGAGTAAAAACAATAACAGAAAGTGTGACAGATACCATTGCCCTGTGTAGATGCATGAACGCACAGATGGTGTGACTCTACTTTTGTACAACCAGTGAAACAATAGCTGTACTCCATTTGTGTTAAATGAATCAATAAGTAAAAAAAAAAAAAAAAAAAAAAAAAAGAAACCAATAGGTAGGTAACTGAATTCAAAACAACAACAGCAAGAAAGAAACCAGCTTGCACTAATAGAAAACACTGAGAAGGGAAATCTTTCCTAGGGATTGACATTGAGTCTGAATGAGCAGTCAACCACTCTATGAGCAGAGGATTTGGTCAGCAGAGGTGGGAGTTGAAATGTTTGATGTTCTAGGCAGAAGGAAGAGAACACAGAATTTTGTGAGACAGGAAGCATCTTGACTTTTTTGAGAACTGAAAAGAAGATCTGTACATCAATTTTTGAGTCTTGGCTTTGAACAAAAATGAGACACCTGAGTGAAGATCTTCTAGAATAAGGAGGAAGTCAACAGCCTACGAGTGGAGGGTGAGATGTACTGGTAATATTCATTCCTCTGATAAATGTGCATTGATTCAGTTATTATTCTGGGCATTGTGGAGATAGCAATAAGGAGTTTGCACAGTAGAAGGGGAAGACAAATTAGAAAGCAAGCAATCTAATGAATAATTACTTTCAGGTCATGATAGGTACTCTGAAGAGGACACTATCTCATGGGACCAATGGTGACCACTTTACACAGGCAAGTCAGAGAAGGCACTCAAGTAGGAGAACCAGCTGCATATCCCAGAGCAAGAATATTTAAGGCAAAGTACGTGCAAAGGTCCTGGGATCTGCTTGTTCTGTGTAGCTTTTTCAACTGCAGCAAAAGCTGAGGGTTTTCTTGTGATCTTTCTATCTCACAAGCATACTTCACACTCCATTGGTCTCAGGGGTACTTGCCATTTCTGGGAAGCCAAGGTTGTCCCTCTTCTCTCTCCTCGACTCTTGCCTCCCTTTTCTTTCTGTCACCCCTTACAACTCATCTTCCCCTTTTTCCTATATTGTTAGAAAAATTATCTTGAGAAGGGTACAGCCCAGTGCTGTGGGGCAGGAGGAAACCCCAAGAACCAAAAGCAGGAAACCTGTGTGAACAGAGAGGTCAGATCAGGAAATGGGTGTAGCACAGTTCACTGCCAGGCTCAAGAGTCAGTTCAACAACCTGTTGCCAATTTCCTGCAGCAGGGCCTGTGGGCCTCTGGGCCAGGTGCTTGCATCTTCCTCAATATATGCCTGTGCATTTGGCCAAGAAAGTGAGTTCTAAATTTGGAAGCAAATGATGGGGTACGTATGTGCAGGGTAGGAATAAAGTGGAGAATTAAATTTCCAAATTCACCCTAGATTTTATTATGTTGCTATAAAAGATGAACTGAGTTGGTATCAAGTTCTCTTTAATGTCAAACTTTAACAAATACATATATTTTAATTATAAAAGGAAGTCAGCCAAGAATTAGATGCCACATATCTTAATTGATCACCAATGATATACCAAACACTTTGGGAAACAGATTTAATTCTTACAGTGGTGCTTTGAGATGAATCTAATTTTCCTCATTATCTTAACAAGAAGTGAGGGAAAAGCCTGATGCCCTGGCCATACCCTAGATGGAGGAGAGTAAGGTGTCAGAGCAAGGGTGTCTTCTGACCACCAGTCCTGAGGTCATCTCACAAGACCCCAGTTTCCTCCTCAGCACATGACAGCAGCTGGGAGGGAGCCTGGTGAGCAGTTCAGAGCAGTGGTGGGCTGCTCCTGGTGAAGACATGGCCTAGACTATCAGCACTACTTCTTTCCAGTGGTGTGAGGGTGATCTCTCAAATGGGAAGAGCTCTCACTATTCACCAGTGCTGCATCAGCAGATTTAACCAGGACTGAATGTTAAAAACAAAACAAAACGGAGCCCTGTGACTGCATGGAACATGTACAGACTTTGGTTATTTTTATTTTGGAAACAATGTAACATTATTGAAATAGTGTTTACATTGTATTAGGTATTATAAGTAATCTAGAGGGTAGTTAAAGTATGTGGGAGAATCTGCATAAGTTATATGAAAATTAGCTTATGCTATATGAGGGACTCGAGCATCCATGGTTTGTGTATCCAATGTCAGTCCTGGTTACTGAGGACTCAGGGATACCAAGGAATGATAGACTTGTTTAAGGGTTCAATGAGCTTCTTATATTTAGTATCCATCATCATGCTTAGCATATGGCCACTGAAAAAAATGGGAGCTACCTTTCATCTCAGAGGACAGCACTGGGCCTTATGTCCCTCTTTTTAAGCTTAGCCACATCCACTAGCTCATTCTGTTGGAGGAGATGGGATGCAAGTGGAACAGTGGAGCTGGCTGGCCAGGGATCAGGACTCCCCATGACAGGTGCTTCCTGCTTTCCAGCCCCCTCCATGGAGAATGAGTGCACTAGTCACCTCATTAAAGCATATGCTTCCCACCCCTGACCTCATGTCTGGCATCAGCAGAACCAGTAGGGGACATGAACTACAGCCAACAGGAGCACTTGTCGTCTGGAGACATATTCAGACCTGAAGTCTTTTGTCAGAGAACATTGAGGTTTCAACAATGGAAGAGCCTCATGTTGGAATCAGGGTGCTGCCCTTTAAAAATAATCACTGCTCCCTTGTACTTAGAGACAGCTAAGTAGGAAGAGCTGTACAACTATCCCACTCACCATCTCAGAACACTTAACTGAGTGTTTGAATTGAACTCTTACTAAGAAAAAGATTCTTTTCTAATTGAATTTTTTTGCATGCTTACCCCATCAAACCATTACCTTCCTAACAAATTACGTAAAAAAAAAAAAAAAAAGTTAAGAGAGTCACATGAACTTTGAAGTTAGAAAATAAATCAGAAAGAATAAAAAGGGAATTAAATTGTTCTAAGAATGACAGAAAGGCCTTATGTATTCAGAAACTCATTTACTTTTCTCCAAATCAATATGCAGTGCTCAGCACAGAAAACTCTCAGAGAACTATTGAATAGAAAGCTGGGAAGATAACGGCAGTGATTACAACGTGTGATTGTGCAGCTGTGATAGCATCCCCTCCCCTCCTCTGGGTCTCCTCCATCAGATTGGTTGCTATGCTAATATTTTAGGCTTCAAGGGCCAGAATTAATGCATTCAGTCTTGTGTCTGATGCGTTGGTTTCCTGTCAAAAATTTCTGACAGAATTAACAGCCAATGAATCAGGATAATTAGATATGGAGTCAGCAGGCAATCATGCAATTCTTGGAATTATTGGGCACCATGATCTCCTGCTTGGATTCAGGGCTTTGACACGGGGTGACCTCTCCTCCCCATTCTTCTAAACGGTGCAAAAATTTTGAGTTACCAGTAGATCACTCAATTATTATTTTTTCTCTGAATAATGAATATGGAGGATGGTGTCTCTCTGTTTTGATGAACAACCACAAAGATCAGATGAAATCGTGGAAGGCACCTGGAGGAAGTGTTTCAAAGCTCTCCAAAGTGACAAAGTTTAAGCTAAGAGTATATTACCAGGTCGACCTTATTGCTTCTGGTTTTCATGGGTGATGTAGTAGTTTTCTATTAATAGAGATCCAGCAAGATAGATAACATCTTCCAGAGAATGTTCCAGTTCATTTAGCCTTGCAGTAAAAACAGGGAAATGTTGGGGAGAGATAGCAAAAACATAAGAAATTGACAGCTGGAGATGAGAATGTGAAACCCCAGGATTTTCATGAGAATCCCATTCTCTGTCCCTCTCCCACTCCACCACCCGTTTTTCCTCTGAAGTTTTTACTCTTGAATAGGAATGTGGAGGAAGGCAGAGGGGGAAAGAATCATACAAGCGTCTGGCTGCCAGGAAAGAAGGCACTTACTTTATGGTCAGAAATGATTCATCTTTATGACCTTTCTTATCAACATTTGCTCAAGAACAGTTGAGAGTGAGGTCACAGGCCTGGCTGTCAACAGCTAAATCTTCCTAATCCAGACTCTCTACTTCTGCCTTTTAATCTCTGGTTGGTTCCTCCAACCAGGGGTTAGATTTCTTTACTTGCCTTTGAGAAATTTATGTAAGCCCTGAAAAACTTTTAGGAAGGAGAAAAAGCTACCATGGATCATCCGGGTATCTAGCCTGTGTTAGATATACCACTGTGTATTTGAGGACTTTTTTCCCCCTAGCACTGGGGACTGAACTGAGGACCTTGGGCAAGCTAGCTGCTAGGCTGGCACTCTACCACTGAGCTACACACCCAGTCCCCAAGGGTGCCACTGATCTGACCTTTAGACTCTGAGGTGGGCAGCGTTCCGAGATGCGTGGCTTGTCTACAGGATCTTGGAAATAGGGGTAGTCTAGAGGAGGAGGAAGATGACAAAGAGATGAAATTGAAAAAGAGAGATAGTTCCCTTGATTTTTCTTCTGAAATTATCAAAGCCTGTTTAGCAGCGAGAGAGGGAAATATTTGATAGGCAGGAACCCAAGCTGGTGTAAGAAATTGTGAAACCCCCGTAGCCAAAGACCTGTGAAATACACCATCCACCATCCACCCTTAGAAAAGTGTCTTCCTTTGTTCCAGGAAATTGCTTGTGACTGAGATGTTGGGTAATACCTATGCTTTACAGCAACCCATTACAGACTGACAAATGCTCATCACTGTCACAAGGCACCAGACCCCATCATCTTTGATTTACAACTGTAGTGGCAGTGACAGACATAGGTAATTAAATAATTAAATATGCACATAAATCTTTTCTCTGTTTGTCTAAAACTTTCACTTTTCTAAAGATTAGAGAAGATTAATTTTTAATGTGGTTAAATTAGAATAAAACCTAAGAATAGGTACATTTGAAAGAATGTATTTTCTTCCCCTTATTATGAGAGTAGCATCTAAGCCTCCCACCCTTGCTTATTCAGCTGTTATTAAAACTTTAAAGGGGAAATAATTCATCAGATTAAAAGGGCTCAGTGTTGAAAGGCATTAATTTAATTGTCCTTTAATAAGACTAACTAAATTTAATAATAAAAAATGTGAAAAATAGAGAGTACACTCTTCCAATTCTTTCTTATCTACAGAAAGGAAAAAGATGTGCAGATACAGATAATATTATAATGTGCACATGATTCTAAAAATAATTTTTTTTAAAATTTTTAAATGCATTAGCTATATCTTCATAGCAGAAATTAGAGAATATGTTGTTGCATCAGTTAATCATCTGGTTAAGTAAGAAGTGACAGGAAAATCTCTTTCGTATTCTTTGCAAATATTAATATAATTAATTCTTCAATGTAGGACCACCAGCCTACTACAGAATTTTTGTCAAGCTCTGGAAAGGTCATGGATATCATGGGTGTGTGTTCTTACTCCTGCCTACTTAAAACCCATCTTAAGGATTATTTATTTATTTATTTATTTATTGTGGCTGTACTGGGAATTGAACACAGGGCCTTGGGCATTCTAGGCAAATGCTCTACCACTGAACTTAATTCCAAACCCTTTTTATTTTATCTTGAGATGGGGCACATGACATTGTCTAGGTTGGCCTTGAATTTGTGATCCTCTTGCCTCAGCCTTACAAGTAGCTGGGATTATAAGCATGCACCTCCAAGCCCAGCTTCCAAGATATTTTCTTTTAGAATTGTCTAAGAACATTTTCTTTTTCTAGAACTATGTAGCCTGCATGCCAGTATAATGGTAAGTACTTTGATCTTGTTTACTTAAGAAATTATTTTGATGAAACTGGTAAAAATGAAAATAGATATTGCCAAGTACACACTGCTAGAGCTATGTTATGACCTAAATTTCTGAACAAAGCACGGTGTATAATAATTGAGCACTCATTTCATAAAATGTTTAATTCTATAAAATATTAGTCAAGAGCATTTGATTAACCTACTAAATTTTATTCAGATTGAATCTACTTGGAAAAAATGATATCTACTGGGGCCAAATTGTGGCCAAGTATATTATGCTGTGTTTGAAGCAGGAGAATGTCCCAGGTGGGTCTCAGGGTGGCAACATAGGTGGCTAGAAGCAATTCAAGAAGTGATGAAAGCCCAAGGGCACAGCAGAGGAAAAGAAAACTAATAATGAAGCAATGACTGCATAGTGTGTGTTATTGTTACGTCCATCAAAGGCAATGGCGACAAATATCCTTGACATGGGGGTGATTATCTTTTCTTACAATGAAACACTTTTATTAAAATATCTTTTAAAATGTCTGTGTTTTAAAATGCCTTCATAGAGATTTATTGGCACAGGCTCAAGTTATTTTTTTCCCAGATGAGAAACACAAACATTTAGAGACCAGTTTCTGAAACAAATTAATATTAAATTTATTTAATCTAATGAGACATGTAAAAGCATACCCTTTCCTCTCTCACAGCAGCAAGTTTTGAAGAAAAAGACACGTCCTAAAAAGTGAAAGAGAAACCTGAAGCAAAGAATTCATGGACAATGGGTTATAATGGAATTAATAAGGCTTATTAACATGACTCCTAGAGTTTTTGATTGATTGATTGATTGATCCCTGGGTGTGCCTGGGGATCATACCCAGGGTATCACACATGCTTGGCAAATTCTCTACAGCTGAGATATGTCCCCAGCCCCTTGTAGCCTATATTTTAAATGCATGAACACTTATGTATATTTAAAACAATTTATTTGTTTGAGAGAGTCCCCCTGTGTTGCCTAGGTTGACTTCAAACTCCTGATCCACATGCCTCAGTCTCTCAGAAGTCTGGAATTACAGTTGTGAGCCACTAACCCAGCTCTTATTCTTAAATTTATATCAGCTTTACAAATCACTTTTAAACTATTAGGTCTGAAAAAAAAAAAGAATTAAGTCTGCAGAGAAATAAAACTATTTTGTAGGTCATTAAGCTTAAGAAAACAGACTCATTTCATTTTATGCTCCAGATCTAGCTCAACAGAAATCTGTGAGTTCCTTTCAAAGCCCTGGAAGAGAGAATCCCAAGTAAGCAGGGGAACACGGGTCGTTTTGACTACCTGTATTGAAGAGTCACAGCAATTTTGATTTTCTTTTTTCTCTTACTCATTTTTTCCTGTTCTGTGGTTTCCATGGTGAATTCCTGTAATGCAGGTAGACTAATCCTATCTGCCTTTGAATCCAACAGTTCCGGAGGTGATGAATCACAGCGGTTTGCATCAAGCAGGGAGAGGCAAAAGATCTGGTTTCAGAAATCTACCCTCAGAAAAGAAATAAGCTTCCAATAATTAAAAAGAAAAATCAGGTTAAAAGATTTAATGAGGTTTTATCCTCGTAATTAGTCACATCATTTTATTAAAAAAAAAAAGAAAGGGTATAATGAGCCTTCTGTGCCACATAATAAGTCAGATTTGCATGGTGTGTTGCCGTTTACAAAGCTTTCTCAAAGATAATTTCATTTTAATTTGTATGGTGCCTGCTTATTCTTCTGTCCAATTTGAGAACTCTGCTGTGATCAATCATCATCTGAAGCTAAGGCTGGCTACGTGCAGGACTTGGGCAATAGCAGGTGTGTTGTCTTGAAATATAACAGAGGCCAGTACCAGAAACCCAGAAGGCACTTGTTCATGCACAGGTCCATCTCTAGTATGAAGTCAAAGCCATAATTGTAGAGAGGGTGTCCATGTGAGACCCTGCTGTACTTAATTTGATTTTTTTATTACTCAAAATCATTCTCTGGGAGGCAGTATTATTATTGAAGTGTAGTTTTTAAAATCATTTCATTTTTACCACTGTTGCTTTTACCTTTTTTTTTTTTCAGATTGAATTTTTTTGTTGTTGTTGCGGTGCTGGGGATTGAACCCAGGGCCTTGTGCATGCGAGGCAAGCACTCTACCAACTGAGCTATATCCCCAGCCCTCAGACTGAAATTCTTTACAAAAATTTCTTTGTAGTCAACATCCACAGAAATGAAACAGGAAACAATCAAGCCACATAGATTTACTTTAAAAATGTTGATAAGGTAAAATCAAATATTTCACATGATGAAAATAGCTAACATTCTTATTTGCAAAATTCAAATAAGCATTTCCTAATTGTTTGTGTAGATCCAACTTCACTTCATAATTTCCATACTGCCACCTGGATGCAGCAGGCTGTTGTGACACAGTTGAGCTAGTTTTGAAGGTTCCTCCTTTGTCTCTGGGCTCCTTCTCTTTTATCCCCCTGGGACTCTCTGTCTCAAATTATTTTATCTGAAGCTATGCTGAACATGAATAGACAAATGGAGAACTGAGGCAATTACATTATTAATTCGAGCAGAAAGAAAGAAAAAGAAAAACCCAAAACACTTTGCTTAAGTTATCAGGAAATTCCTGGCAAACATCTCTTTCTATTTCAGTGATCTGGAAGATTGCCTACCTTCTTTTCTTTGGGGTGCAGATCTGGCCTGTCATATGGCTCTGATTGCCTCATTTCCTGCCTCTGTAGACTACTGTATCTATTCTAGGAAGGCTAAGACATGAGAGGAAAGTTTAGTGGGTTTGAGGTAGAGTACTTAAGATATCCTTTGAAGACTTAGATTGATGTTTTAAGTCCTTAACTGATCTTGGAGCTGGGTTCACCAGTCATGGTGAACTGGACCAAGTGATGTTTTCATTTATTTATTCACTCATTCATTATGTATTAAGTGACTGCTCTGCACTAGATCCTGGGATACAAAGATGACAATGTCTTGGCAACAGCCCATAAAGAGTTCAAAGACACATCAAAAAGCAGTTTCAACCTATAATCCCAGCAACTCTAGAGGCTGAAGCAGGAGGATTGCAAGTTTGAGGCCTGCCTCAGCAACTTAGCAAGAATCTGTCTCAAAAATAAAGTAATAATTTTAAAAAGGGATGGGAAAGTAACTCAATAGTACAACAGTTGCATCACATGTGCAAGGACCCTGGGTTCAATCCCCAATACCAAACAAAACGCAAAACCCAAAACCCGTTAGAATTCAATGCAGTAAGTTTGAAACAGTGATTCCACTATGGGCAAAGGCAGATACTATCTAAAAGTTTCAAATAGAAGCAGAAACACCAAAGTCATTTCTCATAAACACATTTTTCCTGCTTATCTTGTTTGGTGCTTCCCCTACAATCCTTTAAGAATGATTAAAGCAGATTCATTTGCTATCTCTTGAAGGTAGTCTCCGGGAGTTCTGGGGTAGACAATTTCAACAGACCAGGGTTTGGCAGAGGTTTGTCACATCTTTCTGCCAAGGGCTTTCCCTGGCAGATGGCAACAGCTGCTTGTGATTGAGTCTAAGAACATACAGGAGGAGCCCTGCAAAATGTCCTTTTTATTACACTAATGACTTTTTCCCTGAGAGTGGATTTTCATTGTATCAGTGCATAATTGTTTTTGCTGATGCATTTGCTCTCATCATACAAAAATCTAATTACTCTATGTAATGAATCATTAACAATTTCCTTAAATTCATTTCAGTGTTTGCATGCTGTATTCAGTTTATGCTAATAAACCTAAAATATTCATGGCTTTAAATCTGAGATTGCAGACTACATTAAAGAATTTGTTTTAGTAAATGTACATTTTAAATCTGCACATTTGTGAAGTACTGAGGTGTGAACTCTCCAAGATTATTCTGGAATACACCCTGCTAATTTTCTATTCATTTTTCAAGCAGTGTTCTTTCATCTTCTTTATACTCCGTATTTGCTTATCAACCACAAAATGAAACGTGGTCACATTCTACTTAAGATCATTAATTGGTGTTTAGTAGTGAAAGAAGATCAAAAATGACTGATGTTGAACTCTCTCACTTTGATTTATCCACATTGAGATTCAGCCTCTGATCCATTTGCTGAAATAGATATCAGGAACAAGCACCTTATTATTATTTTTAATCAAAGAAGGAGAAATTAAACATTGATTTGTATTCATAAAAGTATACTACTCATAAAAATATAAAATCAAGATATTTCCTCAGTACTATCACTATTATTATTAAATATATACACTGTATTCACTTGCTCTGTTAAAGTATCTAGTGTTTTCCATTTCAAGTAATCGCCCCCAAACCCTATGAAGTCAGTCCTATTATTATCCTGTTCTTGTGGATGAGAAATACATTTAGAGAAGTGAAACCACTTGCCCAAGGACAGTGCTGCACAGTGATTCTCAACTTGGGGCAACTTTGCCTCCTTGGGGACATTTGGCAATGTCTGAAGACATTTTTCATTGTCACATCTGAGCAGGGGGAAACTGGTACCTAGTGAGGAAAAGTCAAAGATTCTGCTTAATATCCTGCAAGACCCAGGACAGCTCAAACACAAAGATTATCTGGTTCAAAATGTCCACGGTGCCACGGTTGGGAAATCATGGTGTAGCAGCTGTGAGCAATGCCCATGTCACAGTGCTTGGGCTACAGATTTCAGAGCAGCTGTGGTGGACAGCTGTGGTAGACAGCTGTGGTGGACAGTCGAGTGCAACCGAGTCTCATTCCAAGCACATGTGGTAGTGGTGTTTCACTTTTCTGTCCCAGGACTTTCTTTGAAACACCTATGCAGGTGTACCCCGGAATTGTGCTGTGTTACCACCTAGTGAGGGTGGTGGGGAGACCCCCAACCAGTATTCAGTTTTCCTTTTCTTTGATGGGACAATTTTGAGGAACTTCTGTCCAAATCTCCTGTGTGTCTCCAGAGGGACTGAGCTCAGTTGCCCACAGTGATAACCAGCAGGTACAGCAGGCTCTGTGGACCTACTCCCTTGTCCCACCAGTTGCAGACTGCCCCAGGGATGTGGACAACTCTGCAATGACAAGCTGCTTCTGTTCCTGGGTTTTGGAGAAAGCTTTGGGGGCAGAAAACTGGAGAGACACACCACCACATGAGCTTGAGGTGAGATACTGGTAATTACATTGAACTGTCTTCCATAACTGGCCCAAATCAATAATGTATACTTCATCAATATTTATCAGTTCCTTCTCTTACTCCCCACACTCTCTCTTCTCCTAAGGCTTGCTTCCCAAAAAAAACCTGTACCCAAGCCTTATGTGATTTTTAAAATACTTTTAAAAATTTGTTCTGATTAGTTATACATGACAGTAGAATGCGTTTTGACACATCATACATACATGGAGTATAATTTCTCATTCTTTTGGTTGTACATGATGTAGAATCACATGGGTCCTGTAATCATATATGCACATAGGGTAATAAAGTTCAATCAATTCTACTCTCCTTCCTACCCCATACCCCTCCTCTCCCTAAGGGAACTCACTCTAAGATAAAAGTTAGTAAGTCTGCTATATTATGTTGTAAATATGAGTAAATGGACCCAAGAGGTGAATGTCAGTCAATTTGTGGCCTTTGGTGTATGACTCCCTCTTCACTCTAAATTTCACAGTCAGTTATTTAATATTGCTTTAGCAGGATTATAAATATTCTCACCCCTTTTTTCCCCCCTGATCCAATAACCTATCTTTTTATTTTTTTCTGTGTAAAAGTCATATTGGCCTGCAGGAGGGACCCAGTTGACTTGGCCTATTGCAGATTCATGCTGAGAACTTCAGCTCCACCTTTGTTGCTGTTTGGAAATCTTTACTAAGTAGTAAATATCAAATAACCCTCTCTCTCGTCTCTCTCTCTCTCTCTCTCTGTCTCTCTCTCTCTCTCTCTCTCCCTGCCGAGTCTGTGTTTTCTTTTATACTCTGGCATTGGTTTTTCCTCTTTCATCCCAGTCCAGGACAAGAAAACTCGCCTGTCTTTTTCGTGCACTCACTCTCTGAGTGAGCTCACTCACTTCCTTGTGGGTGATGTCTACATTTCTATTTCCAGCTCTGATAGATCCCCTAGGTTCCAGGGTCACTCTTCACTGCCCACTGCAGATCAGATTAGTAACAAAGAAGAGACATCTTTGAATAGCATTTTTGAAGTTTAATATATTCTCTCTAAAAATCATATTAAACTCATCTCTGGCCGTCGAACTGCTCTCTCTTCTGTCATATAGCAAGAAATCTTGAAGTCATCTTTAACTACTTTCTCTTCATTGTCCATTTTGAAGGTGTGCACTGCAGGTTGCACACCCAGCATCCCTTACCCATTCCCTTTTCTCTTAAAGGAATCCCAATTTTGCTACAATATCCAATTTTCTTCTAAGAAGTCTAAGCAGCTTGGAAGGCAATTCCCCTCCCATGTCCAGAAATGCACTAGAATAGTCTAAGGGGAATCCACTTTCTCTTGCCATGTTGGTTCAGTGCTCACATGCAATTGGTTCAAGGAAGGATTTGTTAGTGACTCTGGGAAATTCTTCCTTGCTCTTCTGGGAGAGCTTTCAGAGGTCCTTCTTTCCTTGTTTTCCTTGATTTTTTTCTGAGGACATATGCGTGTGTGGCTGTGATGGCATTGAGCCATTATGTCAGTACCACCTTGAGGCTGAGGCTGCCAATGGAATAGTGCTGACCGGATGAGTCTGGAGGAGGTGGAGCTGGAGCAGCTGGCTCGTCTCTGCAGGTGCCCTGCCTGTGGATATCCAGCAGCCACAGTAGTTGATCCTTGTTTACAGTTTCTGTTACTTGCAGCCAAAGTCTTTCCATGAGAAAGCGTTCCACCTCATTCCTTTTGAAAGCAGCCTCAGTCTTTTCTTTCTCCCCCATTACCACTGTCACCTCTGTAATCCACATCCAGTTACTGACCATCTCCCAGCTGAGGTACACTCCTGTATACTCCCCTCTTCCTAATTCATCTTTCACACTGTTTCCAGATGACATTTCCTAAAAGACAATTTTCATGACACCATGAATGCCCATGATGCTTCCTTTTTTGCTTTCAGTTTTTAGTCCAAACTTCCAAGACTTATTTTCAAGGCATTGAATAATTGGACTTCTTTTTATGGATTCAGTATGGTTTCTCTGTGTTCCCAATGTGCAAAGGTCTTTTTTCCCCCGATGCTAACTGAGAAGCATTTCCCTTGTGCGAATTCAGTCTATGCCTTTTGTCTCTATTCAGGTTCTAAGTTCTCCGGAAACTTCTCCTGAATAGTCAGGCTTTCTTCTTTGAGTCTTGATTAGGTGCATAGTAAGTGTCAGGTACTCAACAAGGCAGTGGAGTTACAGACAACTAATCATGGTCCCTCTTTCCTCTGGGGGCAGTTGAATGCAATGATTTTCAAAGCTTTTAAGTAAATTTGTCAAGTAGAATCTTATAGACATTGTAAATTTGTATCTATAGAATTTAATTATTAAACAATAGTCTTTAATTTTATGCAAAATTTGAAATCAAGGTGTATGGATGAGTGTGCTGGTCTGATATTTTACCTCAAAATTTATACCTGTACTTTATTCTGTTATATAATATTAAGAACACTATGACTCAGGGACTAGAGGTGTGACTCAATGGTAGAGTGCTTGCCTAGAATGCACAGGGCTCTGGGTTTGAGCCCAGCACCACCAAAAATAAATTGTGACTCATAGATAGTCAAAAAACCATAAATGTTAACAATTTTTAGCAATTTACCTTGCAATCTCAGGATTCTCTTAAACAGAAGCAACAAAAAAAGTTCTCTGACATTTGCATGAAATTATTTTATGTGGCATAGGTTAACATGTAAATGGTATTCAGTGCAAAAAATCTGATATATATACATTGTTATTTATTTACCGATTTATTGTGGTACTTGTGATTGAACCCAGGGTTACTCTACCTTTGAGCTACATCCCCAGTCCTTTTTATTTTTTGAAACAGGGTCTCATTAAGTCGTCCATTCAGGTGCTGAACCTATGATCCCCCTGCCTCAGCCTCCTGAGTTTCTGGGATTACAGGTGTGAGTCACTGCACCTAGAAAGTCATTCATTAATTTATCATATAGTTATTATCATCTGTTACGTGAGAAGTCTTATTCTTGATCATGCATTCTCTGCCAAGGGGGGAAATTGATTATGAGGGAGACCTCCCCAAACCTTAGATATTGAATTGGTTTGTGGCTGTCCGAAAATAAATGTATACGGAGTAGATCCACAGCTTTGAAATTTCATGGGGGGTGATTAGGAAAAATGATGTCCAGAAAAGGCTCAGGGAGCAGTAATGAACACCAAGTTGAAAAGCACTCTTCTCCATATTATAGTGACTTGGCCATATCGATGTTCATAGCAGCTCAATTCACTATAGCTAAGCTATGGAACCAACCTAGGTGCCCTTCAATAGATGAATGGATAAAGAAAACATGGTATATATACACAATGGAATATTACTCAGCCATAAAGAGGAATGTAATTATGGCATTTGCTGGTAAATGGATGGAGTTGGAGAATGTCATGCCAAGAGAATTAAGCCAATCCCAAAAAACCAAAGGCCAGATGTTCTCTCTGATATGAGGATACTGACTCACAATAGCTGGGGTGGTGGGGGAGGAGTGGAGGTTCACCAGATTAGATAGGGGGAATGGGGAGAAGGGAGGGGATTTTGGACTGGGAAAGACAGTAGAATGAATTGGACATAATTTCCCTATATTCATAAATGAATACATGACCAGTGTAACTCCACAACATATACAACCACAAGAATAGGAAGTTATACTCTATGTATGTATGATTTGTCAAAATACATTCTACTGTCATGTATAACTAAAAAGAACAAATAAAAAAAGAAAAGAAAAGCACTCTCCTAGACACTGGGTAAAGAGGAGTGAACAAAATGAGAAAGAAAATCCCTGTCCTCAAGGAGCAGACATCCTGGAGAGGGAGGGTGAGCACACAATGAACAAGACCAGGAAGTAAAATGGATCTTGTCTTTTGAAAAAAAGCAGCACAAGACACAGGAGAAAAGCAAACTAAGGAAAGGAGATAGGAAGTGGATGTGTGGAGGAGGCCAGGGCATTGACCCTGGCCAAGGTGACCATGAACAGGTGAGTGCAGACATTCCTGGGTGAGGGGTGAGTGTGGAGGCGCTCTCCAGTGATGGCACTGGTTGTGCCCAAGCCCCAAGGAGAGGACAGAACACCGGAGGAACAGCAAAGCAATGTGGTGGGAGAGGATGCAGGAAGAGTATTAAAGGCTCTGTCAAAGTTTACAGGGTCCAAGTCACAGGGACTGTGTAAGGACCTTGTTTTTAACTCTCACAAGAAGTGACTGGGGCATTTGGAGGAGGAATCCATATACATGTGATTTTCATTTTCACCAAGATAATTCTCACCACTGTGCTGAGAATGGACTGAAGAAGTCAAAGGGTACAGCAGGGAAACTGGTGGGGCTACCATAGCCAATAACCACAGGCTAGTGGCTTAGACAATAGGCATTCACTGGTTTTGGAGGCTGGAGAGTCCAAGAGCAAGGTGCCAGCAAGCTGTGGTTCATTCTATTCATTCTGAGGTCTCTTCTTTTAGTTTGTAGGGAGCCACTTTCATGCTATGCATTCACATTCCCCTTCCTTGATGAATGAGCGTCGGGGTAGGAGGAGAGAAAACTCTCTTGTCCATCCTCTATTGAGGGATAAGAAGGGCACTAATCCCAATATACCATGGCCCACCCTCATGACCTCATCTAATCCTAGTTACCTCCAAAGTTCCCATCTCCAGATTACTATCGGATTGGGGGTTGGGAATTTAGACAATATTGAATTTGTTGTTATTATGATGTTTTTATTCACTTAGAATCATTCTGTAAATACTTTTAGATGTTTTTACCTCATGATCATCATTTTAGAGTCGTCATTTTAGTAGTTGCATATAGTCCATCATAATAACTGGTAGATTTTTCTTTTTTTTGATAAGTCATTTCTGTTCTTTATGAATGATATAAATATTTCTATTTAGTCTTTCTGCCATTTATTTCTTTCATCTTCTATTAAAAATGTATTGATGGATGGTAGTATCAATTCACCTATCTGCCTTAACCCTGATCAGTGACAGTGGCTTGAATCCTTCCAGCTCTTCTCCAACATTCAAATCCTGGCTCCTAATAGCTGATACTCCTGATCTTATGGTACTTAAGTGGTATTTGGTATAGTGTGAAGCAACTATTTTTAAGAGTTAGAGAGAAGACCTACCCTGGAATAACTGAAACATTAAAAAGTCACCTATTTTTTCTTTTGATGAAATCCCCTCCCATGATATTCCTCGATGGTTTGATAACTCAATATCAAGGCTGATTATTGTTTTCAATGTTAAAGAGAAGCAAATATGAATAGCAATCATAACACTGCTCAAATGAAATGATGTTTTTGTATAAGATGTGATTTGGGTTCAAACAGCATCATAATTGACAAAAACTCAGAGAAACAAAAACAAATTTGAGATTTTGTGTGTATGTAACCTACAGAAATCAATTTCACATATACGATAAAAGAAGAGAGAAAACTGTTTACAATTCAATAAGAAATACAAACTGCTGAGGAATAATCATGAAAAATGGGAAAGATCTATATAAAGAACATTTAAAATGCTACTGAAAAAATACAAAGATAAGGAATAAATGGAAGGGTAGATCATTTCCTGGGTAGGAAAAACCAGCATTATAAAGATATGATTCAGTAGAAACGGCAACAGTGTTTCAATTTTGGAATTACACAAGTTGATATTGAAGTTCAAATGGAAAAGTAAAAGTCAAGAATCGTCTCAAAAAATCTTGAAAAGGAACTAGCTTGCCCCCATATTTAAATGTGCTTTAAACAGCAACAAAAATGTGGCAGTGGCATGAAGGTATAGTTTTCATGGCACAATGGTGGGTCAGTTGGTGGGATCCGTAGCACTGTGTAACGTGAACATGCATTTTGTACTGACTCTTCCTCCTCTGTTTCTCTTCTACCCCTCACTCTCATTCTCTAGGTCACACTTTCCAATCAAGTACTTGCATAGAAGTCTTTATTGCAGGCTCTGCAAACCTGAATTTGGAGAGCTAAATGAGGAGAAAGAGATGAATAGGATCAAGTTCTATTCCAGCATTTTCCAAGCACACTGGGGATTCTTGCATTCATATTTATAGTAATTTGTACTCACTGCTACATGACAAAATACTCAAAACCCAAAATAAACATTTGCCATATCTCAGCATTGTGATGAGTTTGGAACCCCGGAGTGGCTTAGGGGGATGGTTCTGGCTTAGGGTATCTCATGAGGTCGTAATCAAGATGACAACTGAGGCTGCCGTTATCTGAGAGATGTCAAGGGTTGGAGGTTTTTGATTTCAAAGTATCTTACTCATATGAGGTGAAGTGAGTGCTGTTTGTTGGCAGAAGGCCACAGTTCTCCATGAGGGTTTCCCATAAGCTACTTAGGAGTCCCAGCAGCTTGGCAGCGAACCTCTTCCAGAAAAAGCAATCTGAGAGAAAAAAGAGGAGAGAACTCACAATGTCTGATCTAGTCTCTAGGACATATCATCTAGCTCTAGGACATAAAATGCCCTTGAGACCTGTCAACTCTATTTAATATGGGAGGGGATCACACAAAGTATGAAACCAGGAGGTGAAGATCCCTGGGCACCATCTTGAAGCTTGGCCACCACAGCAGCCTCTTCCAGTTACCAATGAGGAACTTAGAAATATAAAGGCTTCTGTGTAAAACTACTGACTTCAAAGAAACCAAACTGATGGAAAATATCATGAATTAATGAGAATAATATATCTTCTATAATGAGTTCTTTTCTTCTTTCTACTCCATTAGATTTCATTGTCAATACACACTCTGGAACTTGTAACTTGGACTGCATATTATGAAATAATTGGTGAAATCCACAGGGTTGGTAACCATAAGCCAAAATTGTCCTCCTTAATGAGACATTTAATGTAAAGCAGATGGATTAGTGATGTTTTCAGGCTCATTTGTCGAGTATTAATGTTTGCTTTCCTTGTCCTCCTAACAGTGTGCATGTAATCTGCTTTAAAGCTGCATTGATTTTTAAAATTTTATTGTCATTTTGTGTCGATCCTTTCGTCATTTGAAAGGCCCTTCCAATATGATAAATAACCAAAGTCTCCATTATTGAATTAATTAAACTAATATTTTGTGAAATCACAGATGGCGTTTTCAAAATAGGCCATAGTCCTTAATTTTGAATATGTAGAAAAATCACCCAAGACGTTTGTTTATAAATGCAACTTTCAGGACCCCACCCATAGAAACTGATTCATGAGGTTTGGGTAGGGCCACAGAACCAAAATTTTAAATAAGCAGGTAATATGTTTCTGAAATAAGTATCCCATGGGATTATGCAGGGCTGCATTATCTTACAAACTTCTCATTAATATAATATGCAGCATTTTGCAGAATCAGTGGAGAGAATGAAAGGTTTCTGACCAGAGGATCTAACAAGTATGAGGGTATTTTTTTTGTTTGTTTGTTTGGTACAGGGGTTTGAACCTAAGGACACTCTATCACTGTTATGTTTATTTTTTATTTTGAGACAGGGTCTTGCTAAGTTTTGAAGGCCAGTCTCACACTTGTGGTCCTCCTACCTTAGCCTCCCAAATTACTGGGATTACAGGTGTGTCCCAACACCCCTGGCTCCAAATATTTCATTTTTAAAAAGTGTTGTGGAAAATGTCCAAGGCTAGATTAGAACTGTCTATAGTTAAGTAGCAAAGGTCTGAAGAAAGAGGAGGTTCTGTTGAGAGCAGCAAGGTCTGCAGCAGATAGCACGTTCTCCTCCTCTCATCATGAATATTCAATGGACTTACCTTGGATGGAGTGCTTAGAACATAGCAAGCACAGAATACAACCTCAATAACATATTGTGATGGATTATGAGAATACTAAACATTTTATCACTCAGACAGGACTAGAACAGACATTATTCTCTTGGAAACATGTAAGGTCACCATTCACTAATCAGTAAGAAAGAATTATTAATATCAGACCCTACTGTGTATATAGTTTTAATAGTTTACTATGTATAAAAATACAAATACAAAAAGTAAAATGTATACGCTTCTTACGTCAATGAGTCCAGGCATCCTCAAAGAATATCCAACTGCTGCAAGTTAAAAAACATGAGCAAATATCAAAAAACACCTCTGTATTAGTTTCACAGGGCTGCTGTAACAAAATACCAGCAAACTGAGTGGTGTAAACAGCAGTTTTCTCACAATTCTGGAGCCTTCCAGTCTGAGATCAAAGTGTCATCAGGTTTGCCATTTCTGAAGGTCATGAGTGAAAGGTCCATTCCAGGTCTCTCATCTTGGATGATAGGTGACTGTCTTTCTCCTGGCTGCACACTATCTTCTCTGGGCCTGTCTGTGTCTAATCTAGGAGGACATCAGTTATATAGATTAGGGTGCACCTAATGACCTCATTTTGACTTGATTAACTCTATAACTATCCTATCTGTAAATAAGCTCTGAGATACTGGATGTTATGGATTCAACATATAAATTTGGGGAGGGACAGAATTCAATGAGTGAAAAGCTATTTCAGCTCTCCTTGCAAGGTCTTATATTTATAAACTTTGGATTGGAACTGAAGGTCCCCATACACATCTACCTGACAAATGCTCTCCCTATAGACTACTTTGGTAATACACCTTTAAAAAAATGTGGGGGGAAATAAGTTGGTGGATTGGCATTGTGAGTTATTAGAAGAATGAATTTTGCCCTCAGAGGGCTTACATTCATTCATAGGACACAGAAGGTGTGGGAAAAAATGAAATAACAGTGCACAAGTATCTGCTAGTTAGATAACTTAGTTTAGAAGGGGACCCAATTTGAAGTTTTGGGAACCCCCTGGGAGTTGCTCCACAATGGGCTCCTGTTATCACTTTTCTACTACTATTAGCCTGGTGTTCTTCCAGAAAGACTTTTTAAAAATTGAGTAGAAGTGCGATACAAGCAGAGGGAAGTAGCTTAATGAACTAAAACCTGTAGAGCATGCTTATCTGGAGTTGCTTCTGGGTACGTTGTTCAAAATCTTGGAGTAATAGGGTCTAAGTGGTCAGCCAACTTTTATCTTTCACTTTATGAAGTTTCCCTCTTGTTATTTTCTTTGTCTCTGACTCTTTGTATTTTTAAAATTATTTCTCATTTTGTAAGTTTTCTCAAATATTGTCTGGTATAAGAGAAGGAACAGCTACAATAAAGTGCTTAGAAGGGATTGTTTTGCTTTGTCCAGTTTGCCATAGGAAAATACTTTTGTAAGTCAAATCAACTTTCAAAGGCTTGAAACTGCAAATAAGAAAAATGAGCAAAGGAAAGGTCAACTAATGGGTAAAACTAAATCATGTAATTTATACTAGATGGATTTTTTTAATGAGAGTGGAATTGTGTCAATTGAGTCGATTGTAGTTTTAATAGAAGAAAAGGTCTCTCAGATCCACAGCTGCATGCATTTCAGGTAATAAACTAAAACAGAAGTGAATAATAGTGATTTATGGATTCCTCTTGATCCTGACATTTCATTATTTTTATACAGAAATAGCATTTCTGGAGCATGTGTTTAGTATTACATTTTCTCATCTTACTCTGAAATCATATATATATATATACACACACACATATACATATATATATCACACACACACATATACAACCAGTCATCTCCTTTTATAGTTTTCTAACTTACATCAGGAAATTGTTGTACCATAAACAAGCATCTTGATCTATTTTCAATTTTTTTTCCACAAATCTTTCTGAAGTTATGGAAAAGAATGGCATGAATATAAAACCAAGCACTCAGGACTTACACGACTTACTTTTTACAATTTACATGAGCATGCGCACACCCTGTCTCACAAATTGGTTTGTGCAGTTTAAAAATAGATAACAGAATTAAAATGATATGGCTTTATTCTTCCCATTTAACTGAGGTTTTCCTTCATGTGTATATAAAATTTAATTATATGTCTGAACCTTACAATTACTTACAAATGAAGAAACCAGGTTTCTTTTTGTAGCAGGACGTTTTTATTAATATGGTTCTCTTCATTGCCTCAACATCTTTTTGTTTAAGATAGAACTTTTTAATAAGTGATAGGAGGCACAGAATTTTAAGAGAGTGGGAGAAAAAGATTATTGTGTGTGGCAAAAATCTATGGGTTGTGAAAATACTGTCATGTATAACTAAATATAAGAGAAATAAAAAAATTAAAAAAAATTAAATTTAATTTTAAAAAATCTACGGGTTGTGTATTGTGTCTTGGCTAAGCACTCATTGTATGAGTTCACTCATTTGACCTTGAGTTCACCCCTGCAGGGTAGTAGCTGTGTAGCCAGTTGGACCTGGGCATGTATCTCTGCATTGATAATGAGTTGGAAGGACCTACTTCACCTTTCTGAGCCTCATTTTCTCCAATTGAGATGATGAAACCCATTCCATAAGACTTTGTGGAAGATGAAATAAAAAATACATATAGTAAATGTTAAGCTCTACCTCTGGTAGTGCTTACTTCCCTACCAATAGTTTAAAGGTTAACTGACTGAAGTTAAAATTTTAAAAAATGAGAATAGTAAGCCAGGCATAGTGCATGAGCTTATAATCCCTATAGCTTGGGAGGCTGAGGCAGCAGGATCAAAAGTTCAAGGCTAGCCTCAGTAATTTAGTGAGGCCACAAACAACTTAGCAAAACCCTGTCTCAAAATAAAATATAAAAAGGGCTGACGATGTGGCTCAGTGGTTAAGCATCCTGAGTTCAATCCCCAGTACTAGAAAGAGAAAGAGAGAGAGAGAATAATAGAATATTAGACTTGGAGAGATTGTGGAGGTTAAACTGGCCAACTGCCCCCTCCAAGCAAACGTCTTTAACTTTGTAGCCTCTGCTTGAATGCTGTCAGCGAAGGGGCACTCGCCATCTGCTAGTGTACTTGGCTCTATGATTAACTGTTTTAATTACTACCATATTTTCTGTGTCACCCTATGCATAACATACCAAGACCCAGTCTCAAAACTAACATTAGAAAGGAGACAACTTATGGCAGTACATAGCTTGTGGACTTTACACTTGTAATGACTACGACTCACATGGCAAAGAAAATACAGCAACACCATAATATCTAAATGAAATATTGCATGCCTGGGAGCACATCCTTTGGAAAACAGATGGTTCTTTGTTGACAACAAAATATGATTATGGTGTTTGCATGCAAGAAATCTTATACTGTCTAATTAGAAGAATAAGGCTAGTTGTAGATGTTTTGAGAATGCAAATCTTCTTCAAATCAGAAGAGAAATGCCCTACTCTTGAACCTATACTACTGAGAACAATGAGATACAGGTAAAATGTCTCTTTAATGAAATTCATTGTGATGTTCAGATCTATGTAATAAAGCTATATGTATATGCAGACTTGTTTCAAAATATACTACTTTGGTTACAATATAGGATGTCGGCACCAAGAAGTTAGTATAGCTGATGTTGTCATCACTGGGCCCTATTTACCGTTCATCTCCAAAAGTGTTGTTTTGATATTTACCATTGCATTATAACTTGCCTTCCGAGTAAGAGAACATTTCTTTAAAATTAAGAATGACTACCCTTTGGAGGGAAGGAGCATAGGATTGGGTGGGTTAGCGGATCATTGAGAAGAAAGGGGAAGAGTGGAGCTTTTTCTGAGTTAAGAACCTTCAATTGATAAATGAAACAACTCAGTGCCTCTCAACTGGGCTAGTTAACCTAAAGGCATTTGTACTGTCTGGACGTATTTTGGTTGTCATGACAGGGATGCTGCTAGCATATTCTGAGTAGAGACCAGGGATGGTCCCCACAATGAACGGAACATCCCCAAGTGACCCCCAAATGTCAGTCCTGGTCCTCCAAGATTGAAAACACAGCAATTTGAAAGTCTAAATTAAATCCCTTCAAGTTCATTTTATCAATAGACATCTGTACCAATGAATTCCTAGCCTCATAAAGCAATTGTAATCTCTTATCCATTTCATATGGAATTCTACCCAGATTCTATCATTTAAAAAATAGTTAATTCCTGAATGTGATAGGAAAGATTTTCTCAGTGATAAAAATCTTTCTTGAACAAATAGCAACCTTGGAGCTGTCTTCCCATAACTATACCTGAAATATGTGGACACCAAATCTGTAAATACCTTAAGCCCATCTGCATTCTTGGTGATTCCACAGATTGCTCTGGGTAATAGTAGTATAGGAGAGGGAAAGATGGAAAGTCTTTCCCTCTACCCTCTGAGGTGTCATGAGTCTATGAAATAAACTGACAGTGGTAGATTAATAGGAGAAAAAGATATGGAAAATTGTTACATGCATGGGAGCATTGCAATAAGGAGATTATTTTGGGGACAGATCAGTGAGTCCTCAGAGGAACAGATGATGGTCTGTGACAAGATGTGTTTGGACATCGTGTCAATCTCCAGTCTCCTCTCCTGTGATATGAGTGTAATTTTCCCTGGTTAATCAGATTCTTGGAGAGGGAATTCATGATGAATGAGTTCCTTCTAGAGGATCTTTCTTTCTTTATTTTTATTGTTACTTTCGTTATTTTTACTTGAAAAATTTGAAAATTTGTTCTTATTGGTTATACATGACAGCAGAATGCATTTTTATTCGTTGTACATGAATGGAGCAAAACTTTTCATTTCTCTGGTTGTACATGCTGTAGACTCATATATCATTCATGCGATCATACATGTACTCAGGGTAATGATGTCCATCTCATTCCACCATCTTTCCCACTCCCCTTCCCCCGTCCCTCCCCTCACTCCCCTCTGCCCAATACAAAGTTCCTCCATTTTTCTTTTGCCACCCGCCCCCCAACCCTGTAAGAGGGAGGTCAGAGAAAGTCCTTTTCTGCATTTGCTGTTCCCCAAGAGCCTTCAGTCTGAAGTCCAAAGCAACATATTTTGAGGTGGTATTTTCTGACTTTTCAGCAGAAAAAGTCAAACAATGGTGTACAGAGGTGGTGGTGATTTAAGTTGTAAATGTTGGAGCAATAGTGAAAACAACTAAACAGAATTTAGTTACAAAATTAGAGGAATGGATGGAAAATGGAGCAAATCTTACTTTTGCATGGGTGCATTGCACTTCAGGACTCAAAAAAATAGGAAAAGTAGTCCAGAAAGCAGAGCTCAAGGAAAACCAATCATCTTCAGATCCTAGATTAGGCTAGACTATACTGTTGACCACATACTTCTCATGTGCTTGGTCAGTTATTAGGACATAACCATAACACCTCAGTGTCATTCAATAATAAGTATTTATTTTTTCTGGGTCTGCTGGCTGGCAAGAGTTGGCAGATCTGGGTTGGACTTGGTTTTCTTTGACCTGCAGGTTTGACTCTGATTTTATTCTGTGGTAAACTTGTATACAACAGTGTGCTGGTCCATTGTCTATTGCTATAATAAAATACTTGAAAGTGGATAATTTATAAAGGAAGGAAGTTTATTTTGGTTTATGGAGGCTGGGAAGTCCAAAAACATGGCACCAGCAAGGGCCTTGTCCTGTATCATACCATGCTGGAAAGTGGAAAGGAACTTGGGAACAGGTGAGAGGAAGGGGTGAACTCACTTTATAAAAACCTGCTCTTGTGATAACTCCCTCCCTCCCACAGGAATTCGTGCACTCCTGTAAAATTGGCATGACTTCCTTCATGTGGCATGACCCATACTCCTCTGAAGGGTCCCATCACCTCTCAGCACTGTTCCATTAGGGACCACAGTTTCATGAGTTTTGGAGAGGACTAATGACATTCACACTGGAGCACAGAGGGATTGCTTCTCATGGCCATGGCAGCACAAGAAGATAACTACGCAAATCAACAGATGGGAGCAAGTTGCAGGGGCAACCTGAAGTCACAGGGGAGAGCATCCTCTTATAGAGGAGGGGGAAACAATGAATATTTAAAAACAGTAATGTAACCCCTCAACCACAATTGAGCTTAGATTTTGTGACAGAATATAACCTTTACATACTCTACTACAATACCATATTTCTAATTCTCTGAAAGATGTCTTGCTGATGAGTGATGTAGCTGGATTCCTGGGTTCTGAATACTGTTCTCTCTATCACTGATGTGAGCAGCTAAGCATATCAATTTTTCTTGCAATCACCTCTCTGCCATCTGCTAAATGTAAACAACGTTTCTGTTGACCCACTATTCTATATCTTTCAAAAAACGAGGTAAAAACTTGAATATTTAAGGAAATCCTCAGTGGGAGGCAGTAATGAAGATCACATCATTATGGAGTTATTTAGCCTTGAAAGCTTTTCTGCAGTTATTTTGATGCTAGCTAGAACATTTCCAGAATAGAGAAAAAAAGTTGGCAAGATAGGCATTTGATATTTTTCCTCATCTCTCCCTCTGAGGGATATTACTTTGTAATTTGTTTAGCATTTTAGTAAACCCATTAACCTTTCACCCTAGGCTCAGAAAATGGGTTTGATGGTTTAATTCTGTTCCCCAAGGAGTCAATAACCACATCATAAACTGCATCATGTTAGACATTAATTGGAATGTATTTTCAGGCCAAATTCAGAGTTAGGATAATGGAAGTATAGAAAATAGTTACTGGAAGAATCAGAAGAAAATTCTCCAGCTTCGTTTTTGCTGATTTTGAAATAGTTGTGTCAATTTCTGTTGATGGGAATGGTATGTATGAGGAATAGTGTCAAAGAGTAGACTGACTTTTAAAAACTATTCACTTGAAATAAGCCCATCCTCTTTCTTGTATGAGATTGCCACCCCTAGCCTTTATTTCATCTCTGACAACAGCTTTAAGTATTCTTGGTTCTCCAGTTGCAGTGATGTTTAAGGCTCAGAATTAAAAGAAAAATCTCAGGAGGAAAGATTTCAGTTTCCAAAGAGAAATGTCAGTTCTGAAGTCAGCCTTTGCTCTCTGTTGCCCCCTTTCACTTCCCGAATGGACCCTATAAAGCAGGAAATACATTAATAGATGCATCAGATTAATGTGAGGGAGAGCTAACGAGTCTGATTCCTCACTCCCCACACAGCTATGATTATTGCTACCTACCTGCTATCTATCTATCTATCTATCTATCTATCTACCTATCTGCTACCTGGTGGTGTGCCCACCTCAGCTCTACCCATGTGACACACAGGGACGGTGCCTACCTTGCACCTGGATACCAGGACCCTAGGGGTTTCTGTCACTGTGGAGGTCACATCTGCCATCTCCAGTCCCTTTGGACAGTGGGTATTCTGCTACCTAACTGACTTGACAAAGTTTATTCTTGTACTAGGTTAAATTTCCCTCCCTCTTCTTTCTTGTGTTTGGTCACGGATTCCTCTCCAGTCCAATTTCCAATATTATGGAGGTGTCAGAGGACCTCATCTGACTCAGAGGAAGAACTTGTGGAAAGGATAAACGTGAATGCAAATTCTAACATTTCCCACAGTTGTTAGTTTATGAAAACATCTTTTTCATTTCTAATGAAGGCACAAGTCATTGACTAGGTAGAGCTTTATTATTTTGTGAAATAGAAGTGAGTGTGGAAGGAATGGGTAGTGATAATATGGAGGTCTCATATTTTAATCCTTTATTTTTTGAAAATGGAATAAACAGCCTGGGAAACTCATTTAAAGTTCCCTTAAGAGCTACAGCATATTAATTGGTCTTAGGAATTTTTTTCTCTTTGCAAGAGAATTAGGAAGTGGGGTAGTATGAGTGGGAAGGACCGAGGAGAATCATTAGAAAGAAAAGGAAGTATTAAATAAGAACAGGAACAATGCCATTAAGGAAGAATAAAATAATTATACACAATGGCAAGCAGAACACTGTTCTTGTCAAATGAGAGGGAACATCTATGTGCTATGTGAAACTAAAAGATCTAGTAGTTAGAGTTAAATACAATATTCTTCAGAAAAAAATACCCACATTCGAAATCATGCTGACAATTTGTTGTTATTTTACATGTTATTCATGATAACTGAGAAACATAAAATGTTGGTATAGGTAGGGATTTTTTTAAAAGACATTTAGTAAGTCTCATACTTTACAGATTTGAAAATTGAGGCACAGAGAATTTAAGTGACTTACTAATAGTTGTCAGTTACAGAACTGGCATGTGAATAAACAGTCTCTAATTTAATGGCCTATATATAGTAGGCTGAATGTTGGATACCCAAAAATGCCCACTTGGTAATCCCAGAACCTGCAAACGTGGTCCTGTAAAAGAAAAAGGGACTTTGCAGGTGTGATTAAATTAGGGATGGTTGTAGATGGAAGCAATGTGATCACAAGATTCTTGTTAGGAGAGACAGAGAAAGTCAGGGAAGACTGAAGATATTATACTGAAAAGAGCTCCTGGTGATGTGCTTTGAAGGTGGAAGAAGGGGCCATGACCAAGGAATACAGGTGACCCTGGGAATCTAAGGCAAAGAAATAGATTCTCCCCTGGAGCTTCCAGAGGGAGCAAAGCCTTACCAACACCTTGATTTTGATGAAACCCATGGATTTCTGACCTCCATACATGTAGGATAATACATTTATGTTGTTTTCAGCCACCAGATTCAAGGTTTTTATAGCAGCAATACAAAACTAATACTTGCTCTTTCTGTTTAAGTAGCTTACTTTCTTTCTTTCAAAGAATCATAGGAGTTATTAAAAGAAGTGGAGAAAGTCAAGAACTACGCAGAAAATTCAAATTGCTGCTATAGATAAACTGTGATGTCATTTTATGAACCTACTAGCCAGTTTCCACACAGACTCACATATGAGTTAAGCTTACTATTTATAAAAATTTTAAAACCCAATAAGTTTAAAATAATGTGAAAAATAAGGTAATAGAATTTTAAAATGAAATGGAAGAATGACTACATCAGGAATATATTTTGTTGCCAAAAACCAAATTAACTCTGGTTAACTTAATAAAAATATGAACTAGAGATTAGAAGAAGCCAAATGCAGAAGGAACAGGACATTTTCTAAGAACCAAGGTGACTTCCTTTCCTATCCCCTGTCTCACTGCATAGTCTCATGGTTCAGAGCCTGTTTTCTCACTCTTGTTTGTCTTCGGTTGAACATGGCTGTCCAAGTCTGACTTTTTCTTTCTTTTATCCCAGTTGGAGTCCAGCACACACTGACTGGTGTCACTGCTTTCCAAGTCTGATTTTCAAGGAGAGAAAAATCTGATTGGTTTGTTGGACCAGATGCTCATCCCATCTAACTGATTGGGTCCCAAGTGACTAATTAAGGGATTGTAATGTACCAAAGTCCTGCTCACTAGAGGTTGTACAGGCACATGATCAGGGAAAGGAGAATGTGAAGTAGGGGACAAGAGACCAATGTGTCAATTACATGTCTAAGTATTAGCATGGAGCTGGATCATAATGTTAAATGCTATTATTGTTATTATATGAACTAAACATTTTAATTAAAGAGATAAAAGGATTCACAATCATAGTAATATATGAAACAAAATACATCAATAAAAAACTAGGTTTAAGGAAAAAAGCAAACAGATCTAAGAGCGGTAGAAGTAGATGCTAATTTAGAAAACACAAGAATGTAGAAATGACCTCTTAGAGTAAAATAGGTTCCAAAATTTTTATGGAATGAATTGAATAAAAGAACATGCCCTCAGTACATCAAATCAAGTTAAGGTTGCATTGAATACAAGAGATTGGCATTATACAGAAGAAATAAAACCATAAATACCTAAGAGAACTAGAAAGTCAAGAGGGTATGAGGGATAGCAGGGTCAAATGGTGGATCCATTCCAAGTTTTCTAAGGAATCTCCACACTGCTTTCCAGAGTGGCTGCACCAACTTGCACTCCCACCAGCAATGTATGAGTGTACCCTTTTCCCCACATCCTCGCCAACACCTGTTGTTGCCTGTATTCTTAATAAAAGAATTGTAACTGGGGTAAGATGAAATCTTAAGGTGGTTTTGATTTGCATTTCCCTTATAATGAGTGATGTTGAACATTTTTTCATAAATCTGTTGATTGCTTGTAGATCTTCCTCTGTAAAGTGTCTGTTCATTTCCTTGGCCCATTTGTTGATTGGGTTATTAGTGTTCTTGGTGTAAAGATTTTTTAGTACTTTGTAGATTCTGGAGATTAGTGCTCTATCTGAAGTGTGTGTGGCAAAGATTTTCTCCCACTCTGAAGGCTCTCTCTTCACATTGCTGATTTTTTCCTTTGCTGAGATACCCAAAGGACTTGAAATCAGATTACTACAGTGATGCAGCCACATCAATGTTCATAGCTGCTCAATTCACAATAGCTAGATTATGGAATCAACCTAGATGCTCTTCAGTAGATGAATGGATAAAGAAACTGTGGTATATATACACAATGGAATATTACTCAGCCATAAAAAAGAATAAAATTATGGCATTTGTAGGTAAATGGATGATGTTGGAGACTGTTATGCTAAGTGAGATCAGCCAATCCCAAAAATCCAAAGGCCGAGTGATCTCTCTGATAAATGAATGATGATGCATAATGTGGGGGGGAACGGTGGCAAGAATGGAGGAAGGATAGATAGCATAGAGGGAAGGGAGGGGTGGGGGCAGGGTGGGGGGTAAAAATAATAACAGAATGTGTGACAGACATCATTGCCCTGTGTACATGCATGAACGCACAGATGGTATGACTCTACTTTGTGTACCACCAGTGAAACAATAGCTGTACTCCATTTGTGTTCAATGAATCAATAAGTAAATAAAAAAAAAAGAAAAAAAAGAGGGTATGAGGTATGATGTACAGAAAAAGGTGAATATTATTTAGAGAATTAAAAAAAATAAGTCCAGGTAAGAGAGAAAACCAGTAACCCAGAATTTTTAAAAAATGTAAATAATAGCACTCTGCCCCCAATTTCCAATTTTTCTTATCTGTTACCCAGCACTGCATGAAAAGATATGAGTCAGGAAAAGATTTTTATGTTTTAATCTATTCAAAAAGGATAAGGTCTAAGCATGGATAACAGTTATTAAAATGCAACATTAAGGAGATTACCTGTTAAGTTATTACTAACCATGGAAAGACTTTCTCAAATGTCATCTATTCCCTTAGCCAGTCTACTGTGCAGTGTGGAGGAAGGGGGCGAGGAAGCAGGCACAATTCAAGGGAGGTTGGTTATGAAATATTCAGACAGGCATCATCTTGGGAAAGTCTGAGGGAAAGTCAGTGAGAAAGTCTGAGAGAGCTCTAGAATTGAAGGGCCTGACTACCAAGTGCCTGGTCATGATCTCTGACCAGATCTCTTTCACTGATCCATTCTGCACCCTTCTCATTTCCTGTCCATGGTTTTCCTAGGAATGTTTCTGAGGAAAGGGCAATCACATCAACTTCTGATTTTCCTACATTATACTCTAGTCTGAACCTGGTAATTTCTTTTTTGGGGGGTGGGGTGGGGAATGGGGATTGAACTCAGGGGCACTGGGCCACTGAGCCACATCCCCAACCCTCTTTTGTATTTATTTAGAGACAGGGTCTCACTGAGTTGCTTAGGGCCTCGCTAAGTTGCTGAGGCTGGCTTTGAACTTGCAATCCTCCTGCCTCAGCCTCCAGAGTCACTGGGATTATAGGCGTGCGCCACCACGCCTGGCTAAACCAGGTAATTTCTAAGGCCCCTTCCAGCTCTGAAGTTAATATATTAAAAAATTATATTGAACTTTTAAGAATAGTTTGAATATTTCTCTATGTACCACTTTGATTTTCAGATAGTCTATTAATAAGCATTTTTCCAACTCTGCCAAGTGATAATGGCCTTCCATCAAAAGACACTGCTTAATAGTGTCAATGTATCAACTGGGGGGTGATCAGTTATGCCCTTTTGCCCATCCTTTAGATCACTCTAAGGGTCTCTTTTCCTCATAAGACTTTTGAAAGTGACTTGCTTCAACTGCTTGAAATTTTTACTGTTACAAACACGTTAACTAGAGTGTGTCACCTGGAACCAGGAAGCATCCTGGCTGTGTTTACTGGGGTTACTCAGTATGGCTGCCCTGTGTGACCCTTGTGCAGGCGGAGTGGTGAGAACATTGTTCTACGACTCAAGAATTTACGATTCAATAAAAGAAAGGTAAAATGAAGAGACTAAAGCAACAACATACTGCATGTAGGCTGAGAAGGTTAAGTGTAAAAAGGCACATGTCTCTGCAGCTCTCTTTCCCTGTAGAGAAGGGTCTCTACAGCCACACACAGCCTGAGCTGTGCAAAGGAACTCAAGTAATTCTCCAGCATGAGAAAACTATTCTCCTAACATGTCAAGCTGCTACTCTGCCGCTGTAGTAGTCACACTAATTTTTCCAAGGAAATTATAATTTTACAGAGAAACTAAGGCAAAAAGTTCTCTACAGAAAATTCTGAAGTGTGTGACAAATTATGTAGACAATTCTGAATTCTATTGGCAACCACGTTTGCTGTTTTCCCTTGACTACCTTTGTGATCAATAGCTTAGAACATCCCTGATTTTTAAGCCACACAGAGTACAGAAACCTTCAGAAAGCCAGAATGTCAGTAATCGCTTGCTGGGGTTAATCATTGACTCTAAAGGGAGAATGCCAACCAATGAATCATCAAGATATCTCTTGCCACACCTGGAGTTTTTTCTGGATGACTTCCATCCAAGTGTTGACAAAACTTGACCTTGGATAGTTACTAAGATTTGTTAGGACTATGGCCAAAGGTGCTTACCTGCCAGTGGGACAGGGACCAAGTTCATTAACCAGATTATCCTGCTCCACATATGGTAAGAAATGTACTTTTTAGTTTTCCACATTAATGCTGATTTTGAAAGCTTCCAGACTAAAAGCCTCTAATTATTGTAAGCCCATGCGGTGCCCTGGACTCTTTCCTGATACAAACCTTGTGAAGCTAAGTTGAAAGACCAAAGCCCAGTAATGGGTTGTCCAGAAATAATAAACATGTCCATTTATTAAAGTTATAATTCAGGCCACATTTTTAATGGTCCTGGCAGCAATCAGAACCAGGACAGTACACTGTTTTCCAGTTGAATGGACTGGCAGCTCAAAGAGCAGGAGTCCTGACCCCAGCTGTGTATCTGATTTGTCCTGGGAAGAACATATTTACCCAGATCCTCCCATTTTCCCTTGGAACCTAAGCTCATTAAGTAACTGACCTTGAAGTTTATTGTGAGAAATGATGACATTTTAAGGAAGGCTTGTCTCCCGGGTTAAAGGGTGCTTCATAGTGGTCTCACATGCTTCAGTGCTTTGACAATGGGTGACAAATAGAATAAGGGAGTGGAATAATAGTAATAAAAAGAGCATTATAGAAAAAGACTAAACAATGCTGTCCAGACTGTTAAAACCTCTTCCTGCTGCTATTATCTGTAATTTCCAGGTCAATTATCCTAATGTCAACCCAGGGCCTGAGTTAAGGAGAGAATACAGGAAGATTTGTATTGACATGAGGTCAGGAGAAGAGTGGCATGGGGCTTGGCAGTGCCTCATCCTGCCTCCCTTCGGATGTAACTGTTCAGTTTATTGCAGAGTCTAATACAACCTAATGGTTCCTCATGTCCCTGTGTAGCAAAACCAGAGACTTGCTGAATCCCACATCCCAGAGAAAACTCAGTTGCACAAAATGTCAGGTTAACAATAAACTTTCAACAATTCTGTCTCAAGAAAACAGAGAAATCTTTGAAAGATACTAGAAAACCAGTTATTAATATCTCAAGATGCTTTCTGTGTGCCAGATCTGGGTGAGGCTCTTTAGGAATAATCACAGATCACTGTCAGGTCATAAAACAAATTTAATATGATGAACAGAAAATTTCTAATCTAAAAGCTAAGGAGCTGGAAGTGTATCTCAGTGGTAGAATGTGTGCTTAGCATGCACAAGGCCCTGAGCTCAATCTCCAGCACCAGAAATAAGTGTATTAATTTCAATAAATTATCCTGCTCCATTTTCACTCTAAGAAATCTTTGTGGTCTAGGAAAGAAGATTTACTACCAAATCTGTGTCTAGCATATGATGAGGAGACATGCATTTAATCCAGGGTAAAGGGATCTCTGTCCCAAGGTAGGTTTCCCAGGACAGTAAGTATCCCTAGCGGGGAGAACCACCTGAATATAATATACAACTTTTCCCCAAGGGCCAGAGGTATGAGCTGGGAACAGGAGAATTTGGTCCTGTCTTTTGGAATAGCTCTGTTCTCTTTTCCATAGGGCCCAGAACTGGTGGGAATCTATGAGTGTGTTTAAGTTTCTGTTGGATGGATCTTGTGTAACCTGGGATAGGGAAGTGTGGGTAGCTTTCCTTGACATGTGGGCAGTATATTGATTCACTTTTGATAACTTAGTGTAGCAATGTAGTATGCACAGCATGTCCAGGCATAGCCTGAAGTTCTCAGGGTGAACACCCACTGATAAGCCCTTGGGTGCTATGGAAGGTAGTTTCTCATTTACACTTCCTCACTTCAGGAGGTAAAGCCAAGTAACATTTGAGTGGCCAGTCCTTAAACCCCTTGACCATGACCACTAGGTATCCTAACCTCTTACTCTTCTCACTCTATAAACTTACAGTCTAGACAACTGGTTAGATGTCCTTCAACCAAACCGAAGTGCCAGTCTCTGATATCTCCCTGGATTTCCCAAACCCTCACAGATCCCAGGAGATTCTTTATTAAGGGCTGTAGTTGTTCTTCTTTGGAGCAATTTATCATGAAATGTCTATTTTTTGCCCAAGCAAGGCAAAAAGAAGTGCATAAGGACAAAAGAGCAAAGATATTAAAGTAGAAGATGAATAATGTGGAATAATTAATGTAAGAAGAAACTGGTCTAGAATCACATACTGCAGCTTTATATAGGGGAAGAATAGAATATTGTAGTGGATGTAATGCATGATGATTAATTGACAATTTTATTCTTGGGATTGATAATGAAGAAAATTTGGTTAAATATGTTCTTAAAAGGTTTAAAGTAGTTAATGGTATAATACAGAATTAGGCTAAAATAATATGAGAGCTATTAATTGTGGCAATCAATGTAAAGATTAAATGACCCTATTAAAAGAGATTTTTGGATTGAGTCAATTAAGCTAATTAGACTATCCTGTTTACAAGTAGAATTTTGTGAATGAATAGACTGAAAACAAGTTACTGTTCAGAATAAAAGTATGAGGTAAGTAACAAGGCAATTATTAGAATCAAGCGAGCATTAAAATGGACAGAGGGCTTTTTATTTGATGTAGAATATAACTGACTTATTAATTCAAACACATATTGCATGTGCACATGATGTACATACACTATTCAAGATCCTGAGGACACAGTAGGGATCCAAAAGATAAGCATAAATAACAATAAATACCGAGAAAGGAGACAGAGAAAGAAGGGTGGCTTGGAGTGAGGGTGACAAAGGTGTAGTGATCATAAATAATTGTTTTGCCTAAAATATATGGCATTGAAATTACTGATAGAAACATAAATAGAAAAACAGTTCTATTATATCTCTTCAATATATTTCATTCTCTTTGGAAGCCAAATAGGTAAATAATAAAACATGAAAAAGGGCTGGGCGCGGTGGCGCATGCCTGTAATCCAAGCGACTTGGGAGGCTGAGTCAGAAGGATCGCGAGTTCAAAGCCAGCCTCAGCAACTTAGCGAGGCCCTAAGCAACTCAGTGAGACCCTGTCTCTAAATAAAATACAAAATAGGGCTGGGGATGTGGCTCAGTGGCCCTGAGTTCAATCCCTGAGTGTCCCTGAGTTCAATCCGTGGTTTCTCCCTGCCCCCAAAGATAAAAAACATGAAAAAGAATTTTAATAAAGTTTAATGAGTAATGTTGCAGTATTGATTTTTATGTGTACAATGTATATTATCTAGGTACTTTACAAAAATAAATAAATTTTCACCAGAATCTATCTGTGAACATTTAAAAAAAATCATCACTTGTTAAGTCACAAAAAATCTCACATATTCTCCAAAGCAAAGGTTATATAGACTTGGACTTAATAATAGAAAAAGTGGGGTGGAAGGGTGGCAAGAACGGAGGAAGGATAGATAGCATAGAGGGAAGGGATGGGTGGGGTCGAGGTGGGGGGTTAGAATAATAACAGAATGTGTGACAGACATCATTGCCCTGTGTACATGTATGAATGCACAGATGGTGTGACTCTACTTTGTGTACAACCAGAGAAACAAGAGCTATACTCCATTTGTGTACAATGAATCAAAAAATTAAATTAAAAAAAGAAAAAGTTTAAACCTATACCTGTGAGAACATTAAAAACTGCCTCATAATTCTTCATCAAAGGATTCAAGAAGATGACATTGGAGAGCATTACATATGAAAACAGGAAACAGGAGCTGCAGTCAAAGATGTACCCAGAAACAAATTCCTGTCATTAATAGAAGGGCAAAAGGGAACACAAAGTACTCAAAGCCAGAATTTTCTAAACTATGGTTCCGTTTGACATCATGTCACAGTTGTTAATAGTGTATCATAAAAAGTGTTTCTGAGTTTAAAATAATTTTGGAAATTGTGTGTTTAAAAATCTATATTTTTTAAAACTATTGAGGATTCCTCAATACCTTTAACATGATAATGAGCATTGTGAGCTGTAAGAGGAAAAAAAGATTTGGTGTTTTCAAAGTATTTGATTAGAGAAAATTTAATTGGAGTATACATACTAATATCTTGGATCAATGATCTTCTGAACAGTTTAGGAAACATTGAGTTGAGTGTTTAAGAAGCACTGAGGACTAATTAAGTAAAAATAATAATTAAATAAAAATAATACTAAAGTAAAACCACAAATTATTCAAATTAATAAATTCATAATCCAGTTCTCTAAAAATAAAATAAAATGACTACTAGTTGATAGTCCCTATAAAGAAATATAATAAATTATTTGATAATATAATTGAAATATCAATAAAAATGGTTTTGAGTGAACTATAAATTGCTTAAATTGTCTTGAAAGAAAAATAAAAAGAAGACTAATATGGTAAAAGAATTGGAAAAAAAGTCTCTTTTAATGAAAGATCATGAATTACATGATTAGTTATTTCAGAACTTCAACAGATAATTCACTTATTATGTAAATGTTTCCAGAAAATCAAAGCTCATAGAAAGGTTATCAGCTTATTTAAAATATCTAGTGTCATATTTTTCCTAAACTAAAACAGGATTATACAAAATAAGGCCCCCAAATAGCAATTAAATAATTTATTTTAGCAATATAGAATAAACATTTCTAAGTAAACTACTAATAAACCAAATCTCCTATTTTAAGTGATATACATGCATACATATATTTTTAAGATTTTTGGGGGTGGTACTGTGGATTGAATTCAGGGGCACTTGACAACTTAGCCACATCCCCAGTCCTATTTTGTATTTTTTAAATTTAGAGACAGTGTCTCACTGAGTTAGTGCCTTGCTTTTTGCTGAGGCTGGCTTTGAACTTAAGATCCTCTTGGGGCAGCCTCCAGAGCTGCTGGAATTACAGGCTTGTGCCACCGCACCTGGCTCATTTTTAAGTTTTTATATCTTTAAGTATTTATACATAGTTTATTGAGGTGATAAAACATTGCATACGAAATATATTAATATAATCCAGCATATCAATTACCAGAGGAAAAAAAGGATAAACTTGATAGATGTTAGGGAGGCATTTGAAAAAATTCCACATCCATTTCTAAGGAAAAATATTCAGCTATTTAAAAATAATAGTTCTTTCATATTAGGATGGCAAAGAATATTATCTCAAGTTTAGCATACTGAATATGTGCATACAGACAAAAGAATTTGATGGTTGGTTTTTGCAAAATTCTCACTGAAGTAGTCATCTTGAGAAAATGGATTGTTTAATATCTTGAGAATATTTTACAGTTAATACCATTTCTGTTTTGAACTGCATATCGATGGCATGATCACCCTCTTTTCACACTTAGTCTCTACAGGTTTCTGACTGCTCAAGCAATAGTGAATGTCGTCCTTAATGGAAGCCTGCTTAATGTTTAAATAATTATCATTCCTAGTAAACTAAATGACAAAGCCAAGATGACCATAATCATTTGTATTTTAATAGATCTGCCAAAGAAATAAGGCAAGAAGAATAGGAAATACAATTAAGAGACCCGAGGAAGCAAAATTAACATTTTATGCTAAGATTATAGCCATTTACTTTGACAACCCAAGAAAGTAATAATAAAAAAAAATTAGATACAGTAAAAAAGTCCATTATAGAATAAATGTGGCAAATCTTTCATTTCTCTATTTACCTGTAGTGGTAAGTTTGAAATCATAATGGAAGAAACAATCTCAATTACACTTCAAACAAAATCATCTTGGCAAAGAACCTAATCAGAAAGAAGGGCTTATAGGATTAAAATGATATATTTATGTCCTGAAAGACATAAAAGAAGACTGAAGATATACATCTAAATCATGAATGAGAAGTCTCAAAACTTTCTGGATTGTCACTTGCAACAAATTATTGGTATACTGTCATGTTGATTTAATTGAAATATGAATAATTATTACATGTGTCTGGGAGAAGAAAGTCTTTGTGGGTTATGTATTAATAAAGGAATCACAAGATTGGGGAGATTAGGAAAGATTCATTTAAATAAAGTAAGAAATATGAAGAAGTCATGCAGAAAGAATAAAATGTTTTGACTACACAAAAAAATGTAAAGTGCTATTTGGTAAAATACATATTAAAAATAGACATGGTGTGGTGCATGCCTATGATCCAGCTTCTCAGGAGGCTGAAGCAGGAAGATTCCAAGTACAAAACAAGCCTCACCAAAAAATAAAAAGGATTGGGATGTAACTCAGTGGTAAAGTGTTCTTGAGTTCAATCCCCACTACTGGGAAAATAAATAGTGAAAAACTACAAAAATGTAAAAATGAAAGTTAATGATAAAGAATGTTTGCAAAAAGCTTTATAGATAAATAATTGCTCTTTATTACACACAAAGCGCTTCTATACATTTTGGGGGAAAAACATAACCAATTATGTAAATAGGTAAATGAATAATCCATAGAAACAGAAATCCAAGCGGCTCAAACTATATGCATATGTAAAGATGATCAATTTCAGCTTTGAAATACTAATTATCCATTAAATTTATAAAATGCTTTAAATGATAACATCTGGTCTGTTAAGCATCTGAGCACAATAGTATTCTCATAGACTTCTGGCAGAATATGAATTGTAGCACCCTTTTGTGAAAAAAGCAATCTAGTAATTTCTATCACCAAATATTGCTTTTCAATCCAGAAATCTATTCCTGTGAGTTTATCACATAGAAATAAAAGCTTCAATATCTTAGGATATCTCCTTTAAACATCTGCTATAGCATTGTTTGTAAAAGAAAAAGTTCAGCAAGTGATTATCCATTAGTAGCAAAATTATTAAATATACTGTTTTACATCCATGCATGGATTTTTATGCCACCATGAGAAAATTAAAAAAAAATAGCTATGCCCACATGGTAAATTTCCAGTATTCAGTGGGAAAATTAAGATATAGAGAAATGCTTACGGAATTAACCTCTTTTCTTTATGCATTACCAGTCTGAGATGATCCAGAATTCTAGTGTCCTCTGTGCTCAGCTACACCTTTGCTTCTTTTTCAGTTTCAGGGTATGCTAAGGTTTCTTTAGGATTGTGTCCCTCGGTTTCATGTGCTGGAAGCTTGGTCCCCCGCATGGTGGTGCTGAGGTGATGGAATTTTGGGGAGATGAAGTCTCGTGGGAGGTGGTTAGGACACAGGACCCCAAACACCCCATTTGCTCCTGCAAGAGTGAGCTGTTATAAAAGAAACAGCTTGGTCCCTGAATCCCTCTTGCCTTCTCTTACGCTGTGACTGCTCCCTCTCAAATGCACTCATGCTATGATGCCAATCACCATGCTGTGATACAGCCAGAGGGCCCTTGCCAAGATGCCAGTGCCATGCTCTTCAATCTCCAACTTTGAGCTAAACAAACCTTTTTTCTTTATGCATTACCCAGGTTCAGATATTTTCTTATAGCAATATAAAATGGACTAATACAGAGAAATACAACTGAGGTCTCATGTATAATGGTAACAGGATCATGTCTAGAGTGTGAGTTTGAGTAAGAACAATTTGTTTTGCTTAGAATATTCCTCTACTATTCTTTTAAAAATCAATTTCTTTATTTGTTCTAATTAGTTGTACATGACAATAGAATGCATTTATACATTTTGATAAATCATACATAAATGAAGTGCAACTTCTCATTCTTCTGATTGTACATATTGTAGGATCACATTGGTCATGCAATCATATATGTACATGAGTAATAATATTTGTTTCACTCTACTATCCTTCCTGCCCCCATATCCCTTCCCCTCCTTTCATTCCCCTCTACCTAATATACAAAATTCTTCACTTAGAAGTAGAAACACATCTCACTAGAGGAGTCTAAGAATCAGCTGCTATACATCCAGTCCTTTGGACAAGTAACACCTTCTTGATTCTCATTCCAAAAGGTAGCATAGAAGTTCTTGGGTTTAGAAGTAGTCCACCCTGAGACTGCTGTCTTGAAAGAATCCAGAGTGCCCACACATTACTACTATAACAATCAAGCTGTGCCTTGCAGCTGGTTATAAGGCCTATTCCCTCCCCTTTAAACAGGTCGTGTGTTTTCATTTGTTGCCCGTATTATTCAATTCTACCATGAGGATAGACATACGTGCCCAAATCAGCTATGTCTTAAATCCTTTAAAGGAGTTCTAAAGGTTGTCAGTGGATGACCATGTGGCTCTAATATCAAATGTTCAGAATTTGGGAAGAAGGATGGGAATGCTGATCAGGGCCTTTCTTCAGCCTAAATTTGAACCTAATCCAAATACTGTATGACTTGACCCATAGTCTGATAATGTGTCTTCATAATAACTACTGCGCCTCTAAATGATTATAGTGAAGTCTTCTTACAAATAAAGCCATAGCTTCCAAGTTTTTCCTCTTTCTGGAATTCACTAAATGTTTTTACATATTTCATGCTGCATGATATGCAACTATATCTTACAAATTTTGTGCATCTCAAGCTTTATACTCTTCATAAATATTTTAATCAACTAAAGTAAATTTCAAAGTGTTATGTCTTCCTCCAAGACTGGAAATATAACTGTTATTTATCTTTCTGATTTTATTAGTGTTCTCTAAATACCATAAACCAAATTGACTCTAAATCTTAGTTTAGGTTGTTATTTCCTAAAGAAGCCCTAGTTTGTATTTGAGGAACTTAAATATTTTTCCAAAAATAATTGGAAAAATTGTTCATTTTACCTGAAAAGTTACATCTTCAGTTGCATATCTCTAATTATTCTGTCTCATCTACCTATATTTTGTTCATATCCTCAATGCCTAATTTATCATCTGTGGCTTGTCACAACTGATTACAGTTGGCCCTTCATATGCATGAGTTTCTCATCCACAGATTCAACCACCACAAATCGAGAATGTAGTTAGGCCTAGGATAGATGCATCTGTTCTCAACACGAGCAAATTTTTATTCTTGTCATTATTCCCTAAACAATACAGTATAGCAAGCATTTACATAGCATTTGCATTGTAGTAAGTATTATAAATAACCTAGAGATGATTTAAGTATATAGGAGGATGCAAATAGGTTATATGCAAATACTGTGCCATTTTATATGAGGACTTAAGCAACCTCAGATTTGAGTATCCTTGGGGGTTCCTAGAACATATCGTCTTGGATACCGAGGGACCCTGTACTTCATATACTACTCCTTTGTTTCACCAACTGGAGATGCTTGTTTTGATTCTGAGGCCAACTACACCGTTTAGGGAAAGAGAAAAACAAGACAATTACAAAGCGAAAAAGGTTTTTTTTTTTTTTTTCCTATTTTCCACTCCTTTCTCTGGAGATATAAACACATAATTAAGTTCATAAGTTTTGGTTTCTCTCATCAGACCAAGTCTACGTGAGATTGCAACCATTAATAAAATAACTCAGTGTGAAATACTTCAAATTTTGCAAGGTTGTCTTAAATTTATTCTCACTAGCAGGAAAATGAACAAGAAAATCAACCTATAGAAATTTTTAATTTCCTTGAGGAGTATGTTTTTTTTGGAAATGAAGCAACTGAAAAGACACTTCGGTAGCACAGCAGGTTTACTAAATCCTACTCCGATTTCATACACAGTAGAAACAGTAGGCTTTCTCCTTCTTCTGTTTTCTCAGAGGAAAACTTGCTTTGGAAAGAAAATATGTAGAGAGTACGTAGATGTTAAAATTACAATTATTTCCTGAGTTCCACTCTGCAATATTTTTAAACAGTTGATCAATCAACCGTGCTAGAGAATCGGTATGATTTAAGAAAACTACAATACATAAATTGAACCCACTTGGATTGGTCGTTGGATATTAGTTCACGAAGAAATACATTCACTAATCAGGCAAACATCTTTAAAATCCTGAGTTCTGTCGGATATCAAGCTAAGAAGAACTTCACTCTATGCTAATTGTTGCTTCCACTGATACCTTAAGGAGATCAACTGGCATCTGATTTTTGACTTAAAAGCCTAATTTATATTAGAAGTCATTTTCTCAAGTCTGCCTGCCTCTCGCTATTACTAACTTTGGGTTCTAGATTTTTTTTGGTCTGCAGGTCACAGTAATACCTTTTTCTCTTTCTTCAACTTTTCATCAAAATAAGGTCTCAGAGTGGAGGGCATCTCCACCCACCACACCTCACTTCTCTTAAATCATTTGCTATTTTCCCCTATTAATACTAATAGGGTACTTACCTGTGGACATCATTGCATAGGGGATTCAAAAATAATTTTAGCTCTGTAAAGGTGTCTTTTTTCATGAAATTTTCCCCCAAAGAGTTAAAGACTATTAAAGTGTATAAAAGCCATGTCCATAAATATTACATAAACAAGAAAAGAACAGGGACATGAGAAAGGGGCAGGTCCCATCTCAGGGGAGTCAGAGGAGGGAGAACCACACTTGGCAGGTGGATTAAGGACAGTTCCCTGGAAAAAGTGAACTATGTACATAAACATGGACACATACACAAGTCACACGCTGCCTGCCTTTGTGGCTCCTGCCCTGACCCTCTTCTCCCCATAACCACGCTGACTCTATCTGATTCTGAATCCACCATGGTCAGGTTGACTGGTTTTGTTGTTCCCAAAGAAAATAAAATCATCCAAGCCGATCACGTAAAGCCAAATGAAGCCTTTATTTTGGCTGGCCAGCAACAATTGCACTTACACCTAAAAGTGGGGTGCTGGGAAATCACCCATTAGTTCCTGTGTTGTGGGCATTTATAGGGTGGGGAAGGGATTAGGGCGGGGCTATAGGGAACCGGAAGGGATTGGGGTGGGGCTGACTTTCCGGATGGCGCTGGAGGATCTTTTTGGGGGTATAACAAAAGAAAGGAAGGAGGCATGTGGGGCAGCATGAGTCATTGTTCTGTAGTGCACTCACAGGGCCTCAGCTAAGATCCGAGGAACACTGAAGCTGAGGATTGTCCCTCGTTGGCAGGGAGGTGCTGGGCCTTTGTACCCCTGCACTGATCTGCATGCAGCCTGCCTTAGAAAGGGAACTTAAGCAGCCCACAGTTCTAGGGAGGGTGTCTGCCAGAGGACTTTCAGCTGGGCAGAGGGTAAGCCCTTCAATCCTGAAGAGGAATCTGGGCAGCCCAACAATGTCCACTACACTTACCTACACTTTAAGAACTATACTCATATTTTTTCCTAAATATATGACTTCTCTTCCATTTCTACATTTGTTGAATTGCTCTCCTATCCAGTAACCTGGACTAGGTTCAAAGAGATCTCCTTATTTAGTCCTCACTAGCAGCTAATCTAAAACCCAAGTCTCTCCATCCTCTACTTTTAATTTTCTCACCTGTCTTTTCTTTCTCCTCTCCCACCCTGCTGTTGGGTCCTAATGCAGAAGCACTATCTCTCACCCAAACATCTGCAATTGTCTTTTTAAAAATGTTATTATTATTACTTTAATTGTACTATTTATGGAGCATAGTTTGATAATTTAATACATGTATGCAATATTTCAGCATTTCAGATCAGGGTAATTAGCATTTCCTTATTACTACTTCATGTTTGGAATCTTTGAGCTCTTCTTTTCCAATTATTTATGAAATATATAATAGGTTAATGTGAACTGTAATCACTCTATTGTGAAGCAGAACACGAGAACTTCTTATCCCTATCTAACTGCATTCGAGTATCTGACATCCATCCTCTTTCTTTTCCTGCTCCTCACCACCTTTTGCAGCCTCTAATAATCACTATTCTCCATTCAGATCAGCTTTTTAGCTCCTGCATATGAAAGAATATGTGGTACTTGTCTTTCTGTGTCTAACTAATTTCACTTAAGGTAATATCCTCCAGTTCTATGCATGTTGCTGAAAATGACAGGATTTCATCTTTTATATGGCTGAATAATATTCCATTGGTGTGAGTATATATATATATATATAATATATATATATATATATATCACATTTTTCTTTATCCATCTTCTTAATTGCTACTATAGGCTCTTGTCTTGCATCCTTCCTGTTTATCCTTATCCAGTAGGATGATATTCCTACCATGTAAAACTAACCATATCAGTGTTCTGTGTGTCAAGGGCTCCTCATAATCTTCTTATTGTGGCAAGAAATTTTGCCAGTCTCATCTGAAGTCATTCAGAAGTGCCTGCAGTACCTATCAGGTGACTTCATATTGCTATGCTTTTGATTGTGCTGCTCTTTCTGCCCAGTATGCTCTTTCATCCCACTCCCTTTCTACTTGAAAACACCTTTTTATGAAAACTTTCCTGGCTCTTTGTATCCTTCTAGAATCATCTTATTCTTTACCTTTATGTATGACCCCCCATGCTCCAACATACTGCTATCTTTTTATCTGTAACTCTTAATTGCATTTTCTGCACCCATGTCTATCTGCCATACTATATTTCTTCCTGAAGGTGGAAATGATATCCCATTTATTTCTGAAAAGCATGGTAGAGAGCACATTAATTACTAGTGAATAAAAGCTTCCTTAACAGAGAGAAGAATCCATTTGCTAACCAACAGGATGAATCTGAAAAACAAAACAAAGAATCCAGGTTCTGTGACATTCTTCAGTAGCCCACCAACCTCGTGATAGGAAGGGAAGAGATCATATGGGCAAGTCTGAGTGAAGAACGTGTAAATTAGCTCCATGGAAAGGAGATGGTGCAGAGGAGATTGAGGCTGCTAGGAAGAGCTTCCTGTGGACGGCTACCTGCAGGCAACTGTCTGTATGGGGACAGCCCAGCTTCCAACTGCTGGATGAGCTGCCAAAACAGAGACCAGAGGACCAAGGACACAAGGCAGAATCAGTAATCCTGCCGTAGTGGAAAGTCCAGGGGGAAAGGGGCATGGTGGAGCTCAAAGGGGCATGGTGGAGACTTGGGTGATGACAAAGTCCAACTCATAGCCTTAAATGTAGGTGGGGTAATGGGGAATAATCAAGGTACAGGCTGTTTTCACTAAGGAAATGGAAAGGAAATTTGAGGTCAGAGCTAGGGAGGTGAAGAGTGACTACCTTGGTTTCCTCCACCCATTCTGGTTGTATCTGCTTTTCCAGCATAATGAATCAATGGTGTTTCTTTTATTCTCAACGCTGTCCTTGTTTAGGTGATAAATTATATCTAGTTTTTATTAAGCTCCACAGTAGCATAATGATATTTAGTCTAGGTAAAAGAAAACTATCCTTCTGGACTTTGGGAAAAAAATCTGGATGTTAAAATTAGAATTAAAATGTAGTGGGGGATTCAAAGAATAACTAATGAAATTTACCAGACTAACAGTGAATTTTGAGCTGGGTGTGGTGACACACATCTATGGTCCCAGCGATTTGGGAGGCTGAGGGAGGAGGATTGCAAGTTCAAAGTCAGCCTGAGCAAAAGTGGGGTGCTAAGCAACTCAGGGAGACCCTGTCTCTAAATAAAATACAAAATAGGGCTGGGGATGTGGTTCAGTGTTTGAGTGCCCCTGAGTTCAATCCCTGGTACCCTCCCCCCCAAAATAAGACAATGAATTTTTAATTATAATGTATATCACAAATAGAATTTAAAAATTTTATGTTTATCCACAAAGCTTTGGGTTTTCTGCAATATGGGTTCTGTCTTTACGTTATTTAGAATAGAATGATTCAAAATGAACAATCACAGCTTACCATGTGGTTGAATGATTTCTACTCAAAGGGGACTCTGACACCTTGAAGATGTTCTTAAATGTGATTGCAGCCTTGCACAGGAGAGAAAGAACACAGGCTGAAAATTGGAGCTAAAATGAAAATAACAAAATCAATTATCCTCTCTAGGCCATTTCCTTAGGTAAAAGGGGGAACTAACATACCTCTGACCTCTCACAGTGCTTGTGGTGATGACCAAATGAAATAATGGAAAATTCTAGTTAAAACTGTACCCATGCAAGTTCTTTCTATAAAAAAAAAGAAAAGAAAAGGGATTCTAGGTGATTAGCAATTTTGATTTTCATCAAATTGAATATTTTTTATGTAATTAGAGTTAACAAATACATTTGTCATAAAATAGTATATAAAGAACTGAATTGTCCACATCTTACAAACTCATTTCAGGGAGACTGAGCACTGGTAACGCAGGAGAACCACAGTTCCCTTATTAGAAACTGTCTTCTCATTTTACATGAAAGAGAGACAGAGTAATTAGTGAACCCAAGGCCTAATGAGAAAATGAGGTAATTTTTGGAGACAGAAATATCCAATTCATTCTTTTATGAGTGTTTTACCTATTAAAACCGCCAGCCTAGTCATCAGAAGGTCATGGTTTTATAGATTAACTCAGCCAACTCGTGTCAGAGGGCAGGAGCTGGCTGGTAAGAACAGATGTTGGTCATTTGTCTTTCCACATCAAAGACCCAGGGAGACTCTTCAGTAAATGAGGGAGGTATTAAGGAAATGAAATTAGTTCCTGGCATTAAAAAAAAACATACCATGATACTAGCCTCCCTATATTGAAAGTAGGAAGTATTAAAAACTGATTGGTGTGATAAAACTTCCTAGAAAAATCTGTCTCTGATTATGAAGACAATGAGGCTGTTTGATTTTGTAGATCGTTCCTAGGACACTGTATTCTAGTTTTGACAATGTGTCCAAAATGATATTTAAAACACCAGATGTACATTATGTGAGGATGGTCTTTATTTTTCCATGCAAAATATAGAATTTTTTTCAAGGAGTACACTAAATTTTAATTGCTAAAAAAGAAGCTTTATAAAAAAATTTTTTGCACACAGTTGGTGGCAAGTTACAGCCTGGAGTAATAGGAAAAGAATGTCCACTTTTATGAAAAGAATGTGCGTTTGGAAGAAAATGAATGAAGTTCAAATCCTGACTAAGGTTTAGGGTCAGTGCTGGGCATATTACAAGCATCATGACATTTAATTCTCAGTGGTTATAAGGAGTTAGGGGTGATTCCCACATCTACTTTTTTTTAAGGGAAGATAGAGCAAGGTCAAGTTAGAAGCCATGAGAGGCAGAATTCTAAAGATTCTCATCGCCTCTCCTCCGTTCCAGTCTCCTCTGATTATTTAATCATACACTTATCTAGGACATGCTGTGAAGGGGTTTTACAGTTGTAATTAAAATCCCAAGTCAGTTGACCTTAAGACCTGGAGATTATCCAAATGGGCCTGATCCACTCACACAGAGCCCTTTAAAAGACAAATGCGGAAATTAAGAGAGTTCAAGTGTGGGAAGGACTGGCTTGTTCTTTCTGCTTTGAAGATGGAGGGGTCATGGGAGTGCAGGCAGCCTCAGGGAGCAGAGTGGACCCAACCGATGGCTAGTAAGTCAGCGGGGGCCTCAGTCCTGCAGCCACAAGGCAGTCAATTCTTTCTCCTAAACTCTTCACAAGAAGAGCCCAGCCTGGCCAATACCTGGATTTGGGCTTTGTGAGACTCAGCAGAGAACCCAGCTGAGCTCTAGACTGTGAGATAACAGGTAGGCATGTTTTTAAGTTGCTAAATCTGTGATAATTTGTTATGAAAGCAATGGGAAAATAACACAGAAGTTCAGAGTCATCAAGCAAATAAGCTGAAGATCCAAGATTTAACTTACTTAGTATAGAGTATTATGATGAAAGGAGGTAAGAGCAAGATAAGCAAGTGGATTCAAAGTAATTTCATGCATTGATTTTACATTCATTCATTCTCCTACCAATGTACTCTGTCTGTGGCAGACCCCACTGCTGTAAGAGATGTGGAGATAAGATGCGGCCCCTGTCCTCTAAGAGTCCACGATAGGAGAGTTAGGGCAGGCAGATAGATGAGTGCATGCAGTGTCTCCTACCTACGATAGAAAAATAGGTTACTCTCATGCAGATCCTCTCAGTGTGCTTTCTTACAAAGTGTCCAGGGATAGACAGGATAATGGACCCTCAAGATGTCCTTGTTCTCACCTCCAGGAACTTTGAGTCTCTTGTGTTATATGTCAAAGGGAAATTAGGGATGGAGAAGATGGAATTAAGGTGGTTAATCAGCTGGCTTTAAGACAAGGAGATCATAGTGGCCTAAGTGGACCAATGTCATTGCAAAATCCTTAAAAGTGAAAGAGGGAGGAAGAAGAGAAAGTCAGAGAGATGTGGTGTGAGGACTGGAAAAGCCAGAATAGATTTATGGATAGAAGAAGGACCACAGGTCAGGCCTGGCAGGGGACTGTCCAGAAGTTAGAGAAGCCACGGAAATGAACTTTTTCTCTTTTTAATATTTATTAGTGCATTATAGTTATACATAATATCAGGGTTAATTTAGTCATAATTATGTAAATATGAAATGCAGACTGAATTGGAGCAAAGAAAACAGACTGTTTCTTAAGAGTTTTCATGAGTGAGCACAGCCCTGCTGGTATTTTGATTTTTAGCCCAGTGGGAACATTTTAGGTTTCTGACTTCCGGAACTGTAAAGTAATAAATTTGTGTTGTCATAAGCCAACAAATTAGAGGTGACTTGTCAGAGTAGCAATAGGAAACTAATATATTTCCCAAATTTCCCTGGAATGTGATAGATTAAAATAGGAGTAGAGAGGGAGAATGTATTAGGATTATTACATTTTAGCTTAGAGTTGGAAGATAGTCTTTAAACATTGAGCACATGTGCAAAAAGAACAAATCAGTAGACAAAAAATTGATAATTTATACTTTTTTTTTTGCGGTGCTGGGGATTGAACCCAGGGCCTTGTGTTTTCGAGGCAAGCACTCTACCAACTGAGCTATATCCCCAGCTTCAAAATTGATAATTTAAACTTGATCAAATTAAACAGTTTTTTTCTAAAGAAACTATTAAAATAGGCGGGAGGAAACTGTGGACTGGGTGTATATTTGTAAATATACACCTGATAAAGAACTTGTGTTCAGCATTGCGGGTGACCACAAATCGATGTAACCACTCTGGAAAGCAGTATAGAGAGTCCTCAGAAAACTTGGAATGGAACCCCTATTTGACCCAGTTATCGCACTCTTCAGCATATACCCAAAGGACTTAAAATCAGCAAACTACAGTGAGGCAGCCCCATCTATGTTTATAGCAGCTTGAATCACAATAGCTAAACTATGAAACCAGCCTATTGAAACCTGCCCTTCAACAGGTGAGTGGATAAAGAAAATGTGGTATATATATATGTGTATGTGTATTGTATACACACATATGTATACACACAATGGAATATTACTCAGCCATAAACAAGAATGAAATTACGGCATTTACCAGTAAATGGATGGAGTTGGAGACTATCATACTAAGTGAAATAAGCCAATACACAAAAATCAAAGGCAAAACGTTCACTCTGATTGTGGATGCTAACACACAACAAGGGGTGGGGGAAGGAAGAATAAAAGTTCATTGGTTTAGACAAAGGGGAATGAAGGGAAGGGAGCAGGGAGGGGAATAGGAAACAGTAGAAAGAATCGGACATAACTTTCTTATGTTCATATGTGAATATAGGACCAGTGTAACTCTACATCATGTACAACCACAAGAATGGAAAGTTATACTACATGTATATATAACAAGTCAAGATACGCTCTACTGTCATGTATAACTAAAAAGAATATATACAAAATTGAAAAAAGAACTTGTGTTTAGAATATGTAGAAAACTCTTACAGATCAGTAATAAGAAAAAACATGCGATTTAAAAATGGGAAAATGTTTGAAGAGGTACTTCACCAAAAAGACTGGTTCACAAATGGCCAATAAGGACAAGAAAATGTGTTTAATATTGTTTGTGAAAATGCCAAATTAAATCACAATGAGATACAACTATATACCTAAATTGTCTGAAATTGAAAAGATTGATATTGTCCATCTTGTGTAGGGATGTGGAGCATCTGAGATCTTGCAAATTGCTGGTGGGAATACGATGGCATAAGCAAACTCTGGGACAGTTTGGCAGTATCGTGTAAGTTAAACACATACGTGCCTCCTGACCCAGCCATTCCCCTCCTAGGTATTTATCCAAGAGGAATAGATGTGAATACTTATAGCTGTTTTATTCACAATTGCCCAACTGGAAATAACCCATCAAGTGGTGAATGGACAAACAAACTCCGTCACATCCATACAGTAAACTACTACCCAGAAATAACAAGGAATAAACTACTGATACGTGCAACAGCATGGCTGAGTCTCAGAAACGCTGTGCTAAGGGAGGGAAGACACACAAATGACCACATACCTATGATTCTTCAGGACATGCTAGAAAAGGCAAACTGTAGTGATAGCAGATTGAGTTGCTGGGGGCTGGGGAAGGGAAAGGACTTAAGGGAAAATTTTTTTGGGGGTGTGGTACTAGGGTACCCAACCCCAAACCCACATCTCCAACCGTTTTTATTTTTTATTTTATTTTTTTTTGATACAGCATCTTGCTAAGTTGCATAGGACCTCGCTAAATTACTAAGACTGGACTTGAACTTGCAATCCTCCTGCCTCAGCCTCCTGAGTTGCTGGGATTACAAGCGTGAGCCACTGGATCCATGAGGGAACTTTTGAAGATAGTGAAAATACTACATGTGTTTGTGGTGGTAGTTATACAACTAAGTGTTTATAAAAATTCACTTAACTGTATGCACAAAAGAAACACTTAATCTTATATAAACTCCTCCTCCCCCACCAAAAGTAATAGCACTTACTTGGTTTAAACAAAGGACTGACCAACTTCCCAAACGTGATCACTGTCAAGTAAATATGGCTTCTTAACACAGAAGGGCAGAAATCTCCTCCATGTGCCAAGCTTTACAATTACTCTTCATGCATTATCATTTAGCTGTAGTGTACATTTCCTTGTTTGGTTTATTAAATCAATGTAAAACTTTAAAAAGGAAACTTTATTTAAATATAGGAATCCAGAGATGAATTAAGACAGCCTGAAAGAAAAACAGGAAATATTCTCACATCATCATAGAAAAAACTGCACTCAGATAAACAGTTTGATGCACAGTGAATAGTATATTGAGAATTACACAATAGTGTGCTGAAATGAGTGTAATTTATCTCGCTCAGTGTTCAGGAATAGACTTTTAAAGGATTTTTTGCTAAAAAGAGGAACATTTTCATGCTTGTAAAGTGCTCTAAGCTCCGCAGAGAAAAATGCTAAGTACAGGGTATTATTATTTCATGAGCTTTGGGCTTACTTTGACAGTCATTATAGTTGTTCTGTTTATAATAGCTGGGACTGCCTCCAGACGCACATCTTTTGCATGTGCATATGTCATTCATTAAAAGCACATACTCATTTTGGGTAATGCCTTTTCAGAGAAATGGACACAGAACCTGTGAAAGATCAACTGTTTTTCCCAAATTACTTAGTGCCATCTGAAGGCATTGAGGGGGTCAGTCCAAACAGGCACCATTCATGTGACATCTTCTGTATCAAAATATGGCCTCTGTGACTCTAGGAATTATTTACATGAGAAAGACTTGTAAGAATTTTATTTGGGGGTTGGGGATATAGCTCAGTTGGTAGAGTACCTGCCTCGCAAGCACAAGGCCCTGGGTTCAATCTCCAGCACCACAAAAAAAAAAAGAATTTCACTTTGTGGACAACTCTTTTATGGATGTAATTTGGCAAGAAACTATCATCCTGGACTTTTATTCTCCAAAGGGGTTCTAAAGATTAGAACAGGAAAACCAGTGGATGAGAAAAACGTATTTTCTCTTACTTACAAATTTTATAATCAAAGGGAGAAAACATCCCAATCCAATTATTTGTTAATATCCTTCAATTGCAGCATATTTCATTTATAAATGCAGCTTGCTTCTCACTATTTTAATAAAGCATTTCTGCCTCTTCCCTAGAGGGTTGCTGATCGTCGTCAATAGCCATAAACTGTAAAGATGTGACAGGATGTTTCATCTCATTAAGATGCCCCACAACCAGGATTCCTTCATTCCCTTCTTACATCTGATTTGTGCTCCTTAAATATGACCTTTAAGGCCTTTGTTGCTTTGCAAATACATTTCATGTCCCAAGGGCCCATAATTAAGTAGGCCACATGCTTCATATTGCATATTAGTGCTTGCCTTTCAACATGTATTTCCTCTGCTCTGCTGTGGGAAAATTTTCTTTTTTATAAGACATTCTTGGATAAGTTCTTGGCACTGTCTGCAGAAAAAATGTCCTTGATATACAGTGGGAATACTTGAGGTCATCTGGGATTTTGTCAGTCATGAGAATAATTGGACTCACATTTTTCAGAGTAGAGTCCACTCACACTATTTGTAGAATTGCCTTGGGCTTGTGATCTTTCAAGGATAATAGTTTCATTGTGCTCTTTGCCAATTACAGTACAGTATACCAATAATTTTTGAATGACATTCCCTATAAAATAAAAAACAAAATGTATTTGGATAGTCTCTGATATTAATAAATGTACATGTATTGGATAGAATTTCTACTAATTCTTTCTGGAAATGGTATTTACCATGCATGCTGGAGGATTTCCCAATCAAATAAAGAAATATGCATCTTATAATTTTGCTTGCATAACTTTGATAACTGAGTATGAATTTTTAGCAACAATTTAACATTTCATCTTGCTGACTATAATTATTGAATTGTAGAACATTTAAAGATATTTAGTACAAGAAGGTTTTTGGTTTATTCCCCAAAGGCATATATACAAAATGACAGATAAAATTGTATATATTTGGTACTAGTAGATTTTGAAGAATCAGGATTAGTGGCTCTGTCTTTTCACCCTAACATCACAATCTTTGTTCTTTGTAAATCAAGTGAGTTTTCTCTGCCCAGGAAATCAACCAGATTAATCCAAGATGAAGCATTTGAGCCCATTGTAACAGGCTACCTTAATCAAGTTAGACTGCTTACATGCTATGGGCATAGTTAAAAAGGAGATTCGTTTTGGGGCTAGGAGATGGCAGGAGATGTGACAGATGCTGGGCATGTCTGTGTGTGCTTGTGTGTGCCCATGTGTGCACTCCCACCTTTAGTGGGGTGGAATCCCACGGTCATAGCTTCTTACTTTTACTTTTTTTCCATAAAATGTGAACTAGAACTTTCATTTCCAATCTTTTGGACTGTGAGCACCTCCTTTTCAATATAAAAAGAATTCCAGGAATTTTATTATCCAGCTGAAAAATTTATAATTGAAAACTTCGAGATTATTTTGCCTCTAATCTTATGTACAAAATATTGGGGACAGAAGCTGGTATGAGAGGCACACTATTCGCTCAATTGACAGTGGATAGTGTGTCCCTGTGGCCATGATTTTGGAACCACTCAATTACTATGACTTGACTGAAGGACCTCACCATGGTTAGATGTCCTTCTGTTTTGTTCTGCAGCTGGAGGATTCCCTGTGAAGAGCAGAGAGCCAGGAAAGACGAGATACTGACTTACACAGAATCCAAAACTGGAAAGCCCCAGAAACTGACTGTTTTGAAAACAGAAAATAAAGAATATTCCACTTTTCCTTAACATAATAAATGATGTGGAACTGACAAACAAATTCAAAGATTCTTGTGAATGCCTGGAGATGTTTTTTTCTGTTTCTATTTATTATCTTTGGCTGGGTGATGTTTCCTTATAAATATTGAATCAACAAAGCCCATAGTAATATGTAAAGGCTTATTGCCAAGATTTCACTTTCAATAGAGGGGACTTCCATGCTCTGAAATAACAAATACAGGTTCACTCTGTTTTCTTTTCCTTCTGGGCACAGGACTGGTCCACATCTCCTATCCTCCTCACTGCCAGTTGTGGCCATGTGACTGACTTTTAGCTAATGGAATGGGAGAGAAATGCATTCCTTCTCTTAGACTGTCTCATAAAGAACTCCCAAAATTCCACATGTGCTTTTATCCCTGGTAACCAACTGGGAAAGACAAAAGGACAAGAGGAGCCACAAGGTGGAAGGCGCCTTGGTCCTCAAATGACTGGGTAGAAAGAAGGTCATCAGGAGAGGAAACTCACCAGTGTACCGTAAAGCTACAGAGGACTAAGCCTCTGTTGTTTGGAGGCATGATACGATTGAATTTGTTTGGAATGCAGTAAACCCATCCTAAGGAATCCAGGTGCAAATAGAAAGTTAAGTCTACTTTTGATGTCTACTCTCTGTGCTGAGCAGAAGAACGTGTTTTCATCTTTGAATATTTGGCAGAACACCTTGTATTATTAGGTTTGCCATAAGCCTTTGCTGAAGAGAGATAAATTTAGTGCTACTATCCAGATCCTGCTCCTTTTCCTGAGCCAGTGATCCAGAGGATGACAGTCTGAGAGCCTACATTTCTCTCAGGCCTATATTCAGAAACAACTGGGGCTATTCTATTTTAAAAAATAATTTTACATATACTTTCTTTATACTTGTTTTTAAGGAACTTTGCAAATTAGGGGTCCAAATATATTTGTTGTCAGTATTTCTGTTTTGAATGACTTTTCTAAATTTCTTTTAGAAATTTTTATTTAGCAGTAGGAAAAGGGGTACCACAACTATCTTAGTCCATTGTGTGTTGCTACACCAGACCAGAGACTGGGAAGTTTATAAGGCACAAAAAATCTATTTCTTACGGTTTGGGAAACTGGAAAGTCTGGCATCAAGGTGCTGTAAAATTTGGTTTCTGGTAAGGGCACCATCTTGACTTCCAAGATGGCGCCCTAAATCTGCATTCCCAGAGGGAAGAACACTGTTCCTCACATGGCAGGATAGTGGAAGAGCAGGGAGATGACACTAATGTGTCATTATAAACTGGTGTGTCCCTCATGGTTAATCACTTCTTAAAGATCCCACTCTTATTACTCTTAAAATAATTGGATTTTAACATGACTGTAGAAGAGGACGAATATTCAAATCTTAGTGATCACTTATTTGGGAATGAAGTCTGTTTACTGGATGGCAACCCTTACAAGGAAAAAGGTCTTTGGATGGAGAGAAGAATAGAAATTCATTGGATTAGACAAAGGAGAAGGAAGGGAAGGGAGGGAGGATGGGAATAGGAAAGACAGTAGAATGAATCAGACATTACTTTCCTATATTCATATGTGAATACACAACCAGTGAAACTTCACATCATGTACAACCACAAGAATGAGAAGTTATGCTCCATGTATGCATGATATGCCAAAATACACTCTATTGTCATGTATGTCTAAAAAAAATAAATAAAACATTTTCAAAAAAAGGAAAATAGTCTTTGGTGTGGAAGGGTGGAACCATTCTCAGAGCATATCCCAAAGAATAGAGGACATAGAACTTCTTTTGCCCTTACTCTTCCTCTTGAAGAATTCTTGACCCAGAACCTTATTTGACTCTGTAGAACCTGTAGCATGATTACAGTAGGTGTATAGAAGATCATGGGATATTGACATGAGGTCTGCCTTTATTGAGCAGAGTAAACGGCAACTTCCTCCTTCCAGATGGTCAGGCCCCAAACCTTAGACTCATCCTGAGTCCTCTCCTCCTCTCACACACTTACCCAATCTCTCAACAAATCCTGATGCTCTACCACTGAACCCTCTTGCTGTCTATTCTCCCCTGACTGCTGGAAGCCTACACTGAGCCATCATCAGCATTTACTCTGACTTCTATGGTAGCTTCTGCTTGGTTTCCCTTCTCTAAGCACTTACTGTTCCTCAGAGAAGCCAGAGAAACAACCTCAGGTCATTTCACTTCCCAGCAAAATGCTGCCATGGCTTCCCAATTTGCAATAGCCTGTAGTGACTTGTGGTCCATGTGGTTCCCCCTGGGCCTCTCCAACTTCACCACCTAGCACATCCCTCTCTGCCCATCCCATTCCAGCTCTACCGTCTCTCCTTCCTGCTTCTCTTCAAACACACGAGTATCCCCTGTTGTCAGGGCCTTGCACCTGCTGCTTTGATGCTCTCCCTGCTTCCTGTGTGTTCCGTGAAGAATGATAATGGCTGTAATTAATAGATCCAAAATTCTGGGATGCATCAAACAGTGAACAGTGTCATTCCTGTGTACAGTGTGGGGCAGGTGAACAGCTCTGTGGCGAGGCCGTCCTCCTCTGGAACCAGGCGAAGGGAAGTTCTGCTATATTTAGCATAATGTTTCCAAAGTTGCTCAGGAGGGTGCCCTTCTACTTCCAGCCGAAAGAGGGGAAGAGTGTGGAGGAGTTCATGGAGAAGGTTTGGTGGGACAGGCTGAATGAAAGTAGCTGTCATCACTTCCGCTCATGTTCCATCAACCTGAACTCAGTCTCAAGGCCAAACCCAAAGGTAGGAGAGCTGGGACGTGAAGCCCAGTGTGGGTGAGGGAGGGAGAAAGAATCTGGTAAGCAGCTCACCGCCCTGGCTCACCCTAGCAGCCACATGAGTTTGTCTATCATTTCCTTCAGGCCTATTTTTAAATATCACTTTCTCAGGGAGACCTTCCAGTCTTTACGCAGGTACAACACCCACGCCTGTGCGCACGCAACATTCTTTTCCCCTGTTTTATTTCTCTCCACCTATTGTCATGATGTATTTGCTCCTTACTTTAAAAAATTATTTTTATTTCTTATAGTGGATTGAAATGTACCCCCCGCCACACACACAGAGAAGAGACGTTCATATACTAATCCCTGGAACCCAAGAAGGTGACCTTATTTGGAAAAAAAGTTTCTTTACAGATGCAATTAAATTAAGGATCCTGAGATGAGCTCATGTTTGGATTACCTCTTGGGTTCTAAATCCAATGAGAAGTGCCCTGGGTAGAGAGGAGAATTGGTGGGCTGGGTGTGCAGGTGAAGGAGGCAGAGTGTGGCAGAGTGTGGAGTCCTGCATCAGTAGTCAAGCTCTCAGGAAGCTCAGGAAGGGTGGAAGAGGCATGGATGGACACTTCCTGCCCTGGAACCTTCAGAGGGAGCCTGGCCCAGCCAACACCTTGAGTCTGGACTCCTGGCCTCCGGAACTGTGAGATCACACTTATCTGTTGTATGCCACCTAGTTTGTGATAATTTGTTACGTCAGCCCTAATAAACAAATATATCTTTGCTAGTGTAATTGAAGCTCCTGGAGGGTAGAGATTTTGTTTTTTTATTGTTGTGGTTTCTGTGTAGAGAACACTGCCTGGCCTGTAAATGCTTGTTGAATGAATGAGTGAGTGGAGAGAGGCAAATGCATCTCCATCTACTCAGAAGATGAATTTTCCATTTTGAAAAGCTTTTAGAGTTGTTAGGAAATTGTCCCAGAGGACTGTTTTCTCTGGGTTGCCCTTATTCTAAGATGGTATGTATAGTGGTTAAAAGCTGACGCTGTGAAATTTGGATTAAAACCCTGAACATGGAATTGCTGACAAGTATTTTGGACAAATGAATTAATATTCCTAAACCTCAATTTCTACATTTGTAAAATAGACCTGCCTTTCATGAAATCGGTGGGAGGATTAAATGAGATATATAGAAGCTCCTTGGCTTTTGACTGGATTATGTCCTAATAAACCTGTTGTGAAGTTGAAAATGCACTGATTACACCTAACAGCCTACTGAACATGCAGCTTGGCAACACAGCATACATTGTGGAGTCCAGGTTGCCTCACTTCTGATGACCTTGGTAGAGAGCATCATGGCGCACACAGCTAGCCCAGGAGATGACCAGGGTGGGGCGGGCAAAAGGACTGTCAGTGTAGGTGATAACTAATTGGGTCTGATCAAAAAGATGGGGGCTGATTCAAGAGGAAAGGAAGTAAAATGCTAATATCTTCAAAGCCCGTCCCCCTCCTCCTTCAACCTGTTGCCAAGGCTACCTGCCTCCAGGGAATTGTTCCTCCCTGCAGGGAGTTGTAGGAGTCCTCCATGAAATATGTCTGGGCAGCTCTTACCCTGCCGGTTCAGGCAGACACAGAGAGGTACCTTTGTAGGCTTCTTTCCCACCTTTTGGTCACTAGTCACATAGGCAAGATAAGGGGAGAAAGAGGGCATGGGAACAAAGGAAATCTAAAACCTATCAAAGGGACAGGACACCCCCACTTCTTCAGACACCCAGCTCTGGGGCCCCCCCTCTGGGGAGAAGTCTATCTCTGTTCTATCCTGGAAATAATACCTGCTTTCTATGTTTGCCTCTGTGTTTCTCAAGGGTTCAATCTTCACATCAGGGAAACGGGACTCGGCCCTGATTCTCATCATCAATATCAAAAGTACGGTTTCTAATGAACGTGTGTCACTTTCACACCATCACAGAGTAAAACTGGTCGTTAAGTCCAATCATTGTAAGTCAAGGATGATCTGCATATACATTTACTCATAGATCAATGCTTGGCATTTAATTGTATAACATTATTATAGTGATGACAGTTATTTAGGATTAAAACAAAATATCTAAAGTTTTATAGACTTTATTACCTTTTAACTTAAAATTCCTTTGAAATAATGTTCATCTATTGAACTCTTTTCTAAAAAAAATTTTTTGTAGTGCTGGAGATTGAATCCAGGATTTTACACATGCTAGGTAAGCACTCTACCAACTGAGTTATATCCCCAGTTTTTGTAATAAATCTTTACTAAGAATTTTAATTGCCGACATAATGATGCCTGCCTTTCATCCCAGCAACTTGGGAGACTGAGGCAGGAGGATTGCAAGTTTGAGACCAGCCTCAGCAATTCAGTGAGGTCCCAGGTAACTGAGTGAGACCCTGTCTCAAAATAAAAAATAAAAAGGGGTGGGCATGTAGCTGGGTGGTTAAGCACCCCTAAGTTTACTCTCCAGTTTAAAAAAAAAAAATCAATCAAGTAAGCCTTTCTTAGCCTCAAAATATCCTACCATAATATTTAGCATTCTCAAAATTACTGCTGTGTGACACATAGAAGTCATGGCAATTGTGTATGAGATATGGGCAGATATCTGGGGAATGCACATTGTAAGATAAAACCAGGCCAATCTGCACATCCTGACTCCCCCACTGTCTCAGGGAGACTGGAGGAACACCTGGCTTCTTGCTTCTCTGCCTTTCCGCTTACTGTGCCCAACGGGACATGTCACAATTTTTCTATCTCATGAAAATCACTCATCTCCGAGCTGTTTATGTTGTGATTTAGCGCTTCAGTATCACATATTGATATTGTGTGCTACTCAAGGATATAACTTTTCAAAAACATAATTACTCATTTGCATACATTAGCATAACTATGGAGCACAGGCAGAAATTCATAAGCTCCTACATCATCACTGGAAATAAATAGATAAAGAAACCTGACAGAAAATCTCTAAGAATTTGAGGAAATGGCTGAAATGGCTGTTGTGGAGGATTGCCAAAGAAGTGGCCAGGCTGGGCAAGTGTTCTTGATCGGGTTCCTTAATCTGTTCGCTGAACCTAAAAATAGTTGTCAGAATTTCATAAATTCACTCTCCATCTCCTTAACATTAATATTCCTCAAGGTTCTACATTCGTCAATGGTGAGGTAATGTGACCTTTGCATTTGGAGACAGAATATATAACACTTACAATTAAATCTGAACTCGTTGCCCTGGTGGAGGAAATCTTGCTTGCTCTACATCCTGAATGCTTTCTCCCCAGAGTTATTCCCACTTGTGTCCCAGGAGTTTCTTCCTGTTCCTGGAGGTTGGCTCCACCTTTGCCTTGACTGTCTCCATGGCCTCAGAAGGTGTGTCCCCTCGTCACTTAACATTCCCAGAACTCGACTGGGCTGATGTCCTCAGAGGCTTCCTTAAATTCCTGATCACACACTGCCCTGGTTTTCTTCTTTGCCAGCATTAATATTTTTCTTGTGTATATGTGTGTGCGCATGCGTGTTTGTGTCCACGCACATTTGCCCATTCACTGATTAACTGGACATCTCCCCATCTCATTATAAGTTCTGCAAAAACAACACACCATCTGTCAGGGCCCTGGCTGTCTCCCCAGTGTCTAAAAACACTTACTGCCTACTAGATGCTCAATAAGTACATATTAAATGTAATTAAAGCAAAAGCCCCCACCTGTTTATTTAATTGCTAGTTTCTCTTCTCAGTCCTAGGTGGTCTGAGTTCGGACTTCTAAATTCCAGATGCAGTCTGAGCTAGTCCAAATTCTGACTTCTGAGACTATGAACAGTACATAGCATGATATTTAGCTGTGGAATATTTTTCCACGTAGCTGTTGATCAGCAAGGTGGGTGTAATTGGAGAGCCTTTGCCAGGGGGACTCAGGAAAGCTAATATTATCTTGCTAGTGGCATTCCTTCTACCTTGACATTACTGAGGGAGAAGCACGTGAAGAGAAACCTTGACCAAGAGCAGCCAAGGACAACTTTACTGTTAGTGATGATGGCACCTCAGACCCCGAGGAAAGCTTGCTGAGCTTGTGTCCTGAGGTGTATATGGAGAGGTGGCCTCCATTTGACAGCTTTATCTTGTTAGGCTCAGGCTTTTGGAATCTTATTGTTCCCTAGCCAGGGAGAAACAAAATCTGTTAAGCAGAGAGGTGGGGTGTTGGCTCCCGTTTCTTCTGCACGGGCAAGGTCCCTTAGTCTAGCAATATTCCAGGCACATGTATTTAGAAAGAAGCACCACACTTAGTAAATACATCCCTGTATAAACTGTGGGTCAGAGTCTTAAAAATTAAAAATACACTTGCTGACCGGGAAGATCCAGCACACCCATGCTCAAGAATTCACTGGAAATAAGTGGAAACATGTGTTTGCACAGACTTGCATTTGAAGGTTTTAGCAGCTTTATTCACAAAAGCTAAAAACCAAAAAGAGGGCAATGTTTGGTGTTGGTGAGTGGGTAAACAAATTGCAATGTGTCCATGTACCGGAATATTGCTCAGCAATTAAAATATTCCAGTGATACATGTGATGTTAAGGTTGAATCTTATGAATATTATATAGAATGAAAGAAGCCAGGCAAAAAAGGACTATATATTTTCATATGACATTCTAGAAAAAGAAGAACTAGAGTCACAGAAAGCAGAGTATCTGTTGTTAAGAACTGGAGGGAGGGAGGACATTTTGCACAATGAATGTGAAAATTTCGAAGTCATGAGAAATGGTCGCAACAGTGGTGGATAAACAAAATGTAAAAGCTCATTAGAGTGCACATTTAAACTGGTGAATTTTATTTTAACAATATCTGGATAAAGCTGCTTATATATATATGGATGCACATGTGTACACATACACAGGCACAAACTCATAAGTGTCTCCTATAAACATCTTGGAATCTGAGGCAAGAATATCAGTTATTCTTCCTTTCAAAGAACAGGGGAGAAGGAGGAAGGAAGAAGGTAGGTTCTTGTGTTCTCATTTAATAGAACAGCCTCTGGGGCATGTTCTAGCAAAATTACAATGGGTGACATACTTTCTGTTTCACTCAACAGCTCTGAATTGGTCTTCTCATTTTGGGATTACAAATTCTCCTTTGTGTTCACTAACGACATATTTTCTGCCTGGGATTGTTTTTTCTTTTAAATATGGTTGGGGGATGGGCAAGGGGCATGAGGGGGTATGAGGAGTGGCAGGGCTGTGCTCTAAGAAACAGAATCATAGTCAAGGGTCCTCCTGGTGTGTGAATAAGTTGTGACCTGAACTTGATGTGACTCAGCCCAATGCATTTCCTACACATTTTGAATGTCCCAATCATGAATTCCTCAATTTCACAAAGGTCCCTATGTGTAGTAATTGGATAGAACCTATGTTTTATTAAAAGATTGGGGGGGGGTTCTCCTTTGATCTAGTCCTTTAAGTTGCCTAGGAGATCTTCTGGTAGTGAATTGTGTTAGAGTCAGTGCCATTAACAGATCTGATTATTTTAGATCTTAGAGCAAAGTTTGCTTGAGTTTTGGTTTCAACACAACTGAAGAAATGAATCACATATAACAGAGGATAAAATCAGGTCCTGCCTGATGAAATTATTTATTGAAATATGTTTCTTTCTGTCAAATATTTGTGTCTAAGATTTGTACCTATTTAACCCAAGCTAAATACAATAGTTGAAAAGTCATCAGGGTAAAGGAAAATGTAAGTCAACAGCATAGACATAGGTGCTGACCTGGCCCTTCTCTGGGTAATTGTGTCTCTCAGTCGCTAAAATGAGATGGGCCGTACCTGGACTTACTGCAGTAGATAGAAGTATGAGACCAGATACATCTTTAATTAAATAAGATAGTTGTATGAGGCGAGATACATCTTTAACTCAATAAACCAGAATTACAGGACTCCTCTGTGAAGGAAGAAATGAGGGAGATACATTATTTTCTTTAGCTTTCTTTTGTCACAAATTTTCAAATACATGGGAAATCATTTTGAATATGTGTTTGTGGTTCTTCACTTTGAACAATGAAAATGTTACCCTTTTAAGCTTAACTACCTAAGAAAGAACATTATTTATGACCCCATTTCCTAAATTTGCAGGGAAACAGCTCTTTGTAACCATTTCTAAATCCCATGGTTGCCAACATTTGACCGCACCCAGGCCAACCTCTCTCCAGACTGGGCTGGTTCTGCCATCTAGTGGCTTTCTCAAGAACTGCATCAATAGGGCATTGCCTGGTTTCACCTGTTGGAACACTGAGAATTAATTCTCATTTAATGTCATGTGATTAGTTTTGGCCTTCGTGTCCTTTCATTCTCATCTATTATCTGCCTGACCTTGGGGAAAATCACTTGATATTTCTGTGACTCAGTTTATTGATCTGTATAATGGGGGCAAGTGTCTACCTCCTACAGTTTTCATGAAGCTCATGTGAGATAAAGTATGCAAAACACTTAGCAGACTGGCTGGCACGGGCAAGTCCTGGAAAAAGACTCAATGTTGTTATATTATAATTGTGACTATTATTATGCAAGTCCAGAACTGAAAAAATAGGCCAAAGCATGGGAAATCAAGTTATGGATATATATGAGCCTTTCAGAATAAATTAAGACTATAATATTTAAAGCTTGGAAGAGGATCAAGTTTATTTAGGCTTTCTATGTACACTGCCAACAAATACATTATTTCAATTACACTTGCCTCATTCCAAGTCTTTCCCCACATCATTTTCAATGTTCCCAACACAGCAGACAACTCATTACTCTGCGTGCATTTTAATGCCTTGCTTGAGCTTTCTGAAATTTCTCCTTCACATTTTTACACTTCACCATCTTTAACTCCCAACTTGAATGTCGGCTTCCTGCACATGCTCCTGCAGTGCTGTCATGCGGGGTTTAATCCTGAGTAGCTCTGGACTGTTCTCTACTAGAGTGTTTGACACAAGCAGGCTGAACAGCAGAGAATCAACTGGTGTGTGTGCAGCCATGGAACCCAAGTGTGAAGCTCCCACCACGGGCGCTGTGTGCTATTCTCGTATCTTCTCTCCCCCATCCCAATGCCTAGCACGAAGGCTTCCACAACGGAAATCCACTGAAGCCTGTTGTATTAAAATAAAAGCTCAGAAAATATATTAGAACATCCTTTTAGGGAGGCTGAATGGCTCACAGCGCCTTCTAATCCATGGCGGACTAAACTGGTCTAGTGGTTTGAATTGGTAGACTTGATCCATGAAAATATGCTTTGGGATTAAAAATTAATATTCTTATGACAATAACAATGATGATGGTGGTGGATTTCATTAAAATTCCCCCAAAATAAGTAAATAAATTATGGCTCCCATACTCAGATATTATTATTTGGTGTATTTTTTTCAGCATTTTTCTATACATTGTTTGCATTACATGGCTTTATGATTGTCTATTTGCAATTATATCCCCTGATTTTTAAATTTAACATTATTTAAAATTTTTCATATTATACTCTATGCACATTAAGAATATGATTCTAAAAAACAGAATTTCACTAAGTATTCCATTGTGCACTTAACATGATTATATTCTAGGACTTAGCTTTTTTTTGTAATTTCTTGGCTATTTTACATAACATCACAGAGTAAATCTTTGGGTGTAAAGGCTTTCCTTTGTCTAGAATTACTTGCTTTCATGAGTCCCAGAAGCGTAAATGTTATTGCCTCTGTTATTATAGTAAGCTCGGATGGCCCAGGAATTGAAATATTGTAACATGCAATGCCCTGTCAACTGAAAGGCAACCAGGAAACCATTTTTGACTTGTAGTGAGGTCACCTTTATGAACTTGACCGCCCACAGGTTACTATAGATGTGAAGAAAGGAACCTTAGGCTGAGCAGGCCTGGAGGACGTTCTTGTTCCCAAACCATTCTTTGATATTAAGGTGATTCCTTGATTTGTGTGTGTGTGTGGGGGGGGGGTTGTTATTTCATTCTAAAAGTGACTCAGACTGAGTGCATGTTATCTAACTTTGTATCTTTATTTTACAAAGAATAATTCCTTTGGTTCACAGATGTGTTTATTTATACATGTATTTTACTAATATTGATGGGTGTTACTCTATGCCAGGTACTTTTACTAGATGTTAACTCCCCAGAAATTATTGAAACACACTCTTAAAATGATTTAACAGACATTCTCTTTTAGGGGGCAGGTACCTGGGATTAAACTCAGGGGCATTCAACCACTGAGCCACATCTCCAGTCCTGTTTTGTACTTTATTTAGAGACAGGGTCTCACTGAGTTGCTTAGTACCTTGCTTTTGTGAGGCTGGCTTTGAACTCAAAATCCTCCTGCCTCAGCCTCTGAGGTGCTGGGATTACAGGTGTGTGCCATGCGCCTGGCTTAATGGATATTCTTAATGAGGAAAGGACAAATAAACAAACAATTACATTACCTTAGGGAGCTTGCTTTAATAGAAGTTCCTAATCTATATGGCTTAAGGAACAAAATGGAAGAGGTAATTCTGTCTGGGACAGACAGGCAGGCTTCACTGAGGACCTTATGTGTGAGTCTTGAATGATGGTAGAAGTTTAAGAGATGAGCTTCAGAAAATTCCAGGAAGAGTGACCAACCTATTCATGGTAAGAAGGGATTTGACATGACATGGGGAAACTGAAAAATTCTTTGTGACTGAAGAAAGGGCTGCCATGGAAGGGAGAGGCAGGAAATCAGTCTGGAAAGACAGGAGGAGGCTACATTATGGAGGCTGTTATATTCTTATACGTCATGCTAATAGAGGCTTTATGGTGAAGCCTATCAGAAACTGTTTAAAGTATGGTTTTTTTTTTTCTTGTTTGTTTGTTTTTTAGCTTTAGGGTTTTTTTTCTTTTTCTTTTCATAAAAGAATGACACTAAAATGATAGTGTTCAGTAATGGAGCCTACTTTATGCTGGGCATTTACTTTAGCATTGTACATGATAAATACCCTCAACAACACCATGAGACAGCAAAGTTGTTTCTTGAATAATATGGAAGAGGAAGACGAGTCTTGGTGTTAATCATTTGTTGATGGCCAAACAGGCCCACACCTGGGCATCGCTGACCACAGAGCTCAGTCTCTTAACCTTTTAATGCACCTTTGAAGTCATATTTAGAATGAGTATCTTGGCATCTGGAGGGAAGGGGTTTACCATAGAGAGAGGCAGAAGTCAGACCCATTTGGGGACTGTTGCCAATAGGACAGAGTTGGTGAGGACCGAACCAGGAGGGGCTGATGGAGCCAGAGAGGTCGAAAAAGTTAAAGCTGTAGGAATGGGGCTTGGATAAGCAGAAAATCACAGTAATTCCAGAAAAAAATAGGTAAATTTCAATAAATAGACAGGAAATTTCCGCAGTTGTGATACCTGCCTGACATTTAGGGACTGTCATAATGCTCTTGGGAAAAGTCATCCATCTCTGATTGGTCCTGGATAATGGCATTGCTTCTCGAAAATCTAGCATAAGGCTGGGGATATATCTCAGTTGGTAGAGTGCTTGCCTTGTAAGCACAAGGCCCTGGGTTCAATCCCCAGCCCTGCCAAAAAACAGAAAAAAAAAAAAAAGAGAAAAATCTAGCATAATTTCATGGTTAACCACAAAGTTGTCTTTAATATATAGAACTTCTCATGAAAATTATTCATCCATAATTCAATACAAAGCTCTATCCTGGGACACACAAAGATGAGGAAGACTAAATAGCTTCTCTTAAAATTCTTCCCATTGGGAAGGGTCAGTAAGACCAGAACAAAATAATTGCAACACTGACAATATGTACCAAGTATCCAGAGGATGTGGATGTGAGGATCAAGCATCCTTGGAGTCCTGAGGAGCACTGTTCCTGGATGTGGCATGTGGGCAAAGTCCCCAAGTAGCTTTCTGATGAAAATGTGCCTGAAAGTTGACAAGATGGAGAAAGGGAAGTGAGAGAGCGATGAGTTCCAGGTAGGAAGAAAAGCATCACCCAGAAGACTGAGGAAGGCAGTGCCGGTGTGTGGGAGAGTGACCCAGTTAGGTGGGGGCAGGAGGCATTTGGATATGAGGAACATGAGTGCAGCGTGCAGTCCACAGTTACAGGGAAGGACAATGTGGGTGGCACTGTTTTGTTGTTGTTGTTGTTATTGTTTTAAATGGGAACTTAAAGTTAATGCTCTAGATTGAGGAGAATTTACTTTTATCGAGATTTACAGGGTTATATATATTCTGGATCTTCACCCTTTAAACATCCACACGGCCTTGATGGTGGATGCCCAGCACACCATGGATGTTGAGAAACCCTTTGTAGAAGGCGTGCATGGCTTGTGTCCTGCCCTGGATAGGTATCACGCAGGAGAGTGCCTTTTAAACAAGCCCACATCTGCCCGAGAGGTAAAGTCATGGCTGAGCATGAATCTGGAGTCAGGAAAGGCTCCATGGTACCCTCTGGATAAAAGACCAAGCCTCTCTTTGGGTCCTGATTATAATGTGGGAACAAGATTAGAATCTCTCCACTAAGGTTGTGACATTTTAAAAGTCTGGCACAGAAAGCACTACACATACATTAACTCGTGTTCTGAGATGTTAGAATTCTATTTTAGCAAGGCAGAGCTGTTTCCTTGGGCTTTTGGCATCAGTCGAACTCTCAAGAGATTCTTCTTTTTTCGCATCTGTCCTCTTGTCTTTTAATTTTACCCCCAGAAATGCATAAACCAAAAAATTAGAGACACAATAATCATCATTTTTCCTTGTCCTTAATGATTTAAACCCCTCTTCGTGGCAGGCTTCAACCGGCACACACTGGCTGCCTGCTGGCCAGCACCAGCTCTTGCGGCCTGCTGTCCAGGCCATCTGGCCCTCCATGGCGAGCCATATGGAATGTACCCCCACTTCTTTAGAAAAGCTGAACTTTTTCCTTCTGTGGGTTCTCTGCTTGGCTGTGCTTCCCAGTTCTATGGAATCAAGCATGGACGCAATCACAGTTTCCTTATCTTTCAATGATAAGTCTTAATGACTTAAATTTTGTTAAGATAGTGCAGCTTACTCATCTTGAATAATGACCAAAAATGCCACTCCAGGTCCTGTGACATCTGTGACACAAGATAATTCAAAAATCACACTTTCACAATTCTTTCTCTATAACTGCCCTAGTTCTCTACAAAGGGAATAAAATTACATTTTCCTTCCTTCTTTCTTCTGCTAGTTTAAGCTGCTATTATCTCTACCAAGTCCAGAACAGCAGGTATAGCCATGCTGAGATGATTAGTTCCTAACTGTTGCAGGTTATTAGCTGCGTAGAAAATGATATGCAAAGTTCCCAGATATAGTCTGGCTCCTGCTGTGATAATCTCAGTGAGATTTACAAATATCAAGATGATTTCTAAGCCCTCCTCGAAACTCATGGCAAAAAAAAAAAAAAAAAAAAAAGCTTGTTTCTTAAAACTAGGAGCTTAAGTGAAATCTTAATCAGTTTTGAAAAACAACTTTTGAGGCTTTTGTCTAACTAAATAAAAGTGCAGGGTTGCTTATTTAAAGATATTAATAATTTAGAAATTTTTAAAAAATGGAGCAGAAGTGAGAGGATACAATCTTAGTCAATTTTTAGCAAAACTGTGGGGTGAAACAAATATGTTTTCAGTTGATTTAATGCCTTTTCTATGCTTCTTAGTTTTTGTTTCCACTGTGGCCCAAGTCACTTACAAATCAGGGTGTTTTCTAGCATAAGAAAAAATATATTAAGACACTAGCAAGTTATTATAAATTAATCTTAAACTGTCAGGCCCCTGAAGATAAAAAATTAACATTCATCCCTGAGGAAGAAATAAGCAATTAATTTTCATTCTCACCATGGGATAATTTGCATCTTCCATTCCTTTTCTTGGGTAAGTGATTCTATTTACATAAAAAAAAAAAAAAAGACAAAGGCTATTTCCCATCCAATCCTTTCCAGATCAGGTTTGACATATTTACATTCCTCTTAGCCTTTTCCTTTCCATAGCATTTATCACATGTGGCCACAGAATGACTATTTGGGTACAGCTTAATAAGCTCAGACTCAAATCTCAATTAACTACATCTTTTTCTTTGTCTGCCCAGTTGTAGGAACAATGCCAGGACTTATTGGGTGTATGATTAATGATTTTTTTGTTGAATGATGCTGTAAAGCATATTATTTATTAGAGAACAGGAAACATTTCATGAACTGAAAGCATCCCTGGTTTTACTGCTACAAACATAGATCTTACATTTGAACTCAAAAGTTTTGTGGTTCTCAATCTTTTCTGTAAAATTCTTAAATTTTTAGTGGCCTATTTGAAAGCATTAGCAAAACAAAAGCTAAATAATTCACAACAAATACAAGCTAAAGCTGATACTTGGTGGCAAGACACCAGGAGCTCAGGACAGGCCCCCTGGGGTGGATGGGCAGGAGGTGCTCTACCCCCACCTCTACCCTTTGTTCCAGAGTCTCCATCAGGAAGCCTCATCTTGCTATAGAAGCCACCCCAGTGATATGTAGTATAAATAAAAGCTGGGTCTAGACCTACAAATTCAGTTTACACGTCTCCTATGTTCACTTTTGAGAAATCCACTGGTCACCACTGGGCAATTTGGGATCCACTATGACTTATTTCCTAATGGCTTAGCATTATGCTGCTCTGCCCTGCCCGAGCTCTTTTATGTGTCCAAGAGGCAATATATTCCCACATTCCATTAGGCACCCTCTCTCTTTAGCTGCAGCCAGCTGCATTCCTAGTGTCTCTGCACTGCACTCTTGGTTCAGCACACCAGTAAGCAGCTGTTGCTGGAATAGCAACAGCTGTAGCAAATACGGGAGAAAAAGAGGGGAACCGGGAAAGGGTCTGCTCTCCATTGCCCAGGCAGGCCATGGTCAGCAGGCATGAAGAATCAGCTGGCTGCTGAGATTCTGTTCAGCATTAAGGTCCCTTGGTTTCCTTCTCTTGACCCTTCCTATATCCCCTACCCAGGGGCAGGTTTGGATTTTGAGAGCTTGAAACATACAATGTGGAAGTTCTTCATAATGAAAAACAATAAAAACAAAAAATACAGAATTAGCCACAATGTCGATATGTATTTAGAATGATAGAAAGCAATAAATTACAAACTAAAAAAAATATTCTCCAAGCATTACAACAGGCACAAAAATGATATAAAATTTTCAAATTAATTAACTACTTGATGCAATTCCATAATAGTATCTCCTATTCATTTTGGCTGCCTATTCTTATTACTTCTGTACACAAAAAATGACACGATTGCAGGGATTTCCATTTTACTCAAGCATTGACCAATTTCAACTTGCAACCATGCTCATTACTTATTCTGAGTAAATGTCCTTTTGTAGTAGCACATCATGAATTTTAAGTATCTTTTTTCTTTTTTTGGTACCATGGATTGAATCCAGTGGTGCTTTAACACTGAGACACATCTCCAGCCCTTTTTTATTTTTCCTTTTGAAACAGGGTCTTGCTAAGTCACTTAGAGCCCTGATAAGTTGCTGAGGCTGGCCTTGAACTTGCGATCCTCCTGACTCAGCCTTCTGAGCCACTGGGTTTATAGGTGTGTACCATCATGCCTGGCTGAAGTTATCTTAACCAGTGTTGAGACTGCTTGTCAAATCAGCAAGAAATTCATACCATTTTTCTGTGTATTTATGTAATTTACTCCTCTTCACTAACTTGATTATCAAATAATGCAAAAACTTATTCATTATTTTCAGAATTTGTACCTTTCTTTTAATTAATTATGGCTCTTGGTATGATTTGAAATTTAAAAAATTATAATGAGCTTCTAGATGTCAGCATAATATTTTATCTTATTGTCTTTGTTTTATATTCCATTAATTTTTTATCTGCTTTTTCTTTGTATTTATTAATAAACAATGTTACATAATGTTATATAATGTTACATAATGAAATAACTTGATTATCAAATCAATTCATTCAACTTAGGAGTAACTTCTTACTATTTTATTCAAATATCTTCCCAATTGCAATTAAGGTGGCATACATAAGCTCGTTCAACATTTTGAGTAAACTTATTGTCTTGAGGTTTTCCTTAAACCTTTAAATATATTTTTAAAAATATACTTTTAACCATTGAAGGATTATTGTCCCCATGCTTTCAGTTTTAAGTAGCTTATAATGAGCATATTATCCACATCCAGTGTCATTAAACACATTGCTTAAAAAATCCAACTCACATGTCTTCAAAATGCTTCATATACAAAGAGTATAAGCAAACAAAGAAGTGTTTAAAATTTGAAATTGTCAACAATTTCAAGCATAGCAGAGGCATTTTATCTCTCTATAGTGAGATTAACTGGATGAGTTGCATGCATCCTGCAATCATTAATTTTCTTAAAGAGCACTTAGTTATTTGTCTTCACTGCTCTCATAAGCTAATTTCTATCTTAAGTGCTTTACATGCATTACTTCTTATATCCACAAATTGTGGAAATAATGAGTATTGTTATTTTCATTTTCCAGAAGAAAAAGTGAGACTTGAAAGTGTCTATCACCAGCAAATGAATCAGATTTCATGTTTAGAAACAGAATCTGTGACTCAGGCTCTTAATTACTAGAAATGCTGCTTTCTTTGATTATCGCATCTATGTAAGTGAGAACAGGATTTGGAAGGAAGAATGTTTGCCCTGTGTACTTGAAATACTTGCATGGCCTTTGCCTGATGGTATGTGTGGCCAGAAAAATGCATTGAGCAAAACTGGAAAGGTCCATTGCCACCCACCTCCCCAGCCCCCAACCATGCTTGTTCGAGGCTGAGTGCACAGTGCCTGACATTTTTAGCCTTGGGGACCTGCAGAGGCAGCACCTACATTTTAAGCCCTCGCTGTTCTGCTGGCTACATACAAGGCACAACTTTGGTCTATTGGAAGAACCCTGGTATCTTGGAGCCTGCCCCTGACTAACAGTGACATCTTGAGCTATATTATCTCTCTAGGCTACAGGTTCCTCATTTATTAAATTAGGAGCAACGACACATGGTCTCTGAGGTTCTTTTACCTCTAAACTTCTGGGGAGTTCAATTGCAGTGCTAGTTTAAGTAGGAACTTGAAATCTCCTTAGTACCAAAGACGTTTATTTATCTTTACATGCAGGAATAAACCATTTAGATAGGAAATCATTGGTTTTAGGAAGAATACCTCGTAAAAAGCAAAAGCAAAACCCCAAACCCAAGCTTTTTCATCTGCCCAACTATATCAGTTTACTAATTATTTGCAAAATTAAAATGAAGGCCTTTGAAATTAGTATGTTGTTTCATGCATAAGTAAGGATATTACATAAGATACTCATAATATATTAATAAAACAATAACAAGAACAATCTCTTTACTTGAATTTATATGGCTTTGTAGTAAGCAGATATATATGTTCTGTAAATCCAATTTAGAAATTCAATCATTCTTGAGACTTGTTTACAAATAAATATTCCCAGCTTAGCACTATAAGTGATCAATAAACTTATGAAAAGGCATCAACATCAACAATAATCAAAGAAGTGAAAATTAAAGCAAAGAAATACCCTTTATAATGATAAAGACTGAATGGAAGTGTAACTTGGCAAACTGTTCTAAGGGAAAACTTGGGGACACAGTTGGAATTTTGTATCTCTTTTTACCCAAAATATTTTTTGCTCCAGAAATTTACACTAAGCAAATATCATAGTGAAAACTATAAAACATTGCTGAAAAGAATAAAAGAAAATCTAAATAAACAGAGACATCAGCATTCATGAATTGGAAGACTTACTATTAAGATGTCCATAATACCAAAACCAATCCACGGATCCAAAGCAATTTTAATCAAAATTTCAGTGGCACTCACTTTTTGCAGAAATTGAAGAGCAGTTCCTCAAATTCATTGGGATTGTAAAAGGTCTTGTTTTAGTCAGCTGTTTCACTGCTACAACTAAATGATCTGACCAGAACAATTTTAAAGGTGAAAAAGTTTATTTAGGAATCACGGTTTCAGAGGTCTTAGTTTATAGAAGCCGGGCTCCATTTCATGGGGCTTGAGGTGAGGCTGAAAATCATGACAGAAGAGTATGACAGAGGGAAGGAGAGGGAGAGAGGGAGAGAGAGACAGAGTCAGTTTCCACTCTGCAGATAAAAAATATATACCCCAAAGTCATGCCCCAATTCCAATCTCTTCCAGCTCCACCCTACCACTTCAAGTTACCACTCAGTTAGTAATCCCCATCAGGGGATTAAATCACTGATTGGGTTAAGACTCTCACAACACAATCAGTTCTCCTCTGAACCTTCTTGCATTGTCTCACATGTGAGCTTTTGGGGGACACCTCACATCCAAACCATTATGGGTATCAAATAGCCAAAACATTCTTGAAAAAGAACAGAAGTGGAGGATTCACACTTTCCAAATTAAAAACTGACTACGAAGCTACAGCAATCAAACAGTGTGGTACTGGTGTAAGGACAGGCATATACAAGTGAAATAAAACTGATAACCTAGAATTAAACCCACAAATCTATGGACCAATTCCTGTTGATGAAGTGCCAAGATCATTCAATGGGGGAAGGAATAGTTTCCTCAACAAGTGGTGCTGTGATGAGTGATGTCTGTGTGGAAAGGGCTGAATTTGGACTCCTACTTCATGCCATGTATAAAAATTAACTCAAAATGGATCAACAACCTAAATATAAAAGGTAAAATCATTAACCTCTTAGAAAAACACATAGGGATCAATTTTTATGACCTTGGATTAGAGATTATATTCTTAGTTACGCCCCCCAAAACATGAACAACAAAAGAAAAAACATAAGTTGGACTTCATCAAAATTTAAAATTTTTGTGTATCAAAGGACATTATCAAAAAAGTAAAAAGACAACTTATAGGTCGTGAAACAATATTGGTGAATTGTATACCTGATAAGAATCTAGAATCTGGAAAAAAGAAGCTACAATTTACAAAGAAGACACTCCAATTATAAAAGTGGCAAAGAACTTGAGTGGACATTTCTCCAAAGAAGATATACAACTGTCTAACAAACATATGAAAAGGTGCTCAACATTAAGAAAATGCAAATTAAAATCACAACTAGGTATCATTTCACACCTACAGGGACATACTTCTTTTAAAAAGTGCTGGCAAGGATTTGGGGAAATTGGAACCTGTGCACACTGTTGGTGGAAATGTAAAATGGTTCAGCCACTGTGGAAAACAGTTGGTAGTTCCACAAAAAGTTAAACACAGAATCACCATATGATCTTGCAATTCCACTGCTAGGTATACACACAGAAAGTATTGAAAACCTGTACTCAAACCAGTTGCTCACAGCAACACTAGTCATAATAGCTGATAGATACAACTAGCCAAATGTCCATTGACAGATATAGGGATCAAAAAATTTTGGTATATCCTTGGAGTGGAATATTATTCAGTTGTGAAAATGGAGGAAGCACTAATAAATGTAAAAATATGGAGGAACTTGAAAAATGTGTGAAGTGGAGAAGCTAGACACACAGGATCATATATATTTATCATACATGTGTGTATATATATATGAGATATATATATGAGATATATATATACACATATGATAAATATATATGAGATATATATAATTGCATATACATAATACATACACATATATGTATACATATATAATTGCATATATATATAAAATCTTATATATATGAGATTAATATATATATGCATATATATATCTCATATATATATGAGATTATATATATATAATTGCATTCATAGGAAATGTCCAAGATAGATAAACCCAAAGGCAGCTTGCAGATTGGTGGTTATCAAGGATTAAGGGATAAGAGAGAGAAATTGCTTCATAATATTATATTATTTTGGAATTGTGGAAATGTTTTAGAACTCGATAAAGGTGGTGGTTGCAAACATGATATACTAAATAGTACTGAAATTATTCATTTTTAAAATTGTTAATTTTATGTTAAGTGAATGTCACCTCAAGTTATCTTTTAAGATTTCATAGAGTTTTGCATGTAATGTGTTGTTCATGATTTCTTTCATTATTTGCATTTTGTAAATTATAATATGTAGTATTATCTTGATAATTAGGACAGAGTTATAAGCCAAACCAGATTCCAGGAACCTCACAATTTAAATCTGTACTGTAAGGCAGCTGGAAAAAATGTTTACAAAAAGATCTAGATGTCTTTTTTATACTTTCAGAAAACTATGTTTAAATGCATAATGCTTATTATTTTCATCTCTGTTCACCAACAAAATTTTTACCATGCACTGTTTCCCAGAACTCTTAAACAAAATATGAATACAGCAACAGAAAAGTTCGTAGACTTATTTTAGGACTAGTGCCTTTGGAGGAAAGGAGAGTGAGTAAAAAGGACTAGGACACCGAGATGAAAAGGGAAATCGAAGTCTCATCTTTATAAAAGCAACAGCTCCTCATTTGGAGAATGAGAACAAAGTCCAATTCCCAGCTGCCCTCCCCCCCTCCCATTTTCTACTTGATAAAGAACAAAGAGAAAGCAAATGCACAACACATATTTTTTGCTTTCATCATAAAACTATTCCCTGAAGAGTTTAGTTAGAGCCATCGAATTTAGTTTTGAAAAAAATTAGAGAAACAATAAAAAAGGATTTGCTTCTAATTTCCTTCTGTAATGAGCTTCTGGCTTAAACGTGATGCAGTGTGTCCTATTTTCTTCAGGAAAAATACAGGCAGCAGCAGTTCTTTCGGGGGCACATTTCTTGATAGTGCACAGTTTGCTCTATGGAGAAAAGTCACATGTACTTGATCCAAGAGCGGAAGGTATCTGGAAGAACATGAATGGTTTTTATTGAAAAGAAAGAATAGGCCAGAATTTTTACTTTTCTTTCTAGGAGATATTTAACAGAAAAAATATAAATACCAAAAAAAACAACAGGTATTGCCAGGGAAAATAATGGCTTAAAATGTTTCTTAAAGTGGTTTGCCTACTACCTGATTCAAAATTTTCTCAAATGCTTGTTAAACATACAAATAACAGGCCCAACCCTACGATTATTGAAATAGAAACTGTGGGAAGTGAAGCAAGATTTTAAAATAACACATATACACACCCAAGCCTTCTGAGCCAGAGGTCAATAACCTGACTTGGACCAAATCCAGCTGCTGCCTGCCTTTGTAAATAAAGTTTTATTGTGACACAGCCACATTCAATCTATGGCTCTTGCTGTGCTACAATGGCAGAGTTGAGTACTTGTTGCCCACCGGCAGCTTGAAAAGCTTAAAATATATGTTACCTGACCCAAAAAAGTTTTCCACTCCAGCTCTCTAAGCCAATGCCTCTCCAGCTTTAATGTGCATACAAATCACCTGAGAATGATTTGGAGATGATTCTTATCTATTAAGTCTGAGATGGACCTGAGATTCTGTGTGTTTGCAGTCTCCCCGGTGAAGCTGATGCTGCTGTCTTGCAAATCATACTTGAGTAGCAACTGTCTAGATTACTGGTCCCCAGAGAATGAGAAATGTACATTCTCACTTCATCACACACTGAATCACAAACAGACTGTATCTTCTATTGAGTCCTCCAGGTAATTCTGATGTATGCCAAAGCTTGAGGACCAGTTGTCCAGATTTTGCAAACTAAAACCTGACAATCACCATCTTCAGATAACCGGGAATCATGTTTATTATTATGGTTCAGATTCCATTATCTCTGATTCTCCTAAATACAGTATATGTTTGTGGATCATAATAATCAACAGGAAAGGAGACACCGTGAAATTGCACTTAAAACCATATTGTTAACTTTTACCTTATATCATCAGCATGGTGGTTTCAGAGGAATAAAGTTTCAAATATTTATTCACTGGTTTAATTTACTTTTATTAATATTTTCTTTTAGAGAGGGACTTCTATTTTTGTGGCTGCTCAAAATAAGAGGGAGAGGGGGATAGGTGTAGAAAAAATGTTGGAATGAGACAGACATCATTACCCTATGTACATGTGTGGTTAACAAGAATGATATGAATTCACATCATGCACAACCATAGAAGTGAAAATTTGTACCCCATATGTGTACAATGAATCAAAATGAAGTCTGTAAAAATAAAAAAAATGAAAATAAAAGCTTCAAATGTCATGTCATTTCTAAAGTGATCAATAGGGGGAGCTGATGTTATGATATTAATTCTTAAAAATAGAGGCGTTTTCCCTTCTCATTGGCTAAATCAATGAAGAAACAGCCTCTTGACTCATCCTTGAATATAATGCTATTTTTTTGTGAATTTCTAGTTCCTATTGCCCATTTAATAAAACCCTCCTTTTAAATGCTCAGTCATATTATACATTCAAAATGAAGGTAACCTGTAAGAAATTCAATTTAATTACGTCAATATTTCCAAACTCCCTTATATGTTCAAACAATGCTTCACATAACAGAGATTACAAAAATACACATCTTGTTGTCATTAAACATAAGGCTTTGGAAAGTGGGAGTTAGCATAATCTTGTAAATAAATCTAATAATGCAGGATGTAATCCCTTATCAGAATCAGAGAGGAACCAAGACCAGAAGGTAGATAAACTGTAGTGAGGTTCCTAGAAGTGACTGGGTACATGATATGATCAGGTACATGATATGCTGGAAGGAACTGAGCCATGCAATGAGGAGCTGAACCACATCTCTTACCAGTACCAACAGAAGAGCAAACTGCTAACCATAGTTGTCCAATTTGTCAGCAGGAGAAACAATGTCTACAAAATGCAATGGAACACATTCCCAGGGGTGAAAAACGGGCATAGATGATAAGTGCAATTATGAGCCCACTGACTTTGGCACCAGGGATATTTAAATGAAGTTTGCTTTGTGTGGATTCAGGAGTTGACTTTGCTTACCCAGTCTTACAAAGTGTCAGTAATGCAAGTAAAGGGTGGGAACAAAAAACACTTTATTAATTTGGCTTATCAAGTAATTCCTTTTGATAATGTACACCATTCATAGAACATTCTGTAAAATAAGGGCAAAGTACCTAGCACATTGGGGACTCACTAGTGTCTGCTAAGGTAGGATGAGATGGATAGAGAACTGAATGCCTGATAGAATGGACAGAATAAAGACATAATTGAGCACTAACAAAGACATTATTCATGCAAATGAGGGAAAAAGATGAAATAGAGAACTATCAACAGGTAGACTCTCAGGGTTTGATCATATTTGCATATAGGGATATAGAAGTCAGAGCAAACAAAAATTACTAGTGACAGAAATGACATGTTGAGCATTAATAAAAGCATTAGGAAGCTAACAGAGCTTAGGAGGGACAAGTGTCAAGAGATGAGTTTAGAGTAGATTAAGTTGGAGGTGCAGACCACCACCTAGGAAGAGATAAACAAATGTTGGTATGGCAACTTGAAGACTAAAGAGAGATTTGGAATAGAAACTGAAGTTATCTTTATAGCAATCTTAGGATTGCTTAGATACAGAATTTAAAAGAGAATATATTTAATTACAAATGTACTAATCTGTTCAACAAGCATTTATGAGAGACCTCACATGTTCTGGTACTAGGTTTCAGGCAGGAGATAATTACAGCCAACATTTCTGGGGTTTTTACTATATGATAGAACTTTTTCAGTGCTGGGAATGGGTCAATGAACTTAGTTGAAACTTAAATCCTAGTGAAGATAGAAAATTAAATTAATGAGTACAATATATGTGTTCAGATAGTCATATAAAGAGAAAGAAAGATGGAAAGTGGACTACACAATGTTAGGGTCAGGGAAGGCCTTCAGGAGAAGGTAATATTTGAACAAAGACCAGAGCAGGCAAGGGAGCATGGTATCTGGGAACCAGTTGTTCTAGGCTGAGCAGCTAGCAGCAGCAGGAACACCAAATGCAAAGGCCCTGGGGTGGAGCTCGCCTGGAGCTTTAGAGGAGTTGCCAGAATGCCAGTATTTCTGAAGCAGGGTAGAGGAGAAGGCAGTGAGGTCAGGAAGGTAGCAGGGTCCTGCTCATGGAGGACTTTTGGACTGCTGAAATGATGTTGACTTCCACTTAGAGTGAGAAGAGGACTTACTCTATGAATTTTAGTAGAGAAATAATGTAATCAGATAGATTCTTTTTTTTTTTTTTTGGTACCAGGGATTGAATCCAGGGGTGCTTAATCACTGAACAACATCCCCAGCCCCTTTAATTTTTTATTTCACCAAGTTGTTTAGGACTTTCCTAAGTTGCTGAGACTGACCTTGAATTTGTGATCCTCCTGCCTCAACCTCCTGAGTTGCTGGGATTATAGGTGTGCGCCACCACCTCCAACTAGATAGGACATATTCTAAGAGCATCACCCGGGCTTCCATTGGGAAAAAAGTATCTAAAGGAGCAAGAGCAGAAAAACGGTTAAGAGGCTCATCTGGGAAAGAAATATGTTGGTAGCTGGAAGCAGGTTAGTGCAGTGGAGGTGGAGGGCAGTGGTTGATTTTTGATATATTTTGAAAGAACAACAAATAGGGCTTGTTGATAGCCTGTGGAGCATGAGAGGAAAAAGAGGGATAAAATAAAATATATGTGATTTTGCCCTGAGCAATTGGAAGGATAGTGGTAATTCTCACTGAAGTGGAAAAGGCTGAGATGGAATCAGGAAGATAATTCTTCTATTTTGGATGTTGGGTTTGAATACTTCCACAAAACTAACTAAAATGCCTAAGGTGCTGTGGAAAGAGGAAAAGTCTTATACGTGGCTATGACTTCTGGAGCCGCATCTGGGTTGGGCATAGAGATCAGAAGTCCTCACGTGTTGGTGGCTCTCAGAGTTGGAACAGGAAAGGATAAATCAGAAATAGCAAATAGAACGAGAAATCTAAAGCCTCACGAAGCATCCACAGTTGGATCCAAAAAGACTGAGAAGAAGCTGAAAATGATGTAGAGGCAGAAGCAGTGAGAAAAAGTGGTTTCTAGAAGGTTAAGGAAGGCAGAACATCAAGAACAGGACTGGGAGCAGAATGGTGCACACAAAAATGTCCAATAGGACAAGAATGTCCTACAAGAACATCAAACAAATGGGAACTTACTAGGGTTGGCAGTTCTGAAATCATTGGCTCTCACCAGAAAAGCAGAGGTGAAAGCAGGAAGCTAATTACCCTGGGTGTGGTGGACGCTTTTGGTGCCCCTCCCCTTGGCATTCACCTGGCCACACCTGATGACAGCTTCCTACCGAGAGCACCTGCTACTTTCCCTGAGGGTTCTGTCATCAGCAGGAACGCAGCTGTGCTTTGGAACTGACCAGTCATGCCAGTGAGCCAAGCTCCCAGGAGCAGCCCTCAATGCCTTGGATGTGAGTTGACTGGTAAGTACCCCAGGATTCAACCCCCGGGAAGGAAAAAACTCTAAGACATGTTCTAGACGGTTTCCCAAAGGTGCCAAATGAGGTTGGAATCCCAGTTTCCCCCAGTAGTAACCTATGTATCAACACCTCCTGCATTGGCTCTTCCTGTCCCCAACTCACTCTCCCTTTCCTCTTGCAGTGATTATCTCCAAATAAACCACTCCCAACTCATTCCTATTGGAGTCTGTTTCTGAGGATGCCCAACCTAAGACGTTAGGAAATAAAATTTGTAACCAATGAAGAAGAAAAAGAAGTTGGAATATTTAAACTTGATTATGAATGAAAAAGGAGAGGCAGTAGAAGAAGCTGGCATAGATTTGGAGATATTTTTTTTTAATAGGGTAGGAAAAAAAATCAAGCAAATTTATATACTAAGGGGAAACCCCTTTAGGAAGGGGTTGTGTGTAGGGCAGGTGATGAGTTAATGGAACGATGTCTTTGGGACAGGTGGGTAGAACGAGGAGGAAGAAGCATCCTCTTCACCGAGTAAGAGGGAAGAAGGGAGGAAGCTGCAGATCAGGCGAGGGCTCAGTCCTGTATGCATGTTCTAGAACATGAAAGGGAACCTGCTTACTAAAGGTGAAGAAATATGTTTGTTGAGCAAGAAAAATGATAAAGGATAGAGACTAATAATCTGTTTTCATTTAGGCTGTGAATGGCGGTAGAGAGAAGTTTGGAGAGGTAAGTCCAAAAACTAGAGGAAACCAAGAAGGAAAATTTTTAAAATGAGATTGATCACATTGTCCAAGTTCTTGAAAGATCATTGGTGATTTGGGGAATAGGAATTTCTGTTGGGTCAATAGAATAGAAACTACCCACTCAGAGGATAAGGGGGTAAGGAGATGAGGAAGTTCAGAGAATGTCCAACGGATAAGCCCTTCATCAAATACACATTCACATTGATTTACTGGTGAAAGGATCTTGTGTTATTTCCAGACACATCATGGTACCTGAATTGAAAGGTCATTAGATATTTGGTCAAATTATAAGAAATTGCTTGAATTTGACCACATTTAATCTGTAGAAATGTCAGTTTCATATAATTCAACTTAATATCAAAGCATATCATGGGTTAAGTTTCTTATGACCAGAAGTCAGATTCTCAGGGCCTCTGAATTAACCATCTAATCTAAGTTTGTGCTTGAGGCACAAGACCATAAAGAACATGTAGTTCATGCAACACATGGAGGAATGATAATGAAAATTGACAAAATTTCATTTAATTTTTAGGATTTCCTCTCCAATAACGTATGCTCTACCAAAGGATAATAGGTTTTGTAATAAAATGTTAGAAATAACTTTCTTTTTTCTGGATTTTCATAAATATCCTAAAATAAAATCTTCAGTTCCTTCAGTTTTAATATAAATATTTTTGAGAGTGAAATGGTTATAGGAAAATGAAATCATGAATCCTGGTGATTTATCTGTAGAGACATCATTGAGTGAAGGCAACTTTAGTAAACCTGATTATTTTAGACCTTACTCCTTGCTTCAGTAATTTTTTCCTGAAATTTAATTGCTTTGAGGCCAATGATGAAGGGCATATAAAATGCAATTAAAAGAAGAAAAATATCTCTTGTGATTTGATATTAAACAGGAGTGATGGAGTGTGACATTAAAAATGGTATCAGAGGTGCACACTCTGCATTTCACTTTAATTATGTCAATTTCAGATTCTGGAACACTGCAGTTTCACACATGCTTAATTAAATTATGTCAGTACCAATACTTTTAGGTCAAAAAGATTTTGCAGGAAGTCTCAGAGACAGGTAAGACAGGAGCAGTTTTCCTTGCTTTTCTGGATACTGGACTGGAGTCAGTGCTCATGTCTCTTACCTGTGAAAATCTGCTGCAACAGGGCGTGATCTGAACAGGATTCTTAAGACAACTGACGTGATTTTGAGTGTACTTTGGGTTCATGAGTGTACTTATTCATTTATCTATAAGAAACTGTAAGTCTTCAGTCTACAAATACTTTTTTTAAAAATAGTTTTTAGTTGTAAATGAACACAATACCGTAATTTTATTTATTTATTTTTATGTGGTGCTGAGGATTGAACCCAGTGCCTCATACATGCTAGGCAAGTGCTCTACCACTGAGCTACAGCCCCAGCCCTGTATTCATACTTAAGCTGTGTATTGATGGCACATAGTTAATGTCGAAGCTCTCCATAGCACACTGTGCACTAACTTCCTTGTCTACCTGTTCCTTTCAATGGTTTAAGTGAATAGGCAGGAATTATATATTTCCTTTTCTTGTCCCTGTTGATGTTATTAGCAATTCTTTTTTTCCCTTCTAGAGCTCATGCCCAGCCCTCTTTTCCTACAGGTATTCCAGGATAAAATTACAAATGAAAGTCATGGTGTGTGTGTGGAAATCCTCATATGGGAAGCCTTGTTCATACTGCAGTACCAGGTGAAACTCAGGGGCATAGGCTTAGCTCAGATTCTGAAGAAAGTATCTAGGGCCACAGAGAATACTGTCTTCAAGACATTTTGAGACAGACCAGTTGTTTGCTGGGTCCAGAGGACTGTGCTTTTGGAACATGTTAACATGTACTAAAAATCTTGAGAACAAAATGAAATGTATACTTTATGTTCTTTTAGTCAATTTACTTGGTTAGCAAATACTTTAGGTAATTCTGTTCGTAATAATAGTCGTCATTTACTGAGTATCGTGTGGCATCTATAATACACACACACACACACATATAAATACATGCATATGTACATAACACAGTCCCTATTAAAATGGGTATTATGATCTCCTTGAAAGATGAGGAAACAGAGAAGGCTGAAGTTCATACAGCCAGTATGTAGCAGAGATAAAATTCAAACTCAGCTGGCTGCATCTGGCTCTGGATTCCACACTTGTTCCACTCCACCGTGTAGCCTCCCAAAGGGGCCTTCAGAGAGATAACTTTACTTACCTCTACTCCCTCTAGTTGTTAGTGTGATCTTGTAAAGAAGAAGGTCGAAAATAATCCTGTGGCCCCTCAAAATCCACTGAACTCAACTTCCGCTGCACTTGGCTGGCAGGTTAAAATGAACAAAGTAAAAATGGCTAAATAATGAATCCTACCTAATTAAAATAATTAAAGAGGATTCTTTTATAAGCCATAATTAGTAATAGATGCAAATTTTTATTGATCATGGACTACTTTTTCCTGAGACATTTAAGATATTTCATAGTTATTTCACCTGTCTTCATGTTCCTTTAAAAAACAAACATTTTTAATTAAAGCACAACACTAGGTAGAAGAATGCACAAATCCTACACAGACAGCTTGGTGAAATATTGCAATGTGAGCCCATCCATCCAGTCATCTCAGAGACAGCGCTGAGAAGCTCCCTTGTCCCCTTGCCAATTGCCCTTCTTTCTCTTCTCCCCAAAAGAAACCATTAACTTGTTTTTTTAACCTCTTAGATTAGTTTTATCTATTTAATTTTTTAAATAAGTATAACCTTTGGATTTTAATTTTTTATGTATGAATTCTGTAGCTCAATATGATTCTTCAATTCATCCAAGTAGTTGCAAGTAGCTGTAGTTTTTCATTTTCGTTGATTTTAGTAAATTTCTTTTTCTTTTCTTCTTTTTTTTTTGGAACCAGGGATTGAACTCAGGGACACTCAGCCACTGAGCCACATCCCCAGCCCTATTTTGTATTTTATTTAGACACAGGGTCTCACTGAGTTGCTTAGGGCCTCGCTAAGTTGCTGAGGCTGGCTTAGAACTCGCGATCCTCCTGACTCGGCCTCCCAAGTCGCTTAGATTACAGGTGTACGCCACCACGCCCGGCTGATTTTAGTAAATTTCTACAAATATTCAATACTAAAAAAATCCGGCTGTTCATGAACATTTAAGTTATTCCCACTTGGGGGCTATTACAAATAACATTGTCATCAAAATTTTTGTACACGTCTTTTGGTGTAAACCAGGTTTCCAAAATGGTTGTATCAATTCACAGTCTTACCAGCCATGAGTGAGCGTTCCTTCACTGCATTTTAATCTTGATATTTTTTATTTCTTCTTTTAGATACACATAACAGTAGAGTGTATTTTGATGTATTGTACATACAATGGAGCATAACTTTCCATTCTTGTAGTTGTACATGATGTGGAGTTACACTGTTGTGTATTCATCTATGAACATTGGAAGGTTATGTCCAATTCATTCTACTGTCTTTCCTATTCCCATCCCCCTTCCTTCTCTTTATTCTCCTTTGTCTAACCCAATGAACTTCTATTATTCCCTCCCCCACTCCCCTTATTATGTGCTAGCATCTGCATATCAGAGAAAACATTTGGCTTTTGGTTTTTGAGGATTGGCTTCTTCCACTTAGCATGATGTTCTCCAGTGCCATCCATTTACTGGCGAATGCCAAAATTTAATTCTTCTTTAAGGTTGAGTAATATTCTATCGTGTATATATACCAAATTTTCTTTACCCATTCATCTATTGAAGGACAACTAGGTTGGTTCCATAGCTTAGTTATTGTGAATTGAGCTGCTATAAACATTGATATGGCTGTGTCACTATAGTATGCTGATTTTAAGTCCTTTGGGTATAAACCAAGGTGTGGGATAGCTGGGTCAAATGGTAGTTCCATTCCAAGTTTTCTGAGGAATCTCTATACTGCCTTCCAGAGTGGTTGCACCAATTTGCAGTCCCACCAGTAATGTATGAGTGTACCTTTTTCCCACATCCTAGCCAACATTTATTGTTACTTGCATTCTATATAATTGCTATTCTGTTAATCTTGATTTTTAATGCTTGTTAACAAGGTCAAGAGCTAGAGGGAAGCATCACTTGTCCTAGTGCAGCATAGTGATGTTAAACTCTCTACCCAGGATGACTCAGCCACCTCCCAGGAGCCGAGGTTGGGAGCTCCTTCCTAGCAGTGAGTGTATCGCCCTTGCTGGAAGTGATTTTTGGACCTTGCTGTGAATGGCGGCAGTTTAATAACATATGGCAGGGCACCAGTGGATGATCTCATGCGTGAGTAACCACTTTAAAATCATCTTAGTATTGTTGTTGATTCATCAGCGTGAAAGGAGCAATACCAAAGTAAGCCATTTAGCAGGGTGGAGGTACACTAAGCTGGGAGTTCCTGCAGTAAGAAGGAACACTAGGGTCTCCCTAAGGTATCTTCTTTTTAAAAATAAATAAATAAATAATTTTTTATTTGTTCTAATTAGTAATACATGACAGTAGAATGCATTTTGACACATCATACATAAATGGAGTATAACTTCATTCTTCTGGTTGTACATGATGAATGATCACACAGGTCGTGTAATCATATATGCACATAGGGTAATAATGTCCAATTCATTCTACTATTCTTACCCTCATACTCCTTCCCCTTCTTTGCCTCCCCTCTGCTCAATCCAAAATACCTCTATTTTTCCCTAGTGTCCCCCTTGTTGTGAATTACCATCTGCATATCAGAGAAAACATTTGGCTTTGGTTTTGGGGATTGGTTTATTTCACTTAGCATGATATTCTCCAGCTCCATCCATTTACCTGAAAATGCCATAATTTCATTCTTCTTTAAGGTTGAGCAATATTCTATTGCGTGTGTACCTACCACATTTCCTTTATCAATTCATCTGTTGAAGGACATCTAGGTTGGTTCCATCTGAGCATTTGGTAGAGGGTCGGAAGATACCAGAGCTTCTACAATGCCACTCTAGAAGGTAGCATTGATTAACTGACAAGGTGTGCCTAAAACACCTGACCCATTTCTCTTACAGGGGTCAAAAGCTTTTATTAAATTTTCTTATAATTTCTAATACTCTTATTTCAGAAATTCTTATAAACTAGATCTACTTTTTAATCAGTTAAAAGTTGGGAGAAATGATATATCTGAGGTAATCCTGGGTCCCAGGGACAAATCTAGAAATAGGTGTACAAAATGAAGTAGATCTATACATTTCCTTTCGAAAGTACAGCTAGTGTGTGGAGATGGTATGGAGAAAAAGAGAGTGACACTCTTGAATTTATTTGACATGGATATGTGTGTCTATACATATCTATACGTGTGTGTGTGTGTGTGTGTGTGTAATTTTTCTTCTTGTTGATGTTAAAGAAAAACTGAGCAAGCAAGTTAAACTTGAATCCTTTAAAAATTACCTCTCCACCTTGCTTCATGTGCCTTAAGTAGATGAGGAAGTAAAGGTAATATGATCTTTAAATAATAAAAGGAGGATTGTTTTTTGTGGGGGGGGAACCAGGGATTGAACTCAGGGACATTCAGCCACTGAGCCACATCTCCAGCCCTATTTTGTATTTTATTTAGAGACAGGGTCTCACTGAGTTGCTGAGGCTGGCTTTGAACTCGTGATCCTCCTGACTCAGCCTCCAAAGTCGCTTGGATTACAGGCATGCGCCACCACGCCCGACTTAAAAGGATTAATCTCCATATTTCTAGTACCCAATGTTTCTTTGATCACAAAATCTATTCTTAAGCTCTTAAGTTCTTGGTTGTCTTTTTTCCCCCTTTTTAAAAAGAATTACACACTCATTAATTCCTAATAAAGTATCAATATTATTAATTACCTTGTCTTCAGTCCACAGAGTCATATGCACAGTGGTACTGCCTTCATTAAGCTTCTGGACAAGATAAAAAACAAAACCACCCCAAACCTCAGTAACCTGAAAGTAAGATTTTCACAGTCAAATCTAGTGATGCTATGTTCTTGCATTGGCTTTCGATGGTGTCAGTTGACTTGGTTGATTTATGTATTTGCCATAAACATATTTTTTTTAAAGAAATAGTAATAATCTGCAGGTGAAAAGGAAATCAAGCAAGAGTAGGGAGAGGGAGAGGGAGAAAGAGGAAGAGAATGAGTGTGATTTTCTTTCACACACATCATTGTGCAAGCAGGAAGCAGCTTTCTCCCCTCCCTCAGCTTGGGTAGGTTGGAGAAGTCCCTTTGGGGAAGGGTAGAGAATTCTCCTCCTCTACACTCTTCCTGCCCCCACTAAAGGACCTTTGGCTGCTCTTGTTTTGGGGGAGAGAAAAAAAAAAACCTAAGGGATAAATAAGTCTTATTTGACTAGGATAGTTTTATCCTTATATTTATATAAAATGATACCTTTAAATATATCTTTAGGCTTTATTTTATATTTAAAGCTAATTTTTTCCATGGGCTGTTAAGGTGGATTCTTTGGAGAACTTGCCTGGCTTCCCCCACTGACCGTCTCTCCCTGAGTTTCCTTGACTCAGGGAACTCTTCCACTTCCTTGCTTAGACCTCCTCCTCCAGCCAGATTGCTTCCAGAAGGTGGCTGCACAACAGGAACAAAAACTATTGTGAAATTTGCCCATGAGTCTGAGACTGGACACAGTTAATGTCATATATTTTAATTTTTAACCATTTTATTTCATCTAGAAATTAGATAACAAGTGACTAAAAGACATAGGAGTTTGTTGTTGCTGCTGTTTTCATCAGGGAAGCGTTCTTTTTTAGATATAGGTCAATGAAAAACTGTGAAATTACTACATAATCCTTGAAAAAAAACCCATTTACTTACTGTACTTCCTGTGTGTGAGTATGTAAATTAGCACATGCCGCCTACTCAGGAAAAATGTTGCAAGTTTCTTATTTTTTGTGATACAGAACATTTGGCTTTGGAAATGTAATGTAATATGACATCAGGACCACCTGCTGCAGTACTTAGGGACTTTGCTGTACTCTTTTCTTTTTTCATTCTCTTCCAGAATTATTTTTGCTCTATGTCTTCAACCACTTCTCTCTTTACCTCCACCTGAGATCCATCCATCACTCCTCCATGTCATGTACACGGGTGGGTGCTGCTACCTGAAATACCATCATCAGAGGTCCAAACTTTGACTTAAGTTTTGCTTAGACATCTTTTAAAATGCAAATAGCTTCTAGAGAGTCAAATACGAATTAAATCACTTGATATATTAGAATGAATTAATCTCTCAGCTTCCTGTGGATATAAGAAGAGCATAGGAGACTTAGAATTTAAAGGGAGGGACTATTCAAAGGGGAAAACAGCAGATGATGTTCTTCATGTTTCATTCTAGTATAACATGCTACATGCTGGAATCAAGACACAGCCTGACCACAGGTCAGAGGACTTTCACCAATGACTTGATCATTGTAGTGGCAGAATTCCTATCCTAATGTACCTTTAGAAAAAAAAATAAGAAAGACTCTCAGTATCCATAACTACTGACAAAAGATGTATTTGAACCCTACTTCCCTCTGCCAGCCACCTGTCTCTTATTATCAACAGAGAAGGTCAGGCATCCAAGCAACTTGGTCTTTCTTTTCTTACTTCATATGTGTTCTCTCACTACTCCAAAGCAGTGTGAAAATTTCAGAAGTCAGCCACTCAGTCCCATCTACTATGCAACATTTTTCCAAATACCTTTGGTCCGCTTTCACTTTCTGGGCTTTAGTAGCATGTGTCTAGAATGCCTTAAGTTCTCATGCATAGAAGGCTTCCATGAATAAGTGTATGTTCCTTGAGGTCAGTGACATATATGCTATGCTTCTTCATTCTCATGGGACAAAATCTTGGTGATAAAATCAGGGACATTTAAGGTGGAAGGTTATCATTAGCATTTCCCTAAAGGGCATTCATCTAAGGGCTGCTTAAAGCATTTGTAGAAATGCTGATTTCAAAGTTAAATGTCCTCTTTAAATTTAAGATTTCCCAGAATCCCAAGCATGTTAGTACATGCTGGGAATATCCAATGGAAATGCCTAATTTCCCTAATTTGTTTGAGAATGGAATCCATATTCTAAAACCTTTTCATGAGAAATTTTAGCTTATTCCGTTCTCATTTTAGAGATGAGAAAACAAAAATTTAAGTTTGTATAGTTATTTTTAGCAGAGTGATGTCTAGAACACAAGGGTCTCTTACATCTTAGGCTTTTGGTTTTTCAACTGTACCATTCTACTTCTTTAACGTTTATTTATTTATTTGTTTATTTTTACAGACTGCATTCATTGTACACAAATGGGGTACAACTTTTCATTTCTATGATTCTACACAATGTAGGTTCATACCATTTGTGTAATCATACATGTACATAGGGTAATAATGTCTGTCTCAGTCCACTATCGTTCCTTCCCCCAACCCCTCCCACCCCATTCATTCTGCTTTAAGAATGAATGTTTAATAAAGTTATTTTATGTGGGATGCTATTATTTCTTTGCTGGGTCTATCTTAACATTGGGACTCAGAACTATAATGGAGAAAATAGGTGTGCTAATTTGATTCTTTCAAAATTCTTTTAAGATAGTCTTTTACAATTCAAATGAAGACAAGGAGAAAGTAAAAAGACTGGTTTTCAAAAATATTAAAGTATATATATTTTAAATTTCTCTCAAGGAACTTAAGAGATGGCTGAAATTTAAATAGTGAACAAATTATGTGTGCATGTGTATTTGTATGACACTTAATGATTGTCATGATGTATTGTTTTCCTGAGAAATAAAAGGTGGAGGTCGAAAAATAGCATAATTAAATATTGCGTGAAATCTCCAGTAACCACTTAATATCCACATACTAGTATTGTTTCAACTATTAGTTATTAACTATTCTTTTATAATTTAATTTAATTTTAGGTTACTCTTCTCTCACTTTTTCATTTTATTCCTCTTCTTACAAAGTATTCTTTTAAAATACTTTTAATAATTACAGAATATATTTGGCACTCACGGTAAGACTTTAATTTGGGATTATATTATTGCTATCTTGAAAAACTTTTATGGGGAAATCTTGAATGAGAGCTGATTAACATTATCTCTAGCCCTCCAAACATTGGATCTTTTAGTTCTGAATCTAAAAGATTAGTGTCCTTTAGTTCTGAATCCAAGTTACTAATCCATACTCAGAAATGAAACTACATAACTTTAAAGGACTTACTAATAATATGTCTGGTTGAGTGACAACTAATCATGTTGAGATCAGGTCTGACTAGGAATAACTGCCAAGGTATACAACTGAAAATTATAAGTCTTGGGTTTGGCATGGGCACCAGACAGCAAGTTTTACTTCTGCATTTGGATTTGTGACGTGGACTAGTTAGTTTCCTTAGAGTACTCAGGCCTTAAGGTTTTGGGTTGTGAAAGAGCATGTGTGAAAGGACTAGAGCCTTGCCCTATAAAATGACATGCTGATGGTCTGGCTCCGTGAAGCATAAAGCAAGAGGAAACCTGATACATTTTTCACAGGATTTAGTGTCACTATTCATCTTTACTGGCAAATGATAAAACGTTTGCTAAATTCTGAAAGTGATTTTCATTTTGTTTCCAGTTATGATTTGAATTGCAACTTGATTTCAAATGGGATTTCAGATGATTTTTTATTCCTAATGGGACCACATTTTATTTCTGTGAATATAAGAAATGATAATGTCAACCAATTAAAAATAATGTCAACCTTTAAAAATACAATATAATGGAGAGATATTCAATTTGGGCCAAAAACATTTTTTTCCATGTAGTAAGCAACATAAAGTAACTATGTTTTGTATCATATATAACATTCAAAGGGTCTCCAATAAGTGGTATTCTTTCCTGTTTCTAGTATAGTAGAAATAGTGGAAAATAAAGAGAGTTCTAGGATATGTTTTAGTTTTAGAGGTTCGTTGTGAGTTTTCAGGGGTATATGGTTTCTCAGGGCGTTCATTATTATGCCTGTATCTGTCTTTCCTTACTGATTAAGGTTTTTACTACTTTGTTTGATATATTGATAATATCACTGCAAAAATGATAGTATTTCATACAGTGCAACAAATACAATGAAACTTGTCCTAACAGAGTCATATTCTTTTCCCAGGAACCACATATAGTTTCTATTAAAAAATAAGAAAATCTGAATACATGTGGTTAAATCATTAAGTTTTGTGTCTGAGTCTCTTCTCCCAAAAGAGGGTGCCAATGACATCAGAAAGGGAACAGAGCAGGATTTTCTGGTCTCTACTTACTATGCTTGCTGGTGTGGTAGAGAATTCCAGTTTTGACTAGTACACTGCAAGTTTTGTCATGCACCTTGTATACCTCACCACGTACCACAGCCTTAGGGGTAATCTTTTATTCTCAGATTCATGGCAATGAACTAACTCTGAAGCACAGGGAGAGTTGAGCAGTGACCTGGGATACTAAATGACTCAGTATTTCTCAGACTGGATCTTTCTAATCTGAGCAAGTTACCTTAGATGGATTTGTGACATTTGGCACATTAGTTTAAAATAGGATATATCCATTAATATCTACTTTGTTTCTGCAAAAAAGTTTTGTTTTTTGAAGACTCTGTGTTGTTTTCTTAGAGAATTCACATAATATCATAAAGATGAAATGCTTTCCCAGGCCAATGCCTTGGAGCTCTCTCCTATATTTTCTTCTAGTTTTAGTTCTTACATTTAAATCTTTAATTTGTTTTGAGTTAATTTTTGCATATGATATAAGGGTCCAATTTCATTTTTCTGCATGTGAAGATCCAGTTTTTCCAGCATCATTTTCCCATTGTGTGATCTTGGTATCTTTATGAAAAAGTAATTGACCATAAAGGTATGGATTATTCTGGGCTCTCTATTCTGAATATTGGCCCATGTGCCTGTTTTATATAATACCATGCTGTTTTGATTACATGTCTTTGTAGTATATTTTGAAATCAGGTAATGCTATGCCTCCAGCTTTGTTATTTTTGCTTAAGATTGTTTGGTATTTAGGGTTTTTATAATTCCATATGAGTTTTAGAATTGTTTTTTTCTAATTTCGTGAATAATGATATTGGAATTTTGATAGGGACTCCATTGAATCTGTAGGTTGCTTTGGATAGTCAGGATATTTTAATAATATTAATTCTTCCCATTCATGAACATAGGATGCCTTTCTATTTATTTGTATCATTTTCAGCTTCCTTCATCAATGTTTAAGTTTTCAATGTAAAACTTTCTTTATTTTCTTGATTAAAGTTATTCATCAGTATTTTATTTTTATGCATACATCATATTACATTTTATCACATAAATACATACAATTATTATTTACCAATTGAAAATAAAACAATTTGTATTTGTTGAACATCCTTGCATTCCATCTAATCATGATGAATAATCTTTATAATGTGCTATTGGATTTGGTTTGCTAGTATTATGTTAAAGAGTTTTGTATCTATGTTTCATCAAGAATATTGACCTGCAGTTTTCTTTTAGTGTGCCTTTGTCTAGTTTGGTATCAGGGTAATGCTTCCTCTTTAATTTTTTGGAATAATTTAAGAATTGCTATTAGCTATTCTTTAAATATTTGGTAGAACTTAGTGGAGAGGCCCTCTGGTCCTGGGATCTTTGAGGGGAGACTTTTTATTACTAATTCAATCTCATTACTTATTATTGGCCTGTTCAGGTTTTCTGTTTCTTCCTGATTCAATCGTGGTAGGGTGTATGTGTCCAGGAATTTGTCCATTTCTTCGAAGTTGTTGGCACATAGTTGTTCATAATAATCTCTGTTGATCATTTCTGTTTCTATGGTATCAGTTCTAATGCCTACCTGATGCAAATCAATAAATGTAACACACCTATCATTTGAAAGAAGGGCAAAAACCATATGATCATCCCAAAAGATGCATAAAGTCACTGGATAAAATTCCTTCATGATTAAAACTCTGATAGAAGGAATACATATATATATATACATATATATGTATATCAATATAATAAGGACTACACATAATAAGCCAATAGCTAATATACTGAATGTGGGAAAGTTTAAAGTTTTCTCTGTAAGATTTGGAGCAAGATAAGGATGCCCACTTTCACCACTTTTATTCAGCACAGCACTGTCTTCTTAGCCATGCAATGAGACAAGAGAAAGAAAAGAAAAAGCATCCAAATTGGTACAGACTTGGGATGGCTTTGCAAACATCTTTATACCCCATTTCAAGCTGCCTTCTTTGGTATTGTGTTTTTAAACCTTTGAACACTGCCCATATGAAGCACGAAAAGGTTGACCCAAACAACAAATTTTTGCAATCTGTTGCCAGAAGCTAATGCCAAATGCAAAATCCGATAATGCATATGTCTGGATAGTGGGAACATATATGTAAATAAGGGAAGTGCATTAATTTTACACTGTGACTTATGAGTCCTGTTTTCTCTTATTTTGAAACCACTTACATTTTATTATTATTACTTTCATAATACCTCATTTTTCATCTAGCTATTCTCTAATCCATTTAATTTAGCGACCACATTTATAAAGGATTATTTAAGGAAGTTTCTTAAATAACTCATCAGTTGTATAACTGATAAATCCAATCAATCAAGTTATATAAGAATAAAACTATTTTAAGTAAAAGGACAAAGTTCTTTTCAGAAAATGAAACAAAACAACCTTCAATTGACAGTAGGCACTCGTAATTCCTTGTGACTATGTGCACTGAAGGACTTATGATTTAACATTCAGGATGCATCTTAAACTTTATTCTCATCTGGAAATTTTTGCTGTTAAAGATAACAGACAAGATGCAGATCTACAATCTACCTCCTTCTTAGGATTTTCTTTGGGAACTGATTACAAGTGGAATTTTCTTAAGGAGATCTGGCTAGAAGCTAGGCATGCAAAGCATGTCTACAGAAAAACAAGCCAGAAAAAGGGAAGGTCAGAAACTTGTTATAAAATTTAAGGGAGATAATAGGTTTAAATAAACATATTCTTCAACCTCCTCACCCCCATATATCATCCAAAGGCTCTTATCATGTTTCCTGGTAAGCAGACAGAAAAATAGCTGCTTCAGGCTAATTAGTAAAAGTTCAAGTTGAGTAAAATAATTTTTGGAGTGAGTTGTTCAATTTCCTGTTTGTCCTTTGGTATCCTTGAGGGATTAGTTCCAGGACTCTATGGATACCAAAATCAGCAGATGCTTGGGTCCCTTATATAGCACAGTATAACATTTTTATAGAACCTACACACATCCTCCCATGTACTTTAACTCATCTCTAGATTGCTTATAATACCTAATAAAAAATAAATGCTCTGACTGGGCATGGTAGAGCATGCCTGTAATCCCAGTGGCTCAGGAGGTTGAGGAAGGAGCATTGCAAGTTCAAAGCCAGCCTCAGCAACTGTAAAAAGCTACTATAGCATATTGTTTAGAGAATGATGACAAGAAAAAATAGTCTGAACATGTTCAGTACAGATGAATTTTTAAAAATTATATCAATATGTGGTTGGTAGAACCTGCAGATGCAAAATATGTGGATGTAGAGGGCTGACTATGTTTTCACACAAGGCCATAATCAGCACCAATCACCAGAGTCAAGTTATGGACAGCCTAGGTGTCTGTCAACAGATGAATGGATAAAGAAAATGTGGCACACATATAAAAATGGAATTTCATTCAGTTGAAAGGAGAATAAAACTATGTCATTTGCAGAAAAATGGATGGAACTGGAGACCATAATTTTGAGTGAAATAAGTCAGATTCGGAAAGAATAGTAATGTATATTTTCTCTCCCGTGTGGAAACCACAGGGAAAAACAAAAAGAGAAAAGGGAACTCCAAGAAATAAGAGGGGGAAAATCAGTGGGGTAGAAGAGGGTCTGGGGAATGGAGGAGGGTGAGTTAGGGGAGGTTCTAGAGAGTGAAATTGTTCCAAATTATGTTTTATATATGCACAAATACGCCACAACAAAACCTACAATTAGGTGTAATTAATATGCGCCAATAAAAATGATGTAATCAGAAAAGTATTTTATAGGGATATTAAAAAGTACTTATGCACTGAAGTGAGAGTTACTCCTTTGTGGCGAAGTCATGTGTGGATTCATGCATATTTTATAACCTTGCTACTCAAAGTATGGTTCCCAAACCACCTGAGTGGTTTTTGAAAATGCATGATCTGGGGTCCTTCTCTGGACCTATTGAATGTGAATATGCAGTTTAATAAGATCCTCAAGTGATTTGTTTGCACAAATATGTTTGGGAAGTACCATTGAATAGTGATTCTTGTGTCCCCCTGCCCTTTTGATCTGGCCAGTTACTTGGAGGAGACTTAATTGTCTGGACAATAATTAATATGGTGTTCTCTCTTTTTTCCCCTACCAGCTGCATACTAGAAGCCCATCAGTGCTTTTTGACCTTAGAATGATTATATGTTATAATCAACTTGTTGGAAGCACATACATTTACATAAACTGTCACTGGAAGGCTGTCTTTAAATAACATTACACAATGAACTCTGAAGCTATGTTGTGTGACTGGAATGTGAAGCTGAGACAAGGTACCAACTTTTATCAAATAAGCCTACAAGAAATATTATCTTTTCACCACTAGGTGGAAATAGAGTAATTTTGTGTGTAATTTTTCAGGGCCACCATCTGTTCTTTATAAGCTGAGATGGATCTAAGAAATCAGGCTAATTCTCATCTCCAAAATTTCATGGATGAGAAAACTGAAGTTCAACAATATTAAGTTGCATCTCTCTTATAAAAGATAATCTTCTAGAGCTACTGGAGGAAAAATTGCTTCTAATTCTTGATTCTTCAGTTCTTTTCATCTGTAAGAATAATGTGTTATTATCTTTCAGCATGAAGGAAGACATAATGAGGCACCTATGTTACCTATGTGCTATTACTAAAAACAATGACTAGAAAAGTTACTAATGTTAGTAAAAATATACTAGGCTAAAATTATTGTTCCTTGTTTCCTATATTGTAATTAATCCTAATTAAGTGATAATTCTCTATTTTTTCAATGAAGAAACACTCAACAATCCTCATAAAGTCATATGAAATTTTAATCAATTCATTTTTACAACCTCTTTTGTTTCTTGTACCTCATATTGGGTTCAAGTTAAGCAACCTAGAACATGGCCTCCCTTAGCAGGTGAAGGGAGTACTTAATGTTTTCAGAGCTTGAAAAAAATATGATTGCAGTAGGTTCTTTTTAATACATTTCAAGTTCTAATACTCTGATTCTCTTCCTTTCTTAAGAATAAAGGTAACGGATTGGTGTACACACACACACACACACACACCCTCACCTGATCAGATGAGGCATGTGAGAACGAGGCATTAAATGTGTTTTCCGAGTGGCAGAGCAATCACTATGCCCTTCTTTGTTCCATGGGAGACACTAACAGGCTTTTTTTTTTAGCCTTATTCGTTTTTAAGATTTATTTAACCACAAAAGGATTATTTCTACTCGTCACAGCAAAGACTGTGTTTAAAAGTTAGGTTTTAGGTATCGTCTTAGGTTAAGAGCTATCCCTTAAGCACTTAAGTTATCTCATACTCCAATGCCACTTCTGTAACACCATTGATTGTGATAATCTAAAAATTAGCACTCTGGTACTGAACCTTGGCTATTACCGTGTTGTATGCAAAAATGGACAAAACATGTTGAAGTAGCACATTCAGAACAAAGGAGCTGCCTTCCTAGGAGCTTTCCAGAAGCTGGCAACCTGCACCATGGAGAAAATGATGCACTTACCTTCCTTTGGAATGCCAGTTCTGAAGTCTGGAAGGGATCTAAGAAATCAGTTAGTCTAATTCTCATTTTAATTTCATAGATGATAAAAACTGTCTTAGATGTGGGGCATGTAGAGCCCCTTGCAAGGACAATTACATGGCCTGAGTCATTCAGGATAAAATGGCACACAGGAAGACTGAGGGGGCCTCAAATTAGGGCACTTCTTGCAAAAGAAAAAAAGAAAAAAGCAGTGCAGGGGAGGAAATGTCTAGAGCATGTTGGAGATAGCAATTGTGTTGAGGATGATGCAAGAACTGGTGTCTTGGCAGGGTGACTGTGGCCTCTGCTCTCGGCTTCATCACAAGTACAGTGAAAAGGCAATCAGGTGTGGTGCTATTTCACAAGGCCTTGTGTAAGAAGGGCCTGGATGGAGATTCTGGTTTTACCACCATGCAAACTTTCCTTGCCTTATTCAGTCTTCTGAAAAGTTGGAGTAACATCCCTTAGTAAAAGTTTAGTGGACACTAGAGTTAGTGGATATAAATGCCAGAAAACACAGCATGTAGCATATAGTAGGTACTCAATCAATTGACACCATCTCCATGACAACAGTCATAGCAACCTCACCTTACCAGATCTTGCTGCTAACAAGGATGTGAGACCAGAGTTAGATACTGCAAATAATTATTAGGGTTGGAAGTGAAAAGAAAACTCACTGGAGTCTGAATGCTCAGGCTCTGAGAAGAAACTTTAAAGGGCTCAGTCAGTGGGGTGTGAGGCTCAGTACACACCACTTCAAAATGACTGTAGGAGACCAGAATGTGCTACCCCTACATATACTTCTTTGGCATAGTTTGAGTTGGTTATTCTGAGAAACTGCAGATATAGGAATAGCTTTGAAAAGCTGTTCTTTGTAAAATAAATGCACATCTCTAAGTGAAATCTACATTACTAGAGATGGTTTTCAATTTAGTATGGGATTATCTCCAGATAAATCCATCATAAATTGAAAATGCAATATAAGTGGAAAATGCATTTACTACATCTAACCTACTGAACATTATAGCTTCGCCCAACTTACCTTAAACATGCTCAGAACACTTACACTAGCTTATAGTTGAAGAAGATCATCTAACACAAACTTGTTTTATAATAGTGTAGAAAATCTCACTCACTCTATTAAATTCTGTACTGGAAGTGAAAAACAGAATGGTTGTATAGTTATGTTTCACTAACAACTTTTATTCCCTGAGGGGCTTTAATGCACCACAAGACACTCTTTATTCATACAGCTCCTCCATTCATCTTCCTATAACTTGTGTGGCCACTACACACTGAAGCCCCAAATCCCTATTTTCTGTAGCTCTGGATGCTTCCTAAACTTCAATCATGTGACCTTTCTTGGAGCCTTGTGTTTTGTGGGACTCCTTTGTATATGAACGTGATTAAATATGGCTTTTCTCCTGTTAGTGTTTTATGTTATTTTAATTCATAGTCCAGCCAAAGAACCTATAAGTGTGGAAGAAAGTTGTTTTTTGCTCCCCTATAGGAGAGTATAAGGTAATAAACATTCCTGAATGGCAAAGATAGTCACTTAAAACTTCCTACAGAGTTTTAGTTTACACAACGAATTTCCTGAGATATCCCGTTTAACCAAGAAGCTTGTGATAAAATTGTCTAGCTCAACTTCAGCCTGTACCTACCCAGAGGCCCTCCTGAGGCAAGGGTTGCTGAGGGTGGGGAAAACACTTCCTAAAGCAGGATGTGGGTTGCGGACACATCTTTGTCCGCTGACAAAAGAGCAGAAGGTTAAGGAAGCAAAGCACTTTATCAATCAATCAATCAATCAACCCACCAAACAGCAGATCAATCAGTTCCTTCCAACCACGCCTGGCAAGGGTTAATCGATTGATTCCTCCAGGTATTTTGGAAGGCAAAATCGCGCAGCTAGGCAGACCGACCCTGCCGTGCAGGGCAGGCGGCCAGGCCTCCCAGTTGCCCTCTCTGGTTTCCTGGGCAAGCGGAGGTGCCAAATCGTGCAGGGGCTGGCGTCCGGGGAGGTGTAGGGCGCGACGGACGAGTCCCAGCTTGCAAGACCGGCAGAGGGAACCCTGCGTTCGTGGCAGGTGGAGCCGGTTTGCACCTCCCGACCCCGCCAGGCAAGCCTTGAGGGGCGCGCGGGGGGCGGGGCTAAGATCGGGCGAGGCGTGCCTCCCATTGGCTGCCCGGCGCCGCCCCGCGCCGCTGCCTTTATAAATCCGCGTGGCGCCTGGCGCAGCACAGCACGCTATCCGCTTCCCAGCGCTCCCCTCGCCGCGTACACCAG